>NC_051169.1:22158088-22565588 GCF_013339725.1 Rhipicephalus microplus | reverse complement strand
TTGGGAATTTTTTTTTCTCTTATTCTTTTCACCATGAAATGTGGGACAGTCGACAAGTCTAGTCAGTAAAGCTTAGTGGCCGACGGTGCTTTGCGCTACACTGCGTTTGCCACGTGTACGCAGACGTTCTTGCACCAGTAAAAATCCTATATTTGAGTTCAGCAGAAAGCTTTCATCAATGAATTACGTGCATAACGGTCGCACAACAAAGGCCCTGTTAGTGGGATAAGCATGCCTTTTTTTTTCTTCAGACAAAAAAATTACCACTGCCTTTTGTCTGTCACTAACAATGCCACACAAACGCAGCAAACAATGTAAAAAATGAAATTTTCTGTGAAATTACACGCCATTGTATATAAAGCATGCCGTCTGAAATAATTTTCGAGTTCTGGGCTCTTTGACGCATTTGTGAATCTAAGCAGATGGTTGCGCACTGGAACTCTGTTTTAAGTACAGTGTAAGTACCGAAGTATCACACTTAATGTGATAGTAATATTCATATGTAGTGGTACCATGGCCAGATAAACACAACCAAGGCTCCTCGCGTGCTTGATAAACTACAGTGCCGTAATTGTACACCTACCAATAGCGCGCAAGTGCATAACCTAGAGCCTTTTTTTTTCACAACTGATTTGCTATGAAACGCCGCATTCACACAGCATTGAATAGTCCTCATGTTAGGAGGATGCCAAAAGCATTTTGCGATAAGCTTGAAACAGGAAGCAGCATCCACTCTGAAATTTTTCCGCAGTGAAAGGAGGGTACGACGACAATAAACAGCACTGTGGAAAGTTGCATTCGCCGATCTTATTACAATGCATTAGCAGCCAAGCAAGGCCAAATGCTTTCGTATGTCGTTTCAGGGATGCGTAAAAACAGTTACACTCGCGCTGACATGATCGGACAAACAACACTGAGAACGGGAATGAGTTACGCCGACATAGTAACATGACGTGGCTAGCAGTCAACGCAAGAAGCAATCCACACTTCATCATTTCGGCCAGTTGCCGCCAGGCGGCGACTCTGTTCGATCCCGCGGCCAGTACCACAAATCAATCGTTCTCTCCCTTCGGTAAGTTGTTAAAGTAACACTCATAATCGCTTGCCAAGTTATACAATACCAAAGCATCCGAAAAGTAGCGAAACGATGGTAAATGTGCTACGTGCGTTTAGTTTAAAGGGGGTCTTGAAACGAAAACGAAGCTGCCCGGTTGTCATTTTTACTGTTACAGTAAACATCTGGCATGCCAATTAATAATTATATCAGTACAATACTCAGCCTACATTAATGACCTGTTTGAAATTTGTGAATTCTACCAGCCATAAACGACAACGCGTCACAACCGGCCGCCATTGGGCGTTAGCCTAAGATATTTGAAATCGTAACTGTATCGCTAACCTTCGCTTGATGTAAATAATAAACTTACATGAAAGCTACGAAATGATACAATTTCATGGTAATATTACAGCTCAAATATTGCTCCAAGCTCGAAGTCGACTACCGTCTAAACCCGGTGGAAGAATATCAAAGGTGTCTGAACCAAGGAGTGCTTGCAGCAGCTTTGAACAGTTTCCGGCTGATGGCGTGCTCGTATGAGCTTTTATATATATTTTTATTCAGAGTTATATATGTTGGCGCACGCAGTGAAGGCACTTTTGTAATTTTGCATAGCAGTCTATTTGTCTGATGGTCGGCGTGGTTTGTATACTAGTATATTAATGGCAGACGGTCGGCACGGTTTGTGCGCGTGACATCTTTATGGCACCGTAGTCGAAACACTACGCTGCTCCAAACCTTGGCCGTCTATGCCTCTGCAGGACTTGCTGCAGCGCCACGTTCAGTCGGTGACAGATAATTTTGGTTGACTGACTTAAGGTGTCGTGTCTGCTGAGTTTCGGGGAAGTGGACGGGGGGAATCAAAATTGTGCTTTTATAGAGCAATAAATGAATCCGAACGATGAAACGATTCGAGGTATACTATTGAATAGAAGGCCAGGATTCTGAAAACGTAGCCTAAATGTTTCGGGAAGCGTTTCACGACACTTTGCACAATGTTTCGAACGAAGCTATACACAATGAACAGAATTTGCACTTCACATCTAGCGCTGTCATCACTGCTCTACGTGCATAAGCGTCTCGTTATTATATTGACCATGCCCACAAGTACACATACAGAAAGACGAGCGAGGGGGAAGTTGTCTTCTCAAAGAGGGGCCGGCTTCAAACGTACAATATATATATATATATATATATATATATATATATATATATATATATATATATATATATATATATATATGTGTGTGTGTGTGTGTGTGTGTGTGTGTGTGTGTATGTGTATATATATATGTGTGTGTGAAGAGGAAAATACAAGTAGAAAGAGAAGGAAGAGGGCATACTGCATTCACGTCACGTTACATACTGAGCCGAAGCTGCCTAACTTCTTTTTTTTTGCTTTTTTTTTCAAATTGCGCTGACTAACTTCCGCAATGAGAACCTTCTTATCAACTTGCGGGTCACAAAGCTGTCATCTCCTAGTTGACAGGAGCTCGCAGCAGAATGGTCTTTCAGCATTCACCGAGGGTCCACCCTGACTCAATTCTTCCTGAAAGTAGTGGTCCGGGCGAAACGAAGTTTCCTACGGGCTCCTCGGCCTATTCTTGGAGAACTCGCCGTATCTGCTCGAAGGAGCTTGCTAGAATGTGTTTTATCACATGTCGCAATATCTAGAATCGCTGAGACATCCTCGTGGGGTAGGATGCTAAGTGAGGAGAAAACGCGATGAAACGATGCATTACGTGCAAGAGTGCATTGTCTGGTATTGAGTCCCAGCTGTTCTGTTACTTTCTTTCTGTTTTCTGACGTCCTATATGACGCAATATACATACTGACTCGCCCAACAAGCCAACCTTATGGGTCTCTTTGAAGCCACTGTCCTCCGGAATCGGGTTGCACAATGCTGGGCTGAGCACAGGCGTGCCTTGAATCCACCCTACGCAATATCAGACACTGAAGCAGCCGCATTCGTTGTATGCTTTGAAGTTAGATATGTCCGTCTGCCGACATTCCCTGTGTTTGATGATGCCTTTGATGCAAGGTGAAGAGATGAGTTCCCACCAGCGCGTCAGCGACCCACGTGTGTTGTGTCTGTTGAAACCAAGAGCTTCGGCAACCTTTAGGCCACCATCTTGGCGCTAGCCTGACGAATGCTCTCAGTACGTAGCAAGTTCTAGCTAGAGTTCACTAATGATTAAAGACACCGACCTCTTCTATCCATCATTTGTGTTAAAAAAAAAGATCCTGCAACTATGCTTCAACACAGGCGCAGGCCTAGTGTTCCATTGAAAGCTCCCAAATAGAAGAATTCGAAAGAACCGAGCTCCCAATCTCGGTTATCTCGAATAAAAGGGGGAAAATTGAATGTCTTCTTGCAATGAAATCAGACCAGATGGGTTCTAGTTCATCGAGTGAATGATCATGAGCTGACATGAGCTAGCATGGGGATGCAGATGAAAATTCAGAAAAAAGTTTATTATCTTTTCCAGTTCATCAAATGTAAATGCGTGTTTTACGTTTACATTTTACATTCTCATCGCGAGAAGAATTAGTAATCCCCTAGTTATCACGCATGAAAGTTATATTGAAATTACACAATATTTTCAACATGATCGTGTAATGGTGAGTGATAACCTAGCTCGGTTATCACTGGTACTTCATAACAAAATGTCAGTGTACAAAATTGAGTCAGAGTGCCAAAGTACGAGCTAAGGAAAGAACGTAATAAACCTGTCGCTTGTTCTCCCTCGTGTCTTGTGCTGTTACTAGTTTATGAGATGTACCAAAGAGTTCAAGTATGGGCTGCATTTATTAGCACTGACAACTTGGCGAGTGGGTATTGTCTCGTGATCGTGTTTCGTGGTCACGAGTTGTTTATCGCCTCGTAATACTTGCAGCATTTTAACGCTTTCAGTCAATGAAAAGTTCAGTCGAAAGAAGCGTTCGTGTTGTGTCCATTTTTACTTGGTCTTTCTAAGTCCTTTTTTTTTTATCTCCTCGCTTACACCGTGGAATCTTTGTGATACAATCCCGCTTCATCGTTGTTCGACATGCAGTCTAAACCGAAACCCGACTACTTCAAACTCGGGTAAATTGGATTATCCGTTATATCGTAATGTTTGGATCACGATAACGCTTTATTGTGAATGCGTCGGAAAATCTACGGATACGTCCAACAAAAACAGCCTGGTGCTTGATATATCGAACGTCAGGCAGCGGGAAATGCTCCCGGAAGCTGGCTTTTCCTTCTTGAACTTTTGTGTTTTCCTCACAGAAGGGGTCTTTCCCGCATCGCATGAACATGGCAGACCAATTTCTGAGACGAGGTGTGCGCTGCGTGGAGCGCGCACCTCCTCGAAAATAAAACACTGCCCCCCCCCACCCCACCCCTCGGAAATAAAAAAAAATGCAATCTTTAAGCTTTGCCTTTAAGAGTCGAATGTGATAGCAATATCCTTTTCCTATAGGGCGCACTTCAAACAGGCCGTGCATGAAATTTTTCGAACTTGTTTGCACCCTCTACGTGGCATTTACGAGATAAGCGCAGTTAACGTGTGTGCCTTTTGTTGTGTGTGAGTGGCTTCAGACCACGAAATCATGATCATAATCACATGTTCTGACGCCCGATGAAAATGTACGCTTATATTACGCATTATTACTGCAATATTTTATGTTGGGCTGCGAAGCATGTATATAGGTCGAGTGTGTTTGTAAAGCTTTACTTTCACTGCATTTCCAGGCAGAGCAAGTTAGCTTCACTGTATTCACAAGCAGACTCGTGACTGTTTTTCGTTCTATTATTCCCCTTTTCCCCCACCCCAAGTGTAGGGTAGCCAACCGAGCCAAGCTTGGTTAACCTCCCTGCCTTTCCTCTCTATTTATCTCTCTCTCTCTCTCTCTCTCTCGTGACTGTGTGGTGTAAAACACCCGCTTTCCACGCAAACGACCCGGGTTCGATCCCAATTGGGCAAGAGAATTCATTTTATTTGCATCTTTCTCGACTTTTTTCGGTCACGCGCACGTTGAGTTTTCGCTCACAACTGATGACACCGACGCCAGCATTTCTACGAAACCAGCTTTGCAACGCTGTCGCGTTAAAATATATTATATATTACTATATTATTTATATTATTTATTTATATTATATTTTATATTATTTATTTATATTAAATATATTATTGCGTCACTACCGCAGTGACGTTACTCGTTTTGTGCTGGCCCGCGCGTGCAGGAGAGCCCTTTGCCACCATCGTCTCCCGTTAAAATAAAGTGTTCTTGGCTAGTTTTACACGCGTAATAACTATATCCCGGCTTCTGCCTCTGAAAAAGGGCTGGTTTAAGTAATGTCATACTGTTTAAAAGTCTTCGGCGATTTATCTGTAAGCAATTTATTGTTCTACGAAGTCAGAAAAGATAATGTGCTATCGAACGTGCTCGGCACGGTTTGCAGATGAAAAACTTTACGGCCCAACAAGGAAACGAAATCAATAAGGTAAATCTTATCGCTTGTTTGCGCACACACACCATCTATAGAAGACGCGGAGAAACTGTACTCATTTGCTAAGTTACTCTCGTTTTTTTAGTTACCGCTATAATCTACTATTCAGAACATCTTTCTTCGTCAACCTCCCTAGCTTTCTTATATTCATTTTTCTCTCTCTCTCTCTTTCTCTCTCTCTTTCTCTCTCTCTCTCTCTCTTTCTCTCTCTCTCTGTTTTCGGAGAGACGTATAGTTATTGAGGAGAGTGCTCACTGCTGCCACAAGTATGCTGTCCAGCACAATTTCAGGGTGATGACCATTGCGCCAGACAGAAATCTTGCGTTTCACAAAAATATCTCATGACAGACACAAGGAGCGGAGTCTCCTCTTTTGCTCTTGTCCCATGCCCAGTCGCTCATACAACTTGGGCCTTTGAGAAAAATCGTCGGCACTGCGTCTAGACTAAGCTGTGTAGCCCCCGTTCTGCCGGATTTGGTTTGCTATATTTGGTAGTACTACTTATATATTTGAAATTAGAGCTCACACACCTGAATTCAGCCAACTGAATTCGGTTGAAGTACAGGCATGAGAAAGTGTGCAGATCACGGAATCGCGTGGCCGAAGGCATCGACACCCCATCTAGCGACGAGACGCCTGCTGCAGTGCGCATGCAGGTCCTGTAGTATAGGTCGGTCATGTTGCTTGCTCTGACGTGGTTACGGCGAGCTCGTGGCCAAAAGGACAACTGGATATCGCTTTCTTCACTCCATCGAATTCGCGCGCTTTAGGGGCGAAGCTCTTTATGGCCTGGCTTGTGCGTCCCCGTCGTGGGTAACCACCCCTCGTGAATTCTTGAGCCAGACATAGAGGGTGGCACTTGTACTATACGCTGAAAAATGCAAATGGCACGACACTAGGGAGTGTTACTTGTAGGAAAAAAGGATTGACGTCGCACGTACGGAAGGTCATCGCGCGACTACGATCGCGTGTTTAATTGTACTATTAGGCGCACCCTGGCGAACCGTTCACCAGGGTGTGCTTAATAATACAATAAAAGCGCCCCCGTGGCGCGTGCGTGCATTCAGAGGCTCGGCGACGGAGGATGCACCAGGCTGCTGAGTGGCGTGCGCACAGGGCGGCGGCGGCTCGCACTCGAAGAAGGGAACCCGACGGTGGGGGACGCGAGGCAGAAGCGCGCCGTGAAATTGCGCGGCACCGCCGCCAAGATCCTGCAGTAGGACAACGAGAGGCCGGAGCAGCGCGGCAGCGGCGTGCGAACCTTGCATCATCCCACTCTCTATCATTCACCCCATGAATATGCTGTCTTTATTGATTTTTTTAAAGACGACAGTTTCGCTTGTGGACTTTCGACGCAAAAATTTTGGTTGGTCTGTCTGTCTGCCTGTCCACCCTTAACGGCACCACAAACGACACCAAATGATACCCCAAACGGCGGACCCCATCCGCAGAGCCCACCAATATTGCTCAAGTTTTGCGTTCATACTTGTGCGATTGTCGATTCGAAAGCCATTATTGCGTATATCTGAGGCACCATACTGTCATGGGGGTGAGAAAATGAATGAAATAAATATATTTACAAAATATACAGGGAGAGTCAGAGGCAGCTGCAGCCAAGATGGAAGAACAGCAGCAACAACAACACGAGCACGGTCGCTTTCATCATCTTCGTCGTCTATGATGCTCTTTCGTTGCCGATGTCGTGTAACATATAAGCCCCCGCTGCTGGCAGCGCCGTCTCGGCGCTAAAGGAGAGTAGGATCATATGCGGATATGTGCGATTTGAGGCGGGTCACGTGGACGACGTCAGTATCGGGTGCGGACGACGATGACTGACTGTCCAACGGAGCAATCTCGTATGTGACATCGGTAATCCGGCGTAAAACCTTGTAAGGTCCCGAGTAGCGAGACAGGTGCTTCGAATAGAGGCCAACGAGGCGGCATGGTGTACAGAGCAGGACCAATGAACCTGGAGAGTAGGAAACTACTCTGTGATGGCTATCGTAGCGGGCCTTCTGAGAGAGGTGCGAGCCAAAAAGACGTTAACGTGCGATTTGGCGGGCCACTTGAGCCCGAGCAGTGGCCTCCCGGGCGTACTCTGTAACCGTTTGCGTAGTTGATGGGAGAAGAGTCTTGAAGGGTAACGCTGGATGGCGGCCGAACAATAAATAGAAGGGGGAGAAGCCAGCGATGTCGTGGCATGAATCGTACGCGAATGTAACATAAGGCAAAGTACTGTCCCAATCAAGGTGATTGGGACAGTACTTGCATGGAGAGCATTGTTGTCAATGTTCGATTTAGGCGCTCGGTAAGACCGTAGTGAGCTTGTGACGCGTCGAACACGAGCGAAGGATGTCACTTACTACTTTTGAAAGAAATGAGCGACCACGATCAGTCAGCAGCTGTCGAGGAGCGCCATGGTGAAGAATTACGTCATGAAGCAAGAAGTCCGCGACGTCAGTGGCACAGATTGTCGGTAGCGCTCGTGTGATAGCGTATCTTGTGGCGTAATCAGTGGCTACGGCTATCCACTTGTTTCCAGTGAGAGAACTAGGAAACGGCCCAACGAGATCAAGACCGACGCGGTAGAAGGGAACGGTGGGTATGTCTATTGGTTGGAGCAGACCAACTGGTGGCAAGGTGGAATGTTTGGAGCGCTGGCAGGACTCACATGTAGCAACGTATCCGCGCACAGAACGGTAAAGGCCTGGCCAGAAGAATCTACGCCGCACGCGATCGTACGTGCGCGTGACCCCGAGATGTCCCGCGGTTGGGGCGTCGTAAAGCTGTTCAAGTACAGCGGAACGGAGTGTCGCAGGAACTACGAGTAGTAGCTCTGGTCTTTCGGCGCTGGTGTTGCGTCGGTAAAGAGTGCCATCGCGTAGAACGAACAAGTGTAGCGACGGGTCTACGTGGGGCAAGCGTAGACTCTGCATGATAGACCGCAAGTGGACATCGCTGAGCTGTTCCTTGTCTATGTCGGTGAAAGCCGACATGGCGAAAACAAAAAGGTCAGAATCATGTGCTAAAAGGTCAGGTGAGTCCACGGGGTGACGAGATAGACAGTCAGCATCCTGGTGCATTAGGCCAGATTTGTATGCCACGTTGAAGCTGTATTCTTGTACTTTCAAGGCCCAATGGCCAAGTCGTCCTGTTGGATCTTTAAGGGACGACAGCCAGCACAAGGCCTGGTGATCTGTAATTACCGAAAACAAAGATGCAAACAAAGAAAACAAACAGATGCAAACAAAGAAAACAAACAAAGAGAACAAACATGCGGCCAAACAAGTATGGTCGACATTTTCCGACTGCCCAGACTAGTGCGAGG
Source organism: Rhipicephalus microplus (assembly GCF_013339725.1). NCBI lineage: Eukaryota > Metazoa > Arthropoda > Arachnida > Ixodida > Ixodidae > Rhipicephalus > Rhipicephalus microplus. The sequence continues at coordinate 22,556,705 of NC_051169.1, read as the reverse complement.
CACTCACGCTCTGTAATGGAAAACTTGCTCTCTTAAGGAGAAAGGAGGCGACTGGCATAAGCAATGACGCGATCCTGTCCTCGTTGCCGCTGGGCGAGAACAGCACCAATTCCATGTCCGCTGGCATCGGTACGAACTTCAGTATGGGCTGACGTGTCGAAATGCGCCAAGATGGGTGGGGAAGTAAGTAATGTTGTAAGGGTGCTGAAGGCAGTTGCTTGGTCAGTACCCCAATAAAAAGGCATGTCCTTCTTCAGGAGCTCCGTAAGTGGTTGGGCATTCAATGTCAGCAAAATTCTTCACGAAACGTCGAAAGTAAGAACAAAGGCCGATAAAACTCCGTACACCTTTTGCGGAACGTGGTAAGGGAAAATCTTTGACAACTCGAATTTTGTCAGGATCAGGTTGCACGCCTCGAGCACTGACAAGTTGGCCCAGCACAGTGATTTCCCGATAGCCAAAGCGACATTTGGAAGAGTTGAGCTGAAGTCCTGCTTTCCGGAAAACCTCAAGAACAGCCGTTTGGCGGCTAAGTTGGCTTTCGAATGTAGGTAAAACTACGATGACGTCATCGAGATAGCACAGGCACGTGGTCCATTTGTATCCACGCAGGAGAGAGTCCATCATCCTTTTAAATGTAGCTGGCGCATTACACAATCTGAATGGCATAACCTTGAACTGGAAAAGTCCATCCGGTGTGATGAATGCGGTTTTCTCACGGTCTCGATGATCGACAGAAATCTGCCAGTATCCTGATTGCAAGTCGATAGATGAAAAGTAGGCAGACCTATGTAGGCAGTCGAGAGCATCGTCAATCCGCGGCAGTGGATACACGTCCTTACGTGTTACTTTGTTCAAGTGAGGGTAGTCTACGCAGAAGCGCCAGCTGCCATCCTTTTTCTTGACTAGCACGACCACCGATGCCCATGGACTGCAGGAAGGTTCGATGACGTTATTTGTGAGCATTTCTTCAACTTCGTGCTGGATAACTTGTCGCTCAACATTAGACACGCGATAAGGACGTCGTCGGATGGGGCTGGCGTCTCCAGTGTTAATCCTATGAGTTACGAAGGATGTCTTACCCAAAGGGTGGTCATCAAGATCAAAGATTTGATGATTTGATGTAGGATTTCAGCAGGTGCCGGATGTCAGCTGTCTGTGCTGGAAGAAGGTCCGGAGCGATCATCTTGTCGATGGTGGCATCCGCTGCGCTCTTCGAGGAGGAAAACGGAGCAGAGGACGAAGAAGATTCGGCAACGAACGCCGAAATTGCAGCATCTATATAGAAAAAACTTTTGCCAAAGTCATACCATCTGGGATAACTTGAGCGCACCAGCTGAATTTTAGGATCGGAAGAGATGCTGTGTTTCCCGTGACTGTCAAAAGTGTGTGAGGCACGGCAACATTTTTGGCCAGCAGAACGTCAGCAATAGGTGTCAACATGTCGGGAACAGGAGGCACAGATCTCAGGTTCACGTAAGTAACGGCTTGAGGTGCTAGGCGAACGTGATCTGCTGAACACAGACGGGGTTGAGGTGGTGTTGGGTCGTCATGGTAACACGGTAAATCAAGTTGAAGCATGCCAGTTCCACAATCAGTAAGGGCAGAGTGGGCGGATAAAAAGTCCATGCTGAGGATAAGTTCATGGGAACATTTCTCGAGCATAGCAAATAGCACTGTCGTGGAGCGATCAGCCACACTTATACGCGCGGAGCACATTCCAAGCACTGGAAACGTGCCACCGTCGGCGACCTGGATGAATGGCACTGTGGGTGGCGTTAAAACTTTCCTAAGGCGGCAACGAAGTTCTGAATTCATCACTGATATGTGAGCCCCTGTGTCTACAAGTGCAACAACGGGTGTGTCATCTACTTCAAGGTCAATAAGGTTGCGTCGAGTCGGCAGCATGGTCAGAGGATTTGACGGGCAAGTGGTCAATGCAGCATCACCTCCGGGAGCTGCATCATCTAGTTTTCCCGCGGCAGGTAATCAGTCGGCGACGTTGGTCGGCGAAATTGAGGCGAGCGATACGATGGGCGACGGGAGAGCGGTGAACGGGACTGGTGAGCATGCGAAGATGGAGAGCGACCATGATATGGCGGCATAAAAGGAACGTCTTCACTGGTGGCCTGAGGTGACTCCCGGTAAGTTTGAAAGCGTCCATGATCCCTCTCTGGCCGATGGGGGTACCCATAGGATGCCTGATGCCAATACCACCGATCGTTACAATGGTGGGCCACGTGTCCAATACGGTGGCAGTTGAAACAAATCGGGCAATCGTCAGCAGTCCTCCACTCGGCTGGACTGCGAGGGCGCGCCGGAAGGTTTTGGTTTTGGGCATACGAAACAGGGGGTCGACGACGGTTGATCGGCTTGAAGGGAGCTGTAGTGCACTAGGAGGCCAGTGCAGCATTGGAAAGCTCTCGTCGCACAATGGCATGTACCAGTGGCACCATCTGAGGGCTAGAGTCACAGGCATGGGAGCAGGTGGGCGCAGGAGACAGAGCTCCAAGTTCACGTCTGATGATCTTGGTCACGTGCTCTGCAGTTAACGTTGTCTGTAGCGCAGGCCTGTCTTCGCACGACCAGGTTGCTGCTGTATTTGGTAGTCGAGTGAAATTATGGGCGATACGTCGACTTTTTGCGGCCTCAAAACGCTGGCACTCCTTGATGATGGCATCAACCGGGTTGTAGTCCTTGCATATGAGAAGATTGAATGCATCATCTGCAATGCCTTTTAATACGTGAGCTACTTTTTCGGTTTCTTCCATACCGTTATCCACTTTTCGGCAAGGGGCAAGCACGTCCTGTATGTAAGTCACGTAGGACTCTGATCACGTTTGCGCACGAGATGCCAACTCCTTCTTGGCCTCTGCCTTTCTACCCACAGACTTGCCGAAAAGGGCGCGCATCTTTTCTTTGCACGCATCCCAGCTTCCAATTTCATCTTCGTGGTTCTCAAACATGTCGATCCGATGTCGTGTAACAATAACAACACGTCGATATTTTATATGTGTGGTTTTATACTACGTAAGGCACAATTAAGTAATTCCAAGGACCGTGGCGTTCATCCCGCTGCGTTGACAGTGGAACACGATGCCCAAAAGAGCAAGTGTTTCCAACGCTTTGCTAAGATGACATCGTGGCGGCACCTAGCCATCGCCTTGCGTTCTACACCTTATCGCCTGCAAGACGGGCGCGCACGCCGCGCGCCTCCTTTTCCAAGATAACTGCCACATAGCGTCCATGTCTCACGCGTGACGTGACTCTATGCGCCCGTTCACTTCCGCTGCACGCTCGAGGCACTCTGACGCAGCACCTCCAGAATTTCTTGCGCAGAACATCAAATAAATGTTTTGTTCACTCTCTCCAGACACAAGACTCGTCTTTCGACGACATTTGCAGTGTAGCATGCAGAAACGGGGCCAATTTTTTACTTTGTGGATGCTACGGGGCTGGTTCTAGCGCAGGAGACGTGTCGTTATTTATACCTGTTGATTAGCATAACTAATCGTAACTATAGCATCGCAAAACCTGGTGAAGCCAAGAACACAACATTAAGTTTTCTCAGCTCAGCTTGCCTTTGTCAGTGTTGGCCAAGTTAATTAACGCTAGTTGAGTGCGGTGTCAGCTAATAAATTCAGGCGTTAGTATCTTTAATTAAGCCCAGTGCACCTTGCAGTTTTAAGTTCAGCGTAGTAAGGCTTCCATGCACTCAGATGGATCAAGAAATGCGCACGTGCAGTCGAATTTAGTTATGCATGGTTGATCATGCTATCATTTAGTAAAGCCGAGCGAGATGAGCCCAAACAATGTAACTCTTTCCACAGCCAAGTATTCCAAGTCGACTTCGCCATGAGCCCAGAGAAGCCAAACCCGGGAAGATACCAATTACCCCTTGCCGACTTGGTAATGATTTGGTTCATTTATGTCCTATTGGGCCCCGCCGCGGTGGTCTAGTGGCTAAGGTACTCGGCTGCTGACCCGCAGGTCGCGGGTTCATATCCCGGCTGCGGCGGCTGCATTTCCGATGAAGGCGGAAATGTCGTAGGCCCGTGTGCTCAGATTTGGGTGCACGTTAAACATCCCCAGGTGGTCAAAATTTTCGGAGTCCTCCAATACGGCGTCTCTCATAAACATATGGTGGTTTTGGGACGTTAAACCCCACAAATCAATTATGTCCTATTGGTAACAAGGTGCATACCAATAATGCTTAGTTAATTAGTTGATATCTAATGAAACACATTCAAGATACTGCAGTTTCACGTTACATATTAGAATCAGGCTTAACTAAAATAATGAGCTAGCGCCATCGTAAGCATAAACAAAATTGACTAATCATGGTTGATTATGGCATCATCAAACTACCCTGATTATAACTAGGTGTAATTTAGCAACTTCTAATTAAGTACAAAGTAAATAATTGAAGTTGAATATCTGTGAGCTCAGAGAATTCAAGCTGATGAAGATACTAATTAAATTGACCGAGTCTAGTCGCTGAGGCCAAATTGATTCTAATTAGCCTTACAACTAAATATAACTATTTTCTAACAACGTGCGTGGCATCTGAGCCCCCCGGAAGCATACAAGAGTTTGATGTTGCAGAATCACGCACTTTACGCCTAATTGAGGAATCTGTTGCTTTATAGGACTCTCTTCGAAGTTGCTGTGTTTAATGTAGAGTGATACTTCGCGCAAACTTGCACAGCACAAGCAGCCTGTACAATTTTATTTTAGTTTGTCTGATGACTTGCAACAAAATATCCAGATTACGAGATTGGGAGGCGTCGGAATTTATGCGCCATCAAGAAATTGCAATGATGGCCTAAGTATGCGCCCCCTTTAGCGCCACACCGCTTGCATCAACAAAAGTAAGCTGAGGCGAGAAAACTTGACTTTGTGTGCTTGACTTCATCAAGGTTTGAGGCGTTGCTTACATCTTTACCAAGCTTCCTTTGCGTTTAACCAGTCCTACATATATCCCTGCAGTCCTAACTTAGTAAACACCGCCATAATGCAATATTGAAAAAAAAAAGAAAGCGTCGTGAAGGCGCCGTCTTTACGATATCGTGAAGCAGTGCCGTGAAGCCAAATTGCACACCTAAATTTGCATCGCTAGTACAACAACTTCATTAAAATTACAACATCGAAATATTCAATATATCAAACTAGTTTCTTCCCGTCCCCATTTATTTTTGTTGTCATTCGTATAGATATGTGGGCTCGACTCTAACACTTTCTTTTCATATACGCTACCAATCTAGTAACGTTGTACCCAGCTGATGCTCCGGGGAGGTAATGCATTTTCGTACGGCTAATACGATCGTTTAGCCGCGTGGGCTTCGATAATACGTTCGCGAAAACGTTTGAAAACCTCGCGTGGTTAAAATTTTTTTCGCCAAGAGACTCTAAGACCGCGCGACGCTGGTCTATCGAGGCATCGCCACACTTGTGGTATGCACCTTCTCTTTACGGAGAGGAGAATTTCATCCTTTCTAGGCTGCGCTCAGTTATGCTAATGAACCAGTGTGAATAACGACGCGAGCCTGGCGCTGGAAGCGGCCTCGTCGAAGCCGCTATACGCAATAAATAAAAGAAGAGAAACGGCACAAGTTTGATGGAGCAAAGAAAGCGACACCTGCACTCCGCCACGGTGGTCTAATGACTAAGACCCTCGACTGCTGACCCGCAGGTAGCGGGATCGAATCCCGACTGCGGCGGCTGCATTTTCGGTGGAGGTGGAACTGATGCAGGCGCGTGCGCTCATATATGTGTGCACGTTGAAGAAACACAGGTGGTCGAAATTTGCGTAGCCTTCCACAAAGGCGTCTTTGAAAATGATATGGTGGTTTTGAGACGTTAAACCACAGATATTAAACTAAAGAAAGCGACACCCAGTTTTCGTTATGGCTACGATCGCGCAGTAATCACATCAAAGAAAGTCGGGAGCCACAGATTCGACAGGATGCGTATGCACACGGCAACAGGCTTCTCGCAGCTAGATGATGCGTCGATGTCTTCGGCCGTAAAATTTGGCGGTTATGCGATCCTGTGGTCTGCGCACTTTTGCTCACGCCTGTCAATACATACTTTAAGAACACAGATTAGGTTCTGGCGAGACGCGCAAAATTATAGCACCGCAAAAATTGACCGGGACTTCCCCAGGAAAATACTATACGCAAAACCGATGGATTAAGCAACGCACCATCACTCCGATTTTTCCTCAGCCAAGTAAACGAAGGCGTTACAAGAAGCCCTGGGTGCTGTTTGCATATAGTGAAATGTTTACCAATTATGAAGGAAAAATGCCTTTTATGAGCGAGGCTCTTTATAGCGGCACCCGTTCGTCCCTCGTAGCCGTTGTAGTGTGTAACAAGTATAACATTTTGACCTTCATGGTGACGCCGGTGAGAGATTTCTTCTGTACGTTGTTGAACAATAAAAAAAATAGTGCTCAATGTACATGCCAATGGCTGCTAATGGGGAATGAGAGACAGGACCATTCGGCTTTTAGTTAACGCGCACGCTGCGATCCCCATTAGCAGCCATTGGCATGTACATTGAGACCTATCTGACAAGAAAGAGTTGCTACGTTATACTCGTTGAGTGTAACCTCCTTAGTTTTAGAAAGGTTTAGCGAGCGTTGAGCCACAGTGCCACGAATACAATGAACTAGTATATACCATGAATGAACTCGAGGTGTTTAAAGGTGGGAAGTAGATACGAAGCGCAAGCCGTGAGAAAGTAAAAGCCAAATTCTCCTGTCTCTCATTTCCCATTAGCAGCCATTGGCATGTACATTGAGCACTATCTGACAGGAAAAAGGTTGCTGCGTTATACTCGCTGGGCGTAACCTCCTTGGTTTTAGAAAGGCTTAGCGAGCGTTGGGTCAAAGTGTCATGAATACAGTGAACTAGTATATACCATGAAATCGAAATGGTTAAAGGTGGGAAGTAGACCCGAAGCGCATGCTGTAACAAAGTGTGCGTGTGCCACCTCTCGTTTAGTCCTTGGAATGTCCGCTGGATGGCGGTGCTTCTATATGGGGAATATATGATGAAAAGATGCGAGATGACGATACTTGGAGTGTTGAATAGATGGACGAACAGACACACAGACAGATGCATGGATGGACGCATGAACGGACGCAAGGGCGGATGCATGGATGAACGCAGGGACGGAAGCATGAACAGACGCACGCACGGACGGGTGGATGGACGGTCACACAGACGGATGCATGGACGGACGGAAGCAAGAACGAATGGACGGACGAATGCTTCGCCCCACTCTCCATCATTCACTCCGTGGATATGCTGCCAATTTTTTTTCTGAGAACGTACCGCCACGCGCTTTTGTCGCTTCAGTGTCATGGCTCACGCTGACAAGTCAGAATCCCACACATTTTCGTTTTACAGTATAAACGGAACACGCGAAAGATGGTGTCACTGAAACTACTTGGGAATATCTAGTACGGACGAACACGTACCTTCGGTTCGCAAAGGGAGCTGATTTCGACGTCGTCATGACGAACGGCACACTCCCAATCCGCTCTTCGGTCGTCCTCAGGAAACGGGAACACTCGCATCTTAGTTGCAGTGTCTTAATGCCCGCGAATATTCGGAGCGCAGCATCGCGCCATCGCGCAGATTTGCCGCCGCACGCTATTAGAATATCCAATGCACAATGCGCATCACATATCCACGCCACATTGGACAGACAGAGAAAAAACACGGTTTTCTCCAGTCGGCAACAAGCACACCACGAAAGCGTTCGTCAGGCTTGGCAATCCTTTTTCGATGCACGGCGTGAAGAAGCGAAGGCACGTCTGTGCAGCGAATTACGACGGTAAAAACGGAGTGACGTCAAAGCCCGCGACGGGCACAGAGAGCCGGCCGGAACTTATCTAGGCGGCATTGGCAGAAACGGCAGTGTTGCACCACGTGGTTTTTGCCCAGATGATTACGCGTCATTGGCGCGCCGCCGGCCCTGCTCGCAGGGTTGCCGCTCGCTTCGCCGGTCGATTGTTAACGCGATAGATGCCGTAAAACAGAAGGATCTGCTATTATCCGCAACGTCTGCGGTAATCATTATGGTCAAACTTAAGTGAAAAGACGCCTTACGTCTTGGCTGCGTTCAGCATCCCAAGAAGCAGGCTCAGCTGGATTCAAGAAAATAATAATAAATGAGAGGCCGACTAGACGCCCAAAGAGTACGTATAGCTGTGCTGAAAGATTTTGAGGCGTTGCTTACATCTTTACCAAGCTTCCTTTGCGTTTAACCAGTCCTACATGTATCCCCGCAGTAAACACCGCCATAATGCAATATTGAAAAAAAAAAAAGAAAACGTCGTGAAGGCGCCGTCTTTGCCCCACCGCGGTGGTCTAGTGGCTAAGGTACTCGGCTGCTGACCCGCAGGTCGCGGGTTCAAATCCCGGCTGCGGCGGCTGCATTTCCGATGGAGGCGGAAATGGTGTAGGCCCGTGTGCTCAGATTTGGGTGCACGTTAAAGAACCCCAGGTGGTTGAAATGTCCGGAGCCCTCCACTACGGCGTCTCTCATAATCATATGGTGGTTTTGGGACGTTAAACCCCACATATCAATCAAGGCGCCGTCTTTACGATATCGTGAAGCAGTGCCGTGAAGCCAAGTTGCACACCTAAATTGGCATCGCTAGTACAATAACTTCATTAAAATTACAACATCGAATTATTCAATATATCAAACTAGTTTCTTCCCGTCCCCATTTATTTTTGTTGTCATTCGTATAGATATGTGGGCTCGACTCTAACACTTTTTTTTCATATACGCTACCAATCTAGTAACGTTGTTCCCAGCTGATGCTCCGGGGAGGTAATGCATTTTCGTACAGCTAATACGATCGTTTAGCCGCGTGGGCTTCGATAATACGTTCGCGAAAACGTTTGAAAACCTCGCGTGGTTAACATTTTTTTTCGCCAAGAGACTCTAAGCCAGCGCGACGCTGGTCTATCGAGGCATCGCCAAACTTGTTGTATGGACCTTTTCTTTACGGAGAGGAGGATTTCATCTTTTCTAGGCTGTTCCACGATATAGTACAAAATCTGCTGTCACAGCCTCGGCAGTGCATTTTTTTAGGAAGGGGGGGGGGGGGCGTCACGCCTGCTAACAACAGTCCAGAAAACACTAAAGCGGTGCCCAAGGAGCCTTGAGTGAAAGATCTATAGTGTGATAACGACTAAGAATAGGGGAGGGGGGAGGTTACACCGGTGATCTTAAGCCAGTACTGACTATGCACTCGAAGCTTTAAACGCGCTTCGTAGCGCTGGCGCAGGGAAAGAATTCGGCTATAAAACAGGTACGAGTTTTCACGATTTCGAAAGAAGTTCCCTGCCGGGACGAAAAAAAAAATAGAAGCTCAGCGTAATATGACAGGTTGTTTTAAAGTTGTCTAATAAAATCAGTTTGAAATGCGAAGCGGCTCTTTGATTCACGTGTATAATACCATACGTACATGCGTCCGTACAAACGCGCCGCAACGTGTTCTGCTCGCCGCAGGTGTTGCAGTGGTGCCAAGTAGGTCACACCGCAGCGGTGCGTTGACGTCAAGTTCCCCTCACACGCTTCCCTTGCAGGTGTGAGCTGACGTCTTTCTCTCACCCGAGGCATGCTTGCCGCAGCGCCCGTAGCTGCCCACTCTTCCGCCCGCTCGTAACACTTCTCTCTCGCTTCACCCTCTCCACCGCCCGCAACGCTCGACCAGACGTCGAGTGGAAACACTCTTTCATCTCGTTTATCTGCGATGAAACTTACGCGAAACCAAACCCGCCTCCCGTATCTTTGCGTGTGAAACAAACCTTTGCTCGAGTTAACGCTACGCCGAGTTACCCTTCAAACCATTCTTCCAGCGCCCGCTTCGACGGCTGTTTCAACCGGGCTTTAAGCGCCTTACACACTGCTGCTGCTTCACATCGCATCAGGGTTCTCTTCGGGGAGATTGTCCAAAATGTTTGTGTCAAGTACTCACTGTGTGTGATCATTTGGACCATTTTTATATTGTGATTTCCGGATGACAAGATTTCATTTTTATCTCCTCGAGAATCACATCAATGGGACTTTATTGTACCCGCCTTGAAGGTGCTCTTTCGCAGTACACAGCAAGTCTATAGAACACAAGTGAAACAAAATGTTCAGCGCAGTTGAGCTTACCCTAGCAATCATGCTTGTGTGACCTGTGCGCAATGCATGTCTGCAAACTCCATGCCAATACTAACTTTTCCTTTGTCTGTCTCTCTCTCCTTTCCCTCTTCTTTGAATTCAAGCAGACGAGGAACTGATGTCGACTGCCGCAGTGCATGAGGAGTACCACACCAACCCCAACATGCCGCAACTGTTCGCGCCCCCTGACGTGGAAGCCCGGCTCCAGAGAACACCCAGGAGGCAATTTATCTTCAGAGGGACTTACCGCAAGGTATACACGCACTGGGCAACACCCTCAACGGCGTCAATTTACTTGCTTGTTTTACAATTGCCGGCACTGAATAAGCTTTGTGGGAGCTGCAAGCACTCGTAGCCCTGAAAGGCGACGGTTCGGCCGGACCTTGCATCACGCAAGAACCGCCGCTCGGTGTGTCCGGTATTGATTATATCAGCACGTGAGTTTTTTGTTGATAGGATTTTGCGATAGAGAGAACGTTTTGCAGGCGTGCCATGATTCGGTTCTGGGGTCTTTATTTGTTTTCTTGTTCTTGCCTTTTTTTTTCTTCGTGTCTTCCACTTGAGAGGATTCTTCAGCCTTGTTTCAATCGCCATTGCCTTGTAGGCAGAAAAATATTTGTTTATTTCTGCAGGCCTTGTTGAAGTAAGCTGTCTAGACATTGGGTTTATAGGCCATTATGGGGCTCGGTATGAAGCTGCGGAGGAAGTACGGCCACCGAAATCCGACGGTCCGGCGGCAGCTGGGCACATCTTAAAAAAGGGGGAAAAAACTAAAAGATCAACATGTTTAAGTGCAAAGTTTGGTGTCTAGATCTGATAAATACGACTCACATGGCAGCCGGCACCTTTCTGCCATCACCAGTGATCGCTGTGTAATAGAGAGGGGACCAAATACATTTGCTAAATTGCGTCTGAAATGCGATCGCCTTCACTGTGTGCAATGGCACCGCCCAGCGCCCTTAGGGTGACGCAAGAAGAACGCGCCAGCGGCCATGTGGCACGTGTATCGCCTTTCACTCGCTGACTAATGCGCATTTTATGTGCGCCTCACCATCGTCGGATCCGATGACCACGTCTTTCACGTAGTATTCTTCCACTCCGAACAACGGTATACATTGTCGACTGCGAGTGGGTGGAGGGCTTTTACGAAATTGTTTGCGTTCTCCCATATATATATATATATATATATATATATATATATATATATATATATATATATATATATATATATATATATATATATATATATATATATATATATATATATATATATATATATATATATACAGAGTATGCGTGCTGCTTTCGATCACTGACGCAACAAAGAAATCCATTACGCACGCTTTCTGCCTCTGGTCTTACTTGACAGCATCTATACGCAGGCCCTCGCTAGTGACCGAGTCTGTCTGCCGTAATTTTCGGAGAACACAATCCTCGATTTAGAAAAGTAACAGTCGTCAAGCCGGAAGTTTGTTCCGGCGTTATTTAAGTTCCTCCGTGAAGAGTGCTATACTTTCTCATTTCTCGCCTCCTGTATAATTTTTTTTTTCGGCACGCTTACTCTTTGTCTTCGATTCAATTTTTTCCTGTCCTCTTTTGCCTTCCCTTGTAATATCGGGTAGTAAACCAGAGGTTTCTCATCTCGTTAACCTTCCTTATTTTTTTTCAATTTCCTTCTCTCTCACCGTCTTATTTCGTAACGAATGATGAATCTGTGACCAAGAGCAAAGCATCCTGTGCTCTGTATCCTCGGGGGCTCCTCATGAACAAGGCTTATACGGCATTGTACATTCCAAGCGTTGCAAATGTCAAACACACAAGACCTACATGAAAATGGATAATAGTACGCACCCAAGATTTAGAAGAATGAACTTTTTCCTTGTTTCACAAGTCCTCATCACTTGAAGACTTGATCTTCCCGCCACCGTATACGTTGTCCTGTCGGACGTTCTTTCATAAGCGTCACATACACACTCAGCCGCTAATACGTAGTTCAATAAACAAAAAAAATTGCGCTTGAACCGGTTATGCATATTAGAAATTAGAACGACGCTTGATCAGTGTAGAACAGCATGTTAAAAATTGCCAATGTGACGCGAGCAGCGATGTACGAAAGTACTACAAGGACATCTAACCAAGTTACAGGAGACGCAGTCAATGATTCATTTTTAAACAGATCTAAATTAACGCAACGCACACAACCTCTAATGCCCTGTAAATAGTGAAAGCGCACACAAATACGTTTGCAAATTCGAAGTGCAACTCTTTTAACTGTCTACTACGATCAGAATCACAACAGGCTGTCGGAGTGTTAGAAAGAAAGTCAGCAAGCGATTGGTAAACAGCAAACGAGTGATAAACAGCAACCGTTAAGCAAGCGAGTGATTAACAGCAACCGTTAATACACTAACGATATCACGCATTGTTGAATCGAAGCGTACGCGTGTGTTTGAAGGCTCCTGCAAAACACGACCCATGAAACGCCATTACCTATCTCAACATGCAACCTTTCAGACGCCACAAAAAATATCAACAATGTCGTAACAGCTTTCAGCAATAGACGTTTTCCGTACCCTCCCCCTTTCAAAAAAAACAAAAAAACGCCGCCAGCTTTGTCTGCGTTTTGACGAAGAAGTAGCAAATACACGGCTTGGAGCTGAGAGCTACGCAATCGCGCATTCTTTTTATTCGCCTTGTCATCATGGCTTCCATCGAGTTCCTTATGCGCCGCAGACAACAGATTGACTTTTTTTTCGTATCTCTACAGCCGCGTCATGGTAAACTTTCGATTTTATCGCTACATTTTGTAGAATTCAGACACGTGCACCGAAATTAAAAAAAAACGTACGGGGAAATATTTTACATTTTGTACCATATCCGGTACTTGTTTTGTTCGACAACTGAGTGGGCCTCATTTTTTTTTATTTGTGGTCCGTACACTTATTTTTTTTTTTTGAAGAAGAAGAAGACGTTTGTTTTGCAAACAGGGCCGTGTTTCCGATCCCATTACGCTAATGTCTTCAGCAGCACAATGGCGCGCATACTTTGCAAGACACATAAAGGCTTTTGGAATGCCTACTACTACCGAATCAAAAGATGTGTACATAGGTAGGATCTTAATTTTGTTCTCTGATGATTGTTAGTGCTGTTGTGCACAATGGTTGGGACCAGACATCTATCTGAAACTAAGAGATGTGTATGCTTTGCCAACTAAATGCCGCCGTCATGATCAAAGCCCACTTCCGGGGAAAGAAATATCCTGCGGCCTTGGCGTACGCCTTTGCTCACGCACAAGGTCACCAGAGCTTTATCGTATGACCTGATGTCTATTGAGGTTTACGAACGTTCGTGCGATGTTGGCGCGTGCTCCGTAAGTCGACGTTAATGGGTCTTTTCATTTTTTTTTACCTGTTTGATGTTTTATCCGTTATCTGTATTATATACCCATCACCTAGTGCAATGTAGCCAACCGGGCCTGTTTTTTCGATGACCTGCCCACTTTTATCATTCGTCTTTCTCGCTCACTCCCTTGCATTATATATCACCGTCCAAGCGCACCGTACTGATGGTTAACCAGCGAAGCTAAAACTTGCGTTCCCGCTGTTTTTAACAGGGTTAGTCTTGACGGCTCATTGAAGTCTTTCCTAATTACGGGTCACGTCTTTCTAGAAACATTAGTTCGTGCTTGCCGCCCATGCGGCAATTTTTTGTTTTTAAAGAATATTAGTGATGAAGTCCACCTTGGTGGAATAGTGGTCACGGTGCTCAAAAATTGACCCGAAGTCACGGGTTCGACCCCGGCAGGGGTGGTCGCATTTCGATGCAGGCAAAGTGGTAGATGCCAGTGTGCTGTGCGACGTTAGTTCACGTTAAAAAAAACATCTGATAGTCAAAAGTTGCGGAGCCTATCATTGCGGCGTCCTTCGTGATCATGCCGTTGTTTTGTAATGCAAAACTCGAGAAATTATTACAATTGGTGATAGCTTGACTTGCCCGATTTCCGAAGGCCGAAATCCAAGGACTCGTTTATCTTACACAGATTACTATACAAAACTATGGCACCAAAGAAAGTATACCAGATGCTAATAACGGTAATTCCAGTATAAATGTAAACAAAGAAAGGGGGTGAAAAGATTACTTACCGCTGGCAGTAACCAAACGCCTTTTTCAGACGCGTTATTAGATGGTCGCAGGGCCAGTCTCTGCCAGCGGTAAATTATCTATTCTTCCATTTTTCTTTCTTCACATTTAAATTAACAATTAGTTCTAATAGCAACCCGCATACGGTCGCACAGGGGGGAGATAGCTTTTGCGTATACACATAGATGGATAAATTTCAGTTTCGCTTAGCCATGTACCCCTTCGATGTAATAAAATATTTTGCAATAGAACAGTTATTGTCCTATATAGGCCCAACGCGTGGCTTTAGCGCCAGTGATTGCATTTCAATAGCTCCGACGTATGAAGTCTCAGACTGAGGGGTTTTGCAGTTTATACCCTACATATACGGTGTAAACCCTATTGCATTCGATGCCAGTATTCGCGCAATCGCCTTCGAGACGCACAAGTGCTTACACTAACGAGCTTTACGCAATTAGGCACCGCTGACATCGAATCGCCACCGATGACTTCATCGCAGCCATCTTTTTGTGCGCTGATGCGCGAACATTGTGCTTAGAATTCGTAAAAGGGGGTTGCGTTGCTCCGACGTTTATACAAGATGACTTGTATTCTTCAAGGCTCGAACGGAACAATACATAACCGTTCTCTTCTAGCCTTGAGGAAGACAAGTCCGCTTGCCGGAAAGCTGGCTCGACACAACCCCTGTTTACGGATTTTCAATCGCAAGCGTCCATCTTCCCGTGTCTGTCACTTTTTGTGGAGATTCTGATTGTTTTCATGGGCTGCGAGAGTGCATATCGCAGGCCGCTTTACAAATTGCAGTTAAGAGCAATGGGAACAAGATAACATCGTTTCAAGCAACGGAGAACATTCTTTGAGCAACATGGTCTGAAATTCAGGACCATGTGTTAATTATATGCTTTGGAAATAACAACTGAATGCCTCTCTTATCCTAATCTCTAATCACCTTGTGTGGTGCGTTGCCTATCTTTGGTCTCGTCGGAAAACTATGAAAGGTTTGTTGTTTACATACTGTTGGAGGAGGGAGCGTATTGTCAGTGGGATGCGATAAATGTTGGTTCTGTGCAGAGTTTTTTATGGTCTTTTTTGCTAACCAGCTCTTCGAAAGTGCCAGTGCAGTAGGTCGTTTTGCGCGGTGTCCTCCAGAGACCCATGAAGCAGAACACCAAGTTCGATGTTGCGAAACTGTTCATTGGGTTTCTTTGGCGAAACGTTCAAGCTGTTGACGTAATTGCAAACATCAAAACCAATTACACAAAAATTGTTGCCTTTTTGTTTTAATTGTAACGTATTGCCAGTGTTTGGTATTTTGGGCTTGATTGAAAGCGCCACAAACAATTACTGAACCTTCGCTTTTCCTAACTGAAAAGTGTGCCCTGTTCGTGTGAAAACCAACATCACTTCATGGCCAACGATGTTCACTGCTAGTGGCAAAATATTTAGTCAGTGATACAGCGAAAGAGAAGTACCGGAGAGGTTTCCTCTGTGGCACGACTAGCATATATACTCGCAAGGTCAGCAGCGCGAAAAGGAGCAAGACGGAGACGAGGGACAAACAACAGCGCAGCTTCACATCCATGGACATGACGGAGAACGAGGAAATGGTGCATACACGACTCCACCAATGCAGAGTATACTGAACACGTGCAGCTACACTTAAAAGAAATGAGCGTGAAACCTTGCAGTGTCCCTAAAAAGGTTCAAAACTGCTATTTAGTGATGACATCCAAAGAATGTGCATCCTACTTTTACCAAGTCATTTCGGCTTTTTGATGAAGACAGTGCAAGCTACGTAGCGGGTGCTAGGTACGTTTAATAAGCTACTGGTCACACTGAATTCTGCAAATCGTAGCTAGGTTGATTTTATGTGGACGCGTTGCTAGAGTCACGTTGCTCGTAGTCAAGTTAGTATAGCTACGTGTCTTTGACGTTTTGGAAGCAGCAGCCGAAGTGTGGAAGTTACAAATAGTCAACTCTGTTACGCGAACGTGTACCCATAAAAATAAACTCTATACAATCATTCAAAGGTGATCTATACTCGTGTAAGATGCGTTGGCTATTTGTCACTGATTCTCGGGCCCGCCCAACAATATGCGCCTTTGTTACGTTACTCATACGATCGGATGGCACGCAAAATTATTTCAGCGGAGTTGTAAATGACACTCCTGCTTGACCTCATGACGTCCGCCCCCCAATTGAAAACTCGCATGGCCCTCTTTGGGCAAAGCACTGACCTCATAGATCACGAAAATATGTGACTTTATCAGTATGCCATCATGATGCTTCAAGATGAAGTGCTTGCAAGACGCCATGATTCACGTCACGAACCGACGTCGTCGTTTCGTCAAAGGTGGACAATCTCGGGGTCATTGCGACGCCACGTGAAAGACAGAATGATTCGGTGCTGTGGTACTCCATCGGTACATGCTTGGCCTCGTCAGTTCAGTCTAGGCACTGCTATGGCGTGGTCGTAAGTCGCAAGCAGACTTCACTACAGCGGCAAGCATGGGTCGACCGCGCATTGTAGGAATGGCTGAGAGGCAGCGAACTAGCGAAGAACGTGGGCGACCGCAGATACGGGAGTGCACCAGTCAGTTTCGCTGCTCTCAATCGAGTAGAATGGCTTCAACTTTTTCTGCCATATAACTGACGATAACATTGCGTAATGATCCGACAGATGAAGGTGCGCCATACGACGAACCCTATACTATAGTATGCTTTAGCGAGCGGAAATTCATCTTCGGGCCTTCATACATAAAATATGAGATGCAAATCTCAACTTCTTTTCAATGGAATTTCACCCGTCGTAATAACTTAGCAGTGAAAGTTTCTCATTCTTAAGCTTGAAGACAGCTCTTCGAGCACCGGCAAAAGCTTTTGGATTTTTAGAGCGGTGTAATTTTAAAGCTTCATATTACCCGCGCACTTTTAGGTGAACGTTTACGGAAACAAAGTTGCGAAATATAATCACGACTCGTTCACTAACGGCGTGCTTCATAAGTTATGCCAGTATCGTGTCTTTGGAAGGTAAATTCTCAAAATCTTTTGGTTGAGGAGGAACAGGAGGAAAGGAAAGGTATGGATGTTAACCAGTCTGAAAGGAACAGTACGCTACCCCACAATGAGAATAGGGATGAGGGAGTTTGAAAGAGAAAAAGAGAAATAAAGGAGAGCACGCACACGCGTTGTGCTCACAAATGCTGATGACTTGGAACATGTTGACATACACTAACTGACGAAAGTCCGAAAAAAAACGCGGTTCTAGTTCACTGACGTTCCACTGAATGATGGATGCAGCCTTCACTTCTTTCTCGGAAATGATGGTGATCGTTAGTCATTTTTATACTCGAGCGATTCAAGTACTAGACTTGAGGCGTTCAGTACTTTGAGAGCGCTTCGAGCAGACGTTGTCCCCATGTCCAACAAGATCTGTCGGACGGCATCCATGAGAGAACGAAGCATAGTTATAACTTTGCCATCCTTCTTATGTGTGTCATCAGCGGTTGGTGAAGGCCCCTGAGTGGGCGTGGTCTTCTGACGTTCTATGCTTAGCGGAAGACTTAAAAAAATAGGCCATTCCTCTGTAAAGGTGCTCCTATTCGCTGTCTTCTTTGGATTTGTCGGTCCAGTTGCGGCTTCACTTATTGGTGCAGCAGTAGAGGTGGCACTGTCGTTTCGAGCTTGCGCAAACCTTTGAGGTCGAACGATGGCGCCGACGCCGCCGGCCTGTTTCAGCAGCATCCTTTTGGGTCGAATTGTCTCTGACCATTTGCTTAAGCTCCGCGCGCTCCTTCTTAATTCGAGGGTGGTCTTTCGATGAGGCAGTGTGTGAGCCATTACAGTTACCGAATTTAAAAATGTTTATTGACACGCATCTTCCGAATGGCGTTCTGCGCACCCGGGGCAGCGTAGCAAGTTCGGGCACACGCGCTTGACATGACCTAGTTTAAAGCACTGGTGATACTGAAGTGGCCTTTGCACAAAAGGCCAAACAGGATGTCGAAAATGTCCGACTTTGACATGAGACGGTGTGCAATCGTCTTTGAAGACCAGTTTCGCACAGCGTGACTTCCCAAGGTGGTGTACCCGAGTGATGACAGTACCCCCATTTGCCGGTTTAATGAGAGTAGGCAAGTCAGCGTCGGGAATCGCAATGTCTACGTCGTATATCACACCGACTATGGATGCGTCGTCAATCGGTATAAAGGGACGCACTTCTATGCCACCTAGCTCAGTCACTTGTTTGAGTGGTCCAAGCGCATTCACGTGGAATACGACAATGACGAGTATATTTTCTCGCGTATTTCCTCTGATGTCCTTGATTTCATTAGGCAACACAGGCTCCAAAAAAAATGGCAGCATATCCACGGAGTGAATGATGGAGAGTGGGGCGAAGAATTCGTCCGTCAATTCGTTCTTGCTTCCGTCCGTCCATGCGTCCGTCAGTGTGACCGTCCATGCGTCCATCAGCCCGTCCGTGCGTGCGTCTGTTCGTGCGTCCGTCTCTGCGTTCGTCCATGCAGCCGCCTCTGCGTCCGTTCATGCGTCCATCCATGCATCTGTCTATATTCCCCATATAGAAGCACCGCCATCAAGCGGACATTCCAAGGACTAAACAAGAGGTGGCACACGCACACTTTCTTACGGCTTGCGCTTCGGGTCCACTTCCCACCTTTAACCACCTCGAGTTCATGGTATATACTAGTTCACTGTATTCATGGCACTGCGGCCGAATGCTCGCTAAACCTTTCGAAAACCAAGGAGGTTACGCCCAGCGAGTATGACGTAGCAAACTTTTTCAGCCAGATAGTGCTCAATGTACATGCGAATGGCTGCTAATGGGAAATGAGAGGCAGAGAATTGGGCTTTTACTTTCTTACGGCTTGCGCTTCGTATCTACTTCCCATTTTTAACCACCTCGAGTTCATTCATGGTATATACAAGTTCATTGTATTCATGGCACTGCGGCTCAACGCTCGCTAAACCTTTCTAAAGCTAAGGAGGTTACACCCAGCGAGTATAACGTAGCAACCCTTTCTTGTCAGATAGTGCTCAATGTGCATGCTAATGGTGATCGCAGCCTGCGCGTTAACTAAAAGCCGAATGCTCCTGTCTCTCATTCCCCATTAGCAGCCATTGACGTGTACATTGAGCACTATTTTTTATTGTTCAACTACGCACAGAAGAAGTCTCTCACCGGCACCACCTTGGAGGTCAAAATGTTATACTTGTTACATACTACGGGGGACGAACGTGTGCCACTATAAGGAGCTTCGACCCTAAAAGCGGGAAGGGCCTGCCTGTTTTGCAGTCGCAGGCTTCCTGAGGACTCTTCTGGCACGATGATGACGCGTGGCCAGCGTTCATGCCTTAACTTCACAGTCGCTGTACTCGCAGAAGTGGGCGAGGCTGCTTTGGCAATCTTCCTCTTCGCCCTCTTGCTATGGGCTGAAAAGAAATCATCGTCGCATGTGTCGTCTTCCGAGGCAGCTGAGTGCAGCTCGGTATCCTCGCTGACACTGAGTGAGGTTGCTGTCTTCCTCGCGGTGGTCAGCCTAAATGACTGCATGCTGGCAAGGGGGTTCCTGAAGGCCCCGCGTCTATGGCTGCAAGACGTGGAGCCGAGGCACCAGGAAAGTCTGAAAGTTTCACCGAAAAGATCGAAGAGCACAGAGAGAAACGCTTGACGGCATAATATGTAGCATGCACAATCAAACGAACGCCTCCGTAGCATGTACAATAGTAGCATGTAAAATCCAACGCCGTGAACTCTGCGTGCATGCGGCATGAACTTCTCTACTGACTTTGTTTATTGTATGTTTTGGCTTTTGTTTCTTTGCAAACAAGGTGAACTTGTATGAATTAGCCAGCATAAAAGGGTCGCGAGGGGGGGGGGGGGCTACTTCGCTTTTGTTGAACGTCGTCTTGCGACAAGGTGGCTGCTGACTACGCGCAGCCACGTGGAGGCGCAATCACTAAGCTTAGGCAGAAAAATGTATACTACCCATCATTCCCCTGCAGGCTCGAGCGACATGCCTTGCCAACCCTCCCACATAACAACGCCAGGTTTCCCTCTGATGCTTTGTTATAGAAACTCTATGTCGATGTCGACATGACCTCCGCACAATGATTGACGTATATGTGGCCGCTGTCGACGTGTGCAGAGCCGGGCTTCGAAGCGGCGTGTAATCCGGATGCTGTCGGTGCTGGTGCTGGAGTTCTTCGTGTGCTGGACGCCGTTGTACGTGCTGCACACGTGGACCGTGTTCGACGCGCATGCCGCATACAGCCGCGTGCCAGCGGGCGCCTTCGCTGCCGTCCACCTGCTGGCCTACGTGTCCTCGTGCTGCAACCCCATCACGTACTGCTTCATGCACGACAAGTACCGACAGGCGTTCCGTAACGTCCTCGCCTGCTCGAGCGCCGCGAGTCGCAGGCGCCGGCGGTGGTCCTCGACTAAGAGCCACGACCGCTTTGTCTCCCTCAACAGCATCTGCAGCAACGGCAAGAACGCTAGCGGTATGTCATTAGCCACTTTTCTTTCTTGTTTTGTTTCATTAACGTGAAAGCCTTAGGTGCCTCATCAAATGTGATTATTTACCGGCGTCCCTCGTCAGAGGCGTCAATACGAGTGATGCGAAAAATGGCGTGACCTAGGTCAATGGGGTCGTGAAACGAAACTCAAACTTCCCAGTGGCAATTTTTCCGGCTTCAATTAGGATTAGACAAACTGACCGCGAAACATTTCAGCACAATGTGCAATCTGTAAATATTGATGCACGCCTGACGTCACGCTTTTTGGGGGGCTCATTAGTGACCACGCGGCCCCATTGGCCGCTATAGGAACTAAGATGTGACCTTGGTGAAAGGTCAAAGTAAGAGAAGTTACGAACAGAGCGTTAGCTATATAATTAGTTCTAAAGTAATATATTTATAAAACCCAGAAAAGCAAAAAAATAACACAGCAGTTCTTGCGCTCTGAGTTGTTCTCTGTGCGATTACAGCGAGTAATCTGCTTAATTCCACTTTCAAGTACATCCGAGTTCTGTCACGTGTGTATCCTTGCGTTCCCGCCGGTCGCTTTGGGCCTTGGCTCGGTCAGTGCAGCCAGTGCCGCGTCCCAGTTTCTAAATGCGAATGCATTTTAAGTCGGGCTATGTCCGGCATTCGGCGTTGACCGTGGTGGTGTCCACGCGCCGACACGTTCTATCTCTCCGCTCTCACTCCTTCTCCCATAGCAACAGCTGCGGGCGTGCGCGCTTATCCTCACCCCTAGCAACCGGAGCATGTGGTGCGAGAGAGTGTAGGAGAGGGTAGGCGCAGTGCTTCACCACTCCTTCTCTCGCCATTTGTTCTCTCTCCTCTCCGGCCCGCCTCACTTCCCCGTCTACTCGCGCCTCACTCCCGACCGTTCTAGGAAGTCTTCTTGTGCGCGCGTGCGCACATGAAGGCTCCTTAGACCGTTCCCTGGCTGGGCACCTCTCAAGAACACCCGGCAATGTGTGCTCGAGACGCCACTGTGAAACGCCAACGCCATGCCGAGAACGCTGGCACCCCACTCTCGTGACCGCTCGCTCCTCCCTCTCGACCGTTCGCTGGCTGGGTGCCTCTCAAGGCGATGGCAGAAGTCGGTGAAGGCAAATGTCTGACGGCAACGTTACCCTCTCACGGTGCAATAAATGCCTTCGCATTTCCTCAGGATTTCTTTCGGGGAGGTGGGGCATTTTTTTCTTTTGTTGCATCAGGTACTGTTTACTGCCTGTTCTGGGTGGCTTAGTGCTCGCGTCAACCATGTGCGTCGTGAGACAGGTCCGCGCAACTTATGAGAGTGTAAACAACGTTCGCTTTCACAAGCTGCCCACAGCGCAGAACAGTGAGCCACAGCGCAGAACAGTGTTTCTACGAGCTATCAACCGCGATGGTTGCGATGGTATGGGCACACAGAGTAGAGGCATGGTCGGGGCATCCACAAATGGAGGTTCTGACACGCGGTCTCGATACGAGTGCTTCCAGGGCGCAGGCTTCTTCGCCGTTGTCGCCGTCACCGCTGTCTTTCTCTGACGACGGCCGATCTCGCACTCGCATTGGTGCGTCAGCATGTGGCTCTAAGTTCAAGAAACGACTCCACTCTAGCAGACGGTGGTGTAGTTCGGGATGATCGGCCATCTACGCTGCGTGTCCGTGGCGTTATGGTATTGTTATAGTGGCGACGGCCCCGTAATCGAAACAGTATGATACTACAAACCATGGTCCACTAGTGCTCAAATACATCGCAGCGTTGTCACGTTCTGTCGCCGACAGAGAGTCTTTATTGGCTGTCTTAAAGACGTCAGCTGCACGGTTGACGGGGATGGGAGCTGGGACACCGGTATTGTGGTTTTTAAGTTATTCAGTAAGCCCAGACGATCAAACGAGTCGAGCTATACTATTGAATGGACGGCCAGGATTATGAATACTAACGTACTTGAAAATTTTCTGAAAACGTTTCACAGCCTCTTTAAATCACCATATGATGCCATCCGTGACGTCACAGACCCCCCAAAATTATGACATTATTGCGTCATCGGGATATAATGTTACATAACTTCACTTGATGACGTTATCACTTGACATAGTAGATTGGTCAAAGGTAGGGCTATTACGGAAGCTAGTGCAAAAGCAGGTGAGGTGCCTGCGATCCTGGAGGCAGTAGAAAAGTACGTTAGGTGCAGAATACTTTACGAGTGTGCAGGATTAGTGCATTGACTTCGAGGGAAAAAAAGATATCTTTCACTTCACTTTCCAATCGTCCAAGGTGAATGCAGTCGTCTTATGTGAGTGCCCTTCGAGTTTTAATTAAGCATTCTTGGACTGGATCTTCAAGGAAAAGAATCTGCGGGGGTGTTGGTGACCACGCGAAAGCGCAGCAGCAATAACAAAATTAATTAAATAAGAAGCAGTATGACGGGATAGACACAATTTGCAGTGGGCGCAGAGATGAAGATGAAACAGCTGGACACATCATACATTTCTGTAAACAGCGTCACCCTATTCCAATGCAATGAGGCTGAATTTTCCAAAGCTTTCAAATTTAGGGACAGTTGAAGGAAAATGAACTCTAAACAGGTGTAAATATTCAAAATGAGGTTATTTTATAGGTGGCTAAAATTAAGCTTTGAGTGAAATGGAGTCCTGAACTACATAAAGTTAGTTCTTCTGAGTTAAGGCTAGGTCAAGTGAACCGCTGCCCAACCAAAATGGTGCAACCACGTTCATTCATCCATACTGTATAAGCAAGGGAAAGCAGCCAGCTGCTAAAGCAAATGGATATTTGGTCCCAAATGAAATCAGGCCAGTACACTTGCCGCAGCAAGTATGCATATCACAAAACTACGCAGAGGGTAAGCAGTGCACTGCAGTGGCTACAAATCACACCAGACCATGCAAAACAATGTTAGATCTGCGTAAATCATGCCGAGAATAACATAGCCATTCAAGTATCCAGATTAACAATTTATAGCTTGAAGATAAAACTAACAGAGAGCCTTACGCATATAGCTCAGACGACTCCAAGATGAAATACATATTATTTCTCTTCTCAGACAATGTATTAATCCTGCCCCCCCCCCCCCTCGAAAGCTTTCTGCGCCTAACGTGGTTCTGCTTGCCTCCAAAATCAGAGGCATTGCATTTTTTTTTGCGCTTCACCTGGTTTTATATTGCCTCCGTGATCGGTTCACTTTTGACCGAGCGATGAAGTCATGTCAAATTGCGATAACATCACAAACTAGTGACACGACGTCATGATGGCGCCATCATTGCGTGATGATGAGTTGTAGCGTCGCTCGGGTTGACGCTGACACCGCCAACGACGGTGCATGGTTAATATCCGCGTTTGATGAAGCAGTAAGACTTTCGTTTTAATATGCGCAATCGCACACGTAACTAGCGAACGTTTAATAATTATATTCTGGATATTAATTCTAGGGGTCGGACGCAAATCTAGCTGGGCATGTCATTTTCAATAAAGCCGCCCTTGTAAGAGCGTCGCGAAGAAACATTGAACTTCGGAAAGTCCCCTGTAAGACACCCCTTAAGCGTGAAATACCTGATCGCTTAGCTCTTATCAGAGCACCTTTAATGAAAAATTCCTCTCTCAGCTAGAGCATGTCGAGCACGGCCTTAATTTACTTCTATTCTTCAAACACTTAACAGCGATCATTAAAAATTTAATTAAGGCGAAATTACAAATTCTTGAGAAGTTCATCTGCAGCTAGACGTCCTTAACCTGGAGGCTAGAATAGAAACGACGTTGCCACGCTGCTTTGTATAAATATAATGCTAAGAACGATGCAATTAAAGTAAAATCCCTCACGTAGGTATACAATGACTGCATAACGCCTGAGGCAAGAGAGATGAAAAACTTTTCAGCGGGGGATTTCTCTGGAGACAAAGTTTGGACAAGTGTTTTCTTTCGACAAGGCCGGTTGTCGAAACGCTGGTTCTAGTGGCACCTTGTGGTCACGCATTTTTTTCTATCTCTTCAATCTTCGATCTCCCTTTGAAAAAAACAGAGCCGAATTTTTTTTTAATTTAACGTAAGTAGCTTGAATGGGAGGAGCCTGATTGCAAGTTCCAGTTGGAGAACAAGAGCTATCTTCAGTGCTCCCTCAAGTGCGGCTGCCTTTCAGTGGTCGAACAGGAGTAAAGGCACTGTCATCCAGCCGTCGTTGAGAATGGGAGCGCTTCTGCTGCGCCGAGAGCAGCCGGAAGCAGTTTGTAGTGCGCTGGTCTGAAGAGCGCAGTATGCGACAAGTCATATTTATTTATTCATTTTATTTATACGAAAACCCTAATTGCCCAAAGAGGGCATTACATAAGGGGGATGCTAGCGTGAGTACAAAACGAGGTGTGTGTATATAATGGTAAACCATTAACACAAAAAACTGCGAAATAAATTAGGTGACATGTATTTCGAGGTAAACAGTATGTGCTGTCATCACTCTCGCTAAGTAATGTGTACAGATTAAAAAAAAACGATAGAGCACAATTCAGAGGAGGTAACAAGAAAGTCTGGAACAAAAATACACAAAGCAAAGTACAACAGTAATGAATCATGACCATGTTACGTTATACAATTTTTTTGCGTGGGTGATGTTTTCGTTTTATTTTACAAGATATGCGAATATATTTAGGCTAAGGAGGGTTTCCTTCCAAAAACACTATTAGGGCAGCTTGAAATAAAGTTGATTTTGAAGTGACACGATAGATGAGGGCAAAAAATTTCATTTTGTAATCGATAATACTAACGGCGAATTTCGATATAAGTTCGTACGAGCAAATATTGTTTTTATTTTATGAACATGGTCTCGCCGAGTAGATACATTGGGAGAAAGCAGAAGGTTAGCTCGAGCGAATGTGGTGTTACCGTGATAAAGATTGTGAAAAAATACCAACCGTGCGAATTTTCTGCGCGAGCCAAGACTGACAAGATTTAGCATTTTCTTCAAGGCAGATACACTTACTTAATGAAAATATGAAGACATGATAAACCGGGTTGCTTTATTTTGGGCTGATTTGAGCAGGTAGGACCACTAAGCATGATGTGGGTGCCAAATGACAGGCATATTGCAAAGAAGGCTTGATGGGTGAATTATACGCACCAAGTCCTATATCAGTGTTTAAGTATCCTAATTTTTTTGAATGGTTTTCAGGTGACGTGTTCAATGTGCGCATTACAGCATAAGCTTGACGTAAAAAGTACACCAAGGTATTTAACCGAGGATACCAGACACCACGTATTTTATATCGGTTAGCGTTCGGGGGAGCAGTTGAAGTGAATTGTGTGTGTTCAGTCTTTGAAATATTGATTTTCATTTGCCACATATTACACTATTCTGTTAGCCTATTTAAATCTGACTGTAGTGAAATGGCATCACTGTTCCTGGTTATGGCTCCGCATTTCTTGGCATTTGTTTTAATTTTGCTTCAGCCGATGAGCATGGCGTCAATGGTAGCAAGCACGAGTACTTCGACGCCACTGATGTTGGCCGTACTGACGCAATTTGTGCAATGGCGGCGATGAAGTGCACACAGGGCAACGTTTGATTGGCGCGTCGTTCCACAGATTTACCATGGTGAATTAGATAATGGTGAGCATGCGACAGACGGATTTCAAGCGTATGTTACTGCTACCCCCACAGTGAATGCTGGATGCTAGGTCGCCCTGCGCGCTATTTAACCTTGAGTCGAAGTTCCGTTTAGAGAAAAGCTTGATTATCTAAGCTTGTTGTGGTGTTTGCTTGCTTCTTCGCTTATCTCCTGCGCTTTATTCCAACTGGCTGTAGAATTGTTGCTCATCTGTGCTACCATCTCTCCCTGCCGAAATACCATCTTACTACTTAGAATATTTTATGGATTTGCTTGGTGCGTCATGTTGTTTCTTTGGCAGATCGATGCATTGAACACAAGGAGACAACTGTGTCGCGTGTTGGCTTGCACATCGTCTCTTTCAAATTTTTTGCTTAATTTTTAATCGAAAAGGCTGTAATGCCTCCTGGAGAAAAATGCCTCTATAAATTATTGATTATTTTTTATCAAGTACGCATACTGCACCCGATGACACGTCACAAAGAATAACAGAACGTCGTTCAAACAAACAAGTTGGTAACGAAGAAAAGGCAATCATCCAGTCGTCGTTATGGTCTGCAGGTGATTCCGAGACAGGTTTAAGCATTTGTTGACAAAACGTGTTAGTTTTTTTTAATACTTTTTTCAAGCTGTTGATGACAAAGTTTTGCGGAAACCTACTGACCCTGCTTATCACTTTCACTGCAATGCAGGCGAACTCCTGGAAGCCCATGTATGAAGCCCGTGTGCGCCTCCAATGCGCGCTTCATAAGCCACCAGCCCTCGAAATTTACTTGAGCCCTGCACTGTAGCGCGTCTCATATCCCGAGTGGCCTCAGAACGTTAACATCCGTAAACCAATCACCTTATCACCTTTACTGCACCGACGCAGTTTCTCGTACTTCCTCCTCGGATGAACATTCAGTTGCCGTGCTTGATACGTACATTTTATCTTTTTGTTGCATCTCTATTTCATTGCTTACTTTTAGTTCGGGCTTTTCCTTCGGTGCCAGCGTAATAACTGATCACAGGCAGGCCTGTCCATCATTCCTCTTCTCCACTTCCTTTCCTCTATCTACCCTTCTTGTTCATTCACTGGTTATAGTACGTGGCTGCTAAACCAAAGGTCGCGGGCCCGAATCGAGGCCGTGACTGCCACATCTTGATGTAAATTATATATGCTTGACGCTCGTGTGCTTGAATTTAGGTGCACGTTAAAGAACCCCAGATGGTCGAAATTTCCAGAGAACTCCACTGCGGCGTCTCTCATAATCATATACTTGTTTTGGGGACGTTGAATCTCAACAACTATTATCAAACATCATTTCCTCTACTCTCGCTGCGCTATTTTTTACGAGTAGTAAATGGTTTTTGTTCCCCTCTACGTGGTAATTGTCGCACTGCTGTATCTCGCTTTCCTTTTCACCCTGGATTATCCATTTTGGCATGGGATAAAAATAATGCATTTAACGTTTAATTGAGTGAACGTTAATGTACCCAAATAAATATTTCACCTAACTCAAGCTTCATTAAACTGTAATAGAACATGAAA
Source organism: Rhipicephalus microplus (assembly GCF_013339725.1). Taxonomy (NCBI): domain Eukaryota; kingdom Metazoa; phylum Arthropoda; class Arachnida; order Ixodida; family Ixodidae; genus Rhipicephalus; species Rhipicephalus microplus. The sequence continues at coordinate 22,528,708 of NC_051169.1, read as the reverse complement.
CAGCACTGGGCATAGCAGATGTCAAGACAAACATCTAAAATACAATTTATTTTAACTAGGATTCCGCATTTTCACTTGCACTAGCGTCCTTAAAGTGCAGGAAGAGGCAGAGCTGTCCAGATGGTACGTTTCTTTGCACTGTCTTTGGAACAGCATGACGCGAATTGTCGCAACTTTCTGATATAAGCTACAGCCACCGCTATAAGTACAAAATTTCAACTTGCCTCAGCCGTTAGAACTTCTTCATCGCACTCGTCTTCTTTTTTTTTCACTTGAGGACGAACACTGGAAAGCATTATTATCAATCCTTATAATTCTGCGCAGGTACTGAAGCACACGTTGCTTCTTTTCGTATGCCGCACAGCCACCTTGCCTTGGCGGCACTGCATGCACACAAGATGATGCACCGCCGCCGATGAATGAATGGCCGGTTTGGGGGCTGCTTGTTTCGGCAATGACACTGCTCCGGAGCACAACACTTCAGTGAATTGATCTCACGAATGAGCCCGCGTAGGCGTTAGACTGAAATATCCATTGTTTAAAAATTCACTCGACTGAAATATTTCTGCATAGAATGCATGGGAAAAGCGACGGACATTTTCTGTGTGTTTAGAAAAAGTGGTTAACGATTTAGAGTACTATAGGTACTCTACTAAGGGAGAGCACAAAGCCGTTGCTATAAAAGTTTGTTATGCTGAAATTTGCGCTGAGGCGACGTTCGTTAAAATGAGTTTACCCTAGTAATAACAACAGTGGACCGCCCTTCACGCTCTATTTGCTGCTCCCAATATAGCTGCCTGCCGCTCGCTTCCAGCAGAACGTTATTGCTTTTCATCACTCAGCTGCTATTTTCTTCGTTCTTCGCGCTTCCCTTTTATGGCTCTGCTTCCTGCTCACGCATTACTGTGCCCCGGGGGCATTCGCGAAATGGCTCGTTTATTGATCTGCAGTCTGTTAGCTGTTCATATTGCAGTAGCTATGTTAAATGAAAATGTCATGATTTGCTAAGCCACCGGTGCTATTGGAAAACGCGTTTACAGCCCATCAGAGCTGTGATAAGGAGTTCGCGACTCCGCTGACGTGATCTATGCACGCGGCGCAACTGACTTTCTTTCTTTCTTTCTTTCTTTCTTTCTTTCTTTCTTTCTTTCTTTCTTTCTTTCTTTCTTCCTTTCTTTCTTTCTTTCTTTTTTTCTTTCTTTCTTTCTTTCTTTCTTTCCGGGGAAAGCAGTTACTATTGTTAGATCAGCACACAAGATAAGGCTTTCCTTTAACAGCGACAGTGTCGTGCAAATGCGGCATTCTTCAATATATTCCCTCATTATGCGGCATTCTTTTTTTTTTTTTTGAGATTCGTGATATGGTCGACTTGGCCCAGGCGCAATATACCTCCAAATCGTGGGCTTTCAACGCACTGGTTTGGTGTAAGAACCGTTTAAGCGTATTCCTCAGCAAGGATGGAAGGCTACGCACATCCTTTTCTTATATTAGGCCATCACGAATGTACTTGAGAGAGAAGAAGAAATGGTAGAAAAGGAAAGGCAGGGAGATTAACCGGTGTAAAAAAGTCGAATACAGGAAAAGGTAGACATGCAGACCAGGCAACACTAGCGCCTGGCTTCTTCTACCTTCTTGGGTCTTTTTTGTCTTCGTCCTCTTTACGCTTTAAGACGCTCGTGAAATTTTACAAACTCGCCCAGATTTCACTTGTAGCTGCATGGCCCTGGATTTTTGAGCTAACCTGAAAATGCCGCTAGGGCCTAAGGACTCTTAGCTGCCATCTGGGGCAGAGGATGTAATTCCTCTGAAGCTTGCCGTTTCGTTATAAGTGGTTTCTCTCTCTCTATCATCCAGGTTTCAGTTCTATTAAGCCTAAACCCTTACAGATAAACGCTATAGACCCCTTCGAGAGCACCGGTAAATGACGGTACACGTGACTGCGCGACCATAGGTTTCGCACTTGCAGGGAGGTCGTCTCTCCATCGCTGCCGCAGCGATGGCACTGGCCGCCACGGCCAGCCCGCAAGACCGACGACGCTGCCGGAGAGGTCTCGGCGGCCGGACTCTGCCGACATGCCACCGTGGAAGCGGGAGGTGTGACGAAGCGCCATATCAACCCTTAATACAGGCAGCGTGGCCGAAGAAAGGACTGTGAGGTAACAAAACGAAATGGCGAAGACAAAAGAAGCTCACTGGCTATACCACCGCTTCGCACGCCATTTACTCTCTGGATGCAAGTCTGCTTTTTGTCTCAACTGGCACATTTAGGACTTCAATAATGCCGAGTGCAACTCGCGGCCTGCTTCTCGCACCACTGCCATTCTTTTGCTTCAAGGCGCAGCATTTAGTCGCACGTCTACGTCTACAAAAAAAAAACTGCCTGTTCTAAGATACTTGGCCCACGCTGATGCCTCAAAGAGTCATTGCGTTTGGAAATCCACGTGCGGAGAAAGCACGGACATAAATAAATATAGACTCATGTCTTGCGCACTTCATTGCTAAATTTTATATATCCAGACGTTTGCAGCTGGTGCAAAGGTCCACCGCACTGTGAATTTCGCAGGCTCAGACAAATGTAGATAGGATCAAACGCTGCTACATAAGAATAAATACTTTCGTTCCCTAAAATACCTGTCTTCCGTCTATACGTCCAGAGGGGATGGACATAAATGTGCTTCCATCCGAAGCATGCCGTTGGTACATTTCGCTCGATTTTCCCTTCCCGAATGTCCGCAACAGAGGTAGATACTCACAGCGCTGTGAATTTTTCAGTCTGAGACAAATATAGAATGCCACCGCCTTAAAATGAATTCAAGTGGTCTGTAAAACGATTGTAAAATATATAGCCGCCAATATTCGAGTGGCATTTATTGTGAAATCAACCTTCTCCGAATAAGAAATTGCGTGAAGTCGAATTTTAACGAGAAATCAGTGCTCAATGCATTTGGTGACTCCCCTTTCATGCTGCACATAGCCAGTACCTGTACTGGGTGGGTGCAGCTCCACCAATATCAGTACGCCTGCGTTTCCAGCATTTCAAACCTGTATGAATGACACAATCCGCTTTAACGTGCCGACGACTACTGACAACAGAATGTGTGACTGTATCATTCAAAATGGCAGCTTAATCAAAATGATTGATGGAACGCTGACACTTAAACAGCGTCTGTCAAAACTATGCTTAAAATAGGTGCGAGGCCTGCATCTATCTCGGAGAAAGAGTGAGAGAGTGAGAAACAAAACCTGTCCTTGTGGTGTTGCAGTTCTGGCACCGCTAAATTTAAATTTCGACCTCTGGTGTACAGAACAGCACTGTTACTTAGAAGTGTGGCAGCTTGGGCTAGTTGGTATGGCACTGTTACGTCGGGCCACTTTATGAGTGTTTTCTCCGCAATGAAAAACATTTCTTCACCACCTATTAAATCGCGTCTCTAGATTTCTTAATGCGTGATAGTGTAAAATTTAAGAAAACGTGCTTGTTATTCTAATCTAGTTAGAACTAAGCACACGTGAGCGGTCGTAATCTTATTGCCCCATTTAATTTACGTCTCTATACGCCCTATGTTGTGAGGTTCCGTGATTCCCAGAAGGTCCATTAGTCTTTGTTTTCTATCGGAGTATTTAAAAAAGAAGACAACAGCCACGGCGGCTAGTTGCCATTGTCCTCTAAGGCTGACTCGCAGGTCGCGGGATCGAATCCCCGCAGCGGCGGCCCCACTTTCAACGGAGTCGAAAATCCATGAGACTACCTTGATTTATGCGCACGTTAAAGAAAACGCCACAGTGTCAAGAATTTCCGGAGACCTCTACTGTGGCGTCTTTTATATTCATATATGGGTGTTTTGGGATGTAAAACTCAAATAATTATTATCATTATAGAAGAAGAACAGGACTCCAATTACGAAGGCAGCCGACGCGGTGTGATTAACGATGCCTGGCGTCATCAACGGAATGATTACAGAAAGCAAGATGTCACATATATCTTGATTATTTATTTATTTATTTATTTATACAATACTGCAGACCAATTTAATGGTCCAAGCAGGACGAGCAGAAAAAAAGAATGTTCTCGCACATACAATGCAATGCAAAAAAAAACTTAACGATTAAAATTGAAGAAGGCGACATAGACAGTCCGCGAGAAACAAAGCAGCTCGAAACGTGAACAGCGAAGTATATTACTTAAAATGCACGCTTTGAACATGAATGAAACGGTGCAGGCGATAATGCGCCCACCAAATTGTTCGCATTTCAGTCTTTCGCACCAAAGTGAGAGGTACGAACATTTCAGAGTTCATGGTTCTCGTGAATCAAAATAAAGACTAATTGTGAGATGATACGTGCTTGTGTCATATTACTGCTATAGACTACACGCGTAAATACTGAATTTCCAGTTTCCAAGGAAGATTCCGAAGACGCTTATTGGAAAATACCATGCGAAGCAGTAGGGACAGCACCGATGGAAAACAGAAGCACATTCGCGAAAGTGAAATCGTCTGGAACGGCATGCTATTACGAGTTACAGCTCTTGCGTTCACTTCTAAAGGCACTCGGAGAATCAAACCTTTGTACGCACCAGGAGCAATTTCTATTTCGAGAACCGTATTCAGTAGAACTCGATTCAAAAAGGCGTCATGGTGAAATCGATGAATTGCCTCCGGCGAAGTTCATGCGGGCGCCTCGACCTCATCCTCGGTGTATGTCTAACTCCCTCTTTCATCGCGTTTCTCGCCTATTTGCCAGCTTGCCGCACTAACCACTGCCACTGCAAACTGCGCTAACCTGACTCCATCTACTCTGGTAAAATTGCATCTGTGCTGACACGTATAGAAGCGTTTTGTCTGGGTTTCAATTCAGGCGCACAAAACTTAATATCAGTAATACCAGAATTGCGAAAGTCAATGTCTCTGTGCAAACACTTTCGTTGTCTCTTTGTTTGTCAGTTTGTTCGTTTGTTTGTTTGTTTGTTTGTTGGTTTGTTTGTTTGTTTGTTCTTGAAGCAAGCGTCCAACGTACCGTGATGCCACAGTTTGAGGCACTTTATTCAAATGCCGTGAGGATGCGTGTCACACTGACAGCGTTGACTGTAACTGTGTTAATACGCAGATACTTCATGAAGTCGTTCAAGCATTGCTAGAAATGACGCTAATAAGAACATCGTGCCCCGAGCTCTTAAAATTCTGGTGCCTTTATATAGTAAGGTTATTATTAAGTCCTCGACGTCGCATTCAAAGGAAGTTTTCTGGTGCTTCTAAAATCTAAGAGTACCTGAAAACAAAGCGACCTTTAAGCGCTTACTAACGTTGTCTAAATTACAGAGCGCACACAACTATAATAGTGGAGGTGAAAAAATGTATTATTGTTATCGCTGGATCATCGAGTTAGTGGCCAAACAGGCGAAAAGAGCATCCAGGTATGAACGAAGGACCTCTTTCAAAGGTATATGATCCTTCCGAGGGGTATATAAAATGTTAATGCCTGTCTTTTTTTCATACCCTACTCATATCCTTGACAGCAGACTCATCATATCCATGCCCTCGCGAGAAACGGCTGCCGCTATGACGATTCCTTAAATATTCAGGAACCACATTGATGTGGCAGTCATACGAAAATAAATATGAAGGCCATTTAGGCGAACCGCGAATATTTTATTGTTATTACGAGGGCACGGTGCTGCGGTTAGCGCTTTTCTTTTTGGTCTGGGTCTTGTTCTGGAAGTTTGTGTTTTTTTGTTTTTGTTGTTTGTACCTTACTCTCCGGGTTTCAGAAAATCGATATATTTCCTCTTTTGCATTTAGGTAAAGGATCTTTACGGAGTACGCTCACAAGCCGCCTGTCCAGTCTGAAAGAAGAGAAACCGACCAACGATATAAATGAAGTCGCTGACCAAAAGCACGGTAAACAAGAAGAACGCTCAAGAAAACTGTATTACTAACAACTAATTATTTTCTTCCGAGGAAGCGTAGTGAATAATAATACGTGTCCTCCAATACTAACTCTCTTATTACAAGTCAACTTTTGCCGATGCGGCTTTTCAACATTTCCTAACCACGTCTGTGTACCGATGATCGTGTGCAGTGAATGAACTACAACTCAAGACTATAAGTATACGATGAATTTTGTAGACGTATTGCTGTGGACAGGCTACTAAGACGACCCTTGCTGTTCTGTGAGTGTCAAAGAAGAGAATGTGGTGCATCGGAAGCAATAACAGGAAAAAGAGAGAATGTAAGAAATACGCCACATGATTGGATTTTTTGTTTTTATTCAAGGACTAATTGTTCCACGTGGAAGCGCCTCGCGGTGTCGCCCTTGTGGATAGCTCTTCTTAAGATGCTTTCAATAAACTTGTTCGTACCGGACCGTGCTCGGTGTTCACGCGTGAGAATCATCCATGCAGTGCAAGCACATTGACTATACGTTAAGCGGGCGTGCGCGCGCGCGCGTGTGTGTGTGTGTGTGTTTGTGCGTGTGCACGTGCGTGTTTTCACAATCGTAGTTTCTCACAATCGCCGCAAGCACATTCGCAACTTTCACAGGTGGTGGCGTCGCCATGCGGCATCTGTCGTAACTGTCATTTGGGGAATGTCCACGCAGCCATGCCATCGTTCAGTCGGTCTCACTTTGGCGGTTCTCTGGTGCTTTATATTTTGTCGCTGGCAATTTCTACTACCGTTATTATGAAGTCGGAGAGGTATTGCGAGTCGTAGTAGCAACGATTTACTCTTTATGGCTTGCTCGCTGAGCTAGAAGAATCACAAAATGTGTTGGATGGTGCACTGTGCAGACGCCGTGCAGTCAAATGCGAAGTTTCCTGCTTTGCACGAGCACGGGCGCTCGGTCTTCCCCGGCCGTGGCACGAGCAGCGTTCACAAAGCTGTACACCACATCAGACGATGTGCCTGGCGTTCGAAACTTCTTTTCCACAAATATACGCCGCACACGCGTTTCTCAACACGCAGTGTGGGATAGAATACGTGCTAGAGTCAATAACATTCTCAGCAAAGCCTTGACAACACGGTGGCTGCAGCCGAAAATACTACACAGGTCGGAGTGACGGACACACCGGTGGCGGCTGCCGGCGCGCCGGCTGCACGATCCCCCAAACGACAGCCATGTTGGGCTTGCACCAGCGCCCTCTCTAGGCGGTGAAAGTTGCGAATGGTTTTGCTTCTTATTGGCAAAGTCGTGACTCGCGACACGTGTCTCGTGCGTTTCATTTGCTTTCGGAGTCTCTAAACGTTCGCAGCTACTTCTCCAGTGGTTAACTATTTCATACGCCTATGCGGCGAACGGCACACCGCGAACAAGTCATTTTAGTTTATCACACTAATAAAAAAATACCCTATTTCGATCGATAGTTCAGCGAGAACAGTCGATACGTGCGCATCCTTACACACGAACCGAACTGAGCGCAAGGGCGGGTAAAAATGCTAATGAAGTTATATATATGAAAGTGAAGGTTCTCGTATACACGCCGTCCTCCATCGCTATTGATCGCGTCATCCGCCACGACTCAGCCACGAGATAAAAAGAAGACATCTGTACCAGCATGAAAGGAATACCTCATTCTGACGGGTCACTTCGCCCAAGTCCACTCTTCCAAGTTACATCTTTACCGCTGTGAGGTGTGCCGCCCGTGACGGCCAAAACACGTTGGTGGAACGCTATTCGCTGCTGGCGGATACTTGGCCTGCGGCTGGGACCGGACTTCCGAAGCGTGTGACGTGCCTCGGTAATAAGCGGTTTTCGCGCCTTGCAGGAAGCCTGCGTATCTTCGCCGGCGGCAACGAAACGGTGCTTGCCGTTGCGCTGTTTACGGTTCCCGGCAACGAACAAGTATATTGGGCGATTCCAGCTTCAGCCATAAAGAAGCCCCGAGGGGTGGTTTCAGCGAGTGGGTGGCGTTAGTCAACGTCTTCGGCGTCCCGGATTTCGTCAAAGCCTTCTAGGCGGGATCTTGCTCGGTTGCATGCGGAATAGAGAATATGGCTGCAGTTTGCCTGCGGCGTTTAGTTGGGGATGCTCTAAACCGATCTTAGATATACATGGACAACGAATTGTATACAGTCAATAAATGAAAAAAGATGGAAGTAGGATTGCGTTTTGTGCACGCGCAAGGAGCGGCGGATCGCCATTTAAAGCCCAAGCTACTTGCTTCTGGTCAAAAAAAAAAAAAAATACCGGAGCGAATCTTCACCACAAAAAGAAGCTTGTGCACGCTTTAAGAAGAATTCGAAAACTCCTTTAAACGGAGAAATGCAATACTAGCGTATTTGCCCGATAGGACCAATGAAAGGCGTGTATTTTCAGGGTCTTCGGGTACTGGAGTGGAGAGGATTATTCAATATTCAATGGTTGATGTAACAGAATGTACGTCATTGATAATATTGACGATAGGAAAGCAGGGAATAAGCTGATGAGACATTAGTCACTTCGGGCTTAGATAATGCATCACACGATTAGCAGATTTTGTAAAGAAAGGAGGGTGGGGGGAATACAGCAAAGCATGCGATCCATCGTTTCTGTCAATTAGGGTAATTGATCGTACTAAATGTTTTGCAAACAACGCGAGGCACGTGGAGACAACGTGAACAAGCATGCACTGAGCACGAACACGTACTGCTTACGCTCTCTTCTTGTGTCCACACATTCTTTGTTTCGCAGCATAGCATGCCAACAAACTTGCATCACAGCACTATAGCGCGATGCCACCGTATCAACTCGTATGCTTATCTGCAGCTCAGGCCAACCTCTTCTCTGCCTTCCTGTAAATAAAGGCTCCCACTGTGTGTGCGTGTGTGACGTAGGCACGCACGTTTCCTGTCTCCTTTTTGGTTTGGTTTGCTTTGCTTTTATTCAAGGCAAAATCGAACAAGATTGCCTTGGGGGACACGACTAAAGGCTAAGTAAAAGCCTGACTTTGTCGTGCCAGCCTGGCAGCAAAGCAGAAACATACCGCAAGTACAGTACTCAGAAAATTACAACATCACGTGTTATCTTACACGGGTACCATAATCAAACAGGAACTGCCAGAAGTGTGAATAAAAGAATAGAAATATAAACAGTCCTTATTCGAGTGGTGGCAAATACAAACAAATGTATGTTTTCTATCAAATAAATTAACAAGAAACATCTTGACTAGAAAATCGAGTTGCTCTACAAGACAAATTAGAGTATAATAAACAACAGGCAAAGGGACAATAATGAACAAGGTGCAACGAATACAAAAACATCATTGACTACAAATTTCAACAATCAAGAAAAGCATCGCTTTCATCCACTAGGAACTCTTTCGTTATTTTTTAAAATGATCTGGCTGAAATTCCGTCTTCCAGTAAATGTAATATAGTTGGGTGTTTGTTTAGAATGCTTGGAATTTGTGGGCATCGAATTCATTCGCAACCTTACTTTTTTTTATTTTCATCTTTGCATGCGTAGCAGCCGTGTGCAAGTTACCGGCGACTTCCTTGGCTGACGGCGAGTCCTCGTCGTCCTGCAATATGTCCACGTATTGCGGCCGGCGCGCGGGGAACGCCAGCGACACCGAGTCCTGAGTGCGCCGGGCCGGACGGCCTCGCTTCCGCCCGGAAACAAATGGTGCTGCAAAGGCGGATGTACCAAGATCCGCGCACCAAGGTAACGCATCTGTGCGTTTCCGTCAACGCCGAGTTTAAGCTAGAGGGTGTTTGTTATCTTCCACTGAGTGTGTTGTCGAATGCGCGATAAAAAACATCATATATGACTATAGACGAATAGTATGGAAGTCCTAAAAAACGCTACAACGGCATCATCAAGCTATAAGTTTGTCCGTTGGCGTCCTTGTTGATGATGGCGAGCATGAGTGCAAAGTTAATTTCACTTCGTTTCACGCTACAGACACACACACACTCTCTATCTTACTTACACAATGACTGACTGGCTTGCATACACATGTACACGCACACACAGGGAATAAGTTAACAAATAAATGAACGAATAAATAAATAATTAGGACAACCCAAATTAGCAAAAATAAAGCCTGTTCTTTTTTTTTCTTTATGTCTGAACGAACTGTATTCATTTCTAATTTCTCGTACCACTATTCGTACCTGTGGCGCGGGACAAGAATAGGCGATTTTCTTCCGCACTTTAATATGCGAGAAAACATACCTGCCTAGCCTGAAACTATGCAGAAATAAACGTCATTTTCTCAGCTAACCATTACTACTGCTCCTAAGAAATGTACGCTTTATGCATCTAAAACTATTACAGTTATTAAAAGGGACGCGTTCGAACTGGCCCAGGCACTGGCCTTACCCGCAGGTGTTTCACGCCACTAAACAGACACGAAGGAGCAAGAATGACTCGGCTAAGATGGATAGACAGCATTCAGAGAACCCTAATGGCATAAGTTTCACTTTGATAATTTTCTTGTTAGCGGAGAACGCTAAGGTAGTATAGTTTCGTTCCTAAATTTTGCGCCGTAGTCACTAATATCAAAACGTTTTTTTTTCTTTCTATTTTTGCTCCATTAGCGTGATGAAATTTTCTGAAACATCGTATGGTAGGTCTATGGCGCCCATAGATGACAATGTACTTCAATTTTATCGATTAAAACTCAGTAGACGCCTTTAAAATTAATGACGTCATAGCGTTAGATCCCGGAACTTCCAATTGGCGTTGCCGCTCGCATTTTTTTTTTTTTGCGCGTTTGCACGCTTACCAAGCGTTGTCTCGTGGTAACGATAGTATTTTTGAAATAGTGCGATTGTATATAATAATATATGAAAAAAAACTGTACTTCTCTTTAGTGTCTATTTAAGTTGCGCTACCTTATACAAGAGGAGGCCAGGATTTGTGGTTATGTGCGGTGCGTTGCCAGTGAGACATGATATATTGCATGGCAATATTGTAGAATAGCACCAGGCACCAAATCATATCAAGGGCGCAAGAAATTGGTGGTTTAAAGCTGCCTTACGAAATGTGCAGCTAGGCAACTGCCCGTGGCAACTTACGGATGTGAAGGGAGCACTTCACCAATTCGCAAAAGGGGGAAAAAAAGTGATGGCTTAGTGGACACTTCGCAACCATCCTTGCAGTAGGCATTCTAGGATAGTTTGTAGTAGCCAATATGACGCGCACAAATGTTCCTTTCTGCGATTACGCTATTACGTTCACCTCTTGAACGCGAAGCTCAAGCGATCTCCAAGCTTTGAAGCACAGCTCTTGGGCACCCGTTTTGCGTCGAGAAACGTTGCCGTAACCGGTAGAGCGAACGAGAAAGGGCAAATGCGGAGCGTAGCGGAGGATGAAAGACGGTGTTAGCGAGGAGAGCGCCAGGAGAGATTGGCGTCGTGAATGCAAAGCCTTTACCATTGAGCCACCCGGAGCACAGCAGGGAATTGCAGCAGTGAGACGAGAGGTTCCTCGGCGGCGACCACCCGCGGCGCTTCTGTAGCGCTCACAAACGCAAAATTTGGTGGGATGAGGAAGTGAAGAGAGCCATAGCAAAACGTCAGGAAGCCTCCGGGGAACATAGACATGCTAAGCAGCGGGTTGAACCGACAGATGATGTTAAAAGAAAGTGGGAAATCTTTCTAAGCTGTAGAAGGGATGCATTTCTTCTGATCAATGAAAAGATCAGAAGAAAGGGAGCTCAGTGGCTGGCAGAAGTACATAAAAAAGGTAGACAGGCAGCTGCGAAATTTCGGAACCATCTAAACTCCCTAATAAAAGAGACGAGCCTAGAGCAGAGGTTTATAACTACAGCTCAAGGTGCTAGGCTAGAAGAGGACGAAGCTATTGAATATGTATGAGCAAGGGTGACAAAAGAATTTCAACAAAGAAGTGCTTTATGCACCACAATAGACAAGGATGAATCGAGTGGCGCAATGGCTCCATTTTCACAACGAGAGTGGAAAAGGGCTGAGAAAAGGGTTCCTAGTAGTACATCAACAGGCCCAGATTGCATTCCAATTATGCTGATTAAGACATCAGGTCCGAAGTCTAAGCAGGCTTTGAGAGAGGCAGTGAGCAAAATAATAATCGACGGAGATGTTCCCGATGGATGGAAACTTAGCAGGATGAGCATGATCTATAAAGGAAAGGGGGACAAATCTGACATAAAAAACAACTACCGTCTTATAACAGTGACATCAGTGGTCTACAGGCTGGCGACGCAGATTATAAAGGAAAGACTGCAGGCTTGGATAGAGGATGAGGGGGTGCTGGGGGAACTGCAGAATGGGTTTCGGAAACACAGGAGGTTGGAAGACAATCTGTTCTCACTGACAGAGTGCATCGAATTAGCAGAAAAGGAACACAGGCCCCTGTGGCTAGCATTATTGGATATAAAGGGAGCGTACGATAGTGTGGTTCAAGAGGAACTGTGGGGAATACTAGACGCACTAGGCGTGGAAGATGTAGTCACTAATTTTTTTAGGAGATCTATAAAAGTAACAAGGTAGTTATAAAGTGGGAAAAACAAGTATCTAAGCCCACAGAGGTGAAACGGGGGCTTAGGCAGGGGTGTCCTCTGTCACCCTTGTTATTCATGATGTACCTGCAAGGATTAGAGGCCAAATTAGAGGGAAGTGGACTTGGCTTCAACCTCTCTTTCGTCAAACAAGGAAAACTCATTGAACAGGCACTACCAGCATTGATGTACGCAGATGATATAGTGCTAATGGCCGACAACAAGGAAGATTTGCAGAGATCGGTGGACATCTGCGGTAATGAGGGAGATAGGTTAGATTTCAGATTCAGTAAGGAAAAATCAACAGTCATGATTTTTAATGACAGTGAAGGTAATGAGCTTAAAATACAGGAGGTCACGCTAAAGATGACACATAAATACAAATATCTCAGCCTACAGATAAGCAATGGGGCCGAGTACCTAAGGAAACACGAAATACACGTGACGACTAAAGGTAACAGGAATGCAGCGGTAATGAAAAACAGGGCACTGTGGAATTACAATAGGTATGATGTTGTGAGAGGAATATGGAAAGAGGTCATGGTTCCTGGTCTGACGCTCGGCAATGCGGTCTTGTGCATGAGATCAGAAGTTCAAGCAAGATTAGAAATTAAGCAACGTGGAATAGGTAGGCTTGCTTTAGGATCTCACGGGAATACACCAAATCAGGGAGTACAAGGTGATATGGGATGGACATCATTTGAGGGCAGGGAAGCTAGCAGCAAATAAAATTTGAGAAGCGATTGAGAGAAATGGGGAGGAGCGTTGGGCTAGGAAGGTATTCAGCTACTTGTACATAAAGAATGTCGATACAAAATGGAGGAAGCGAACCAGAAAATTGACAAGTAAATACTTAGAAGAAAGACAGCAGGGGGCCAAATCAAAAAGAATTATCGGTTAAAAAGAAGGTGAAGGAAGCTGAGACCGATATGTGGATAATCGGCATGATTGAGAAGTCTGCTTTAGAGATCTATCAAACTTTTAAGCAAGAAATTGACAAGGAAAGGATCTATGATAACACTCGGGGTAGTTCTCTACTGTTCGAGGCCAGGATGGCAGTATTGCGAACCAAGACATATCGAGACAAGTACGAAGGGGTAGACACGGTATGCAGTGCGTGTGAAGAGGAAGAAGAAACTGCCGTACACGTGATAATGTTCTGTAGAGGGCTTCACCCTATAGTTCAGGGTGATGGCGCAGAGTTTCTCAAAGCACTGAGGTTTAGGAACAGGGAGGGCAAAATAGACTTTAAGCGGGTAGAATTAACTAAAAGGACGTTATCTCGTTGGTGGATAAAGTCAAGGCACGAGTGAAAATTAAACCCTTCACTGCAAAGTACGAATCCTCAACCTCACTTTTTAAAAGAAAAAAAATAAATCTAGTTTTTGGTTCATTAAGTATTACGGCTTGGTGGCGCTAGCCACCGCCCGATCTAAAGGGTATAGCCATATCCATCCATCCATCCATCCATCCATCCATCCATCCATCCGTCCATCCATCCATCCATCCATCCATCCATCCATCCATCCATCCATCCATCCATCCATCCATCCATCCATCCATCCATCCATCCATCCATCCATCCATCCATCCATCCATCCTGTCGTTCGTGAGCTGTTGTGGAATGGACCCACTCGCTGCCTCCCGCGGTCTCCCAGTTAGCGAGGCAGTCGTGCTACGCTCCCTCTGCGGCGGCTGATTTGAAATGGTCTGCACGAAACAGGCCGCGCCAGCCACGCTAATCACGACGTGGTATGTAACTAAACACTATACATGTCTCTCAAGTTTTTTGCCTCAGCTTCTCGCAAGATCAAAATGCCTAAACGGCTGCACGATGACTTCGCATTATGTAGCATCGACTTGTCGATAATTTCTTTTTCTTGCTTTTTCTAACATTTGTAGTCTTCTTTGCTTGCACTTGTAGTCTCTAACGCTTGTAGTCTTTTTTATGTTTTATAAGTACACTTCTACGGATGCTTATTTTCTTTATTCTAATTGTTTGTGTGGCGGCAATTGTACATGGATGGAAGCCTTACCGGGATATTACTTCGCCGCTCACATATTAACCTGTGGCCCTTCGATCTTGCTCACTTCGTTTTGCTTGGGTGTTTTTGTTTGTCACCAGGTATTTGCCACTGTGGAAAGACGTCGTCGTCGGAAGGTCACCAGTGCTTTGAGTTGCACAAGACTGTGGTGCGGAGATGGACACATTGCGCTGGCGTCCCAGCTACCGTGCTCTCCATTCCTCAGACTTCTCTCTCGTGGCCGTGATTGTGTGATATTTGGGACGCTCGCGAGGACATCGGGTGCGCTCATTTTTTTCCTGTCATTGTTGGTCAATTCCAAACGTGTCATTTCTCAGCACTGTGTCGTCAAACAGAATGCCCAAGTCATCTTTCATCATCTACTGCATGTTGTCTCGATCCTCTACGCCATGTCAAGCATTTGTGCATCCCACCCACCCAGTTGTCACCTGTATAAATAAAACCTTTATTCATTCGTCGTTACACTTGGCTACTAGTGATTATATTTTTTCATTCTCTTGCTTACGGCTTTTTTGAATACTTTTCAGCCGCGTTAGCTATTTTATTCAACTGCATTGCTGTGAGAAAGCCTTAGAGCACATTTTAGCTGCGTATGCACGGCCCAATTTTGTAAACTTTAATACACTTGCATAACACACTGTGTTTGAGTAATAATGACTTATCGTTTAGAGAATTGTGATATTACCCAGCTGAACATTCGTGTGATCACTCGCATGACTGGTTCGGTTTGAATTAAGTGCTGAGAGAGATAAATGAAAACACCATCTCACTTCTATGAAGGAAGAATGAAAAAGCACTAAGGTACAATTAAGTTTCTCTACTAACAAGCAGCATCCGACCACAGTACTGACGCCGAGTGCGTGTTACTGACATGCTGCATGGCTACAGGCCAAAGAAGCAGCAGCGGGCGCCACGGCAACACTAAAGCCATGTTCACACTACGGTCGTAAGGCGTCGATTTTTCATAACACGCGTAAGCGGAAGCACAACAAGCGTATGCGTCTAGTTCAAACTGTGAACGTAAAGGTACCAACGTTCGCAACGAACGCATAGATCGTGGGTGAGAGTGTTAAAGGCTAGGCAACTTTTACGACTGCGATACTACGACCGTTACGACGCAGCCAATGACCGATCAGCTTTCGGTTTTCAACAACCGGTCACGAGACCTGACGAGACTTCCGTCCTCCCGGCTGCAGCAGCATCGCGGAGGCGATGGCGGTAGCTGCCGGCGCGGGAAGTGCTACTTCGCCATTCCGTGGTGACGATTGGGTTGGCTTTGTTTGCTCGCAACGTGCGTAAAAAGTTGTTCCGCGCTGCCTGCCGTACTGTCTTCATTTGGTATGGTTTAGTCGTTGGACATTTCTGGGAAGTGAAAAGTGTGCGCAATGAATTCGACATTTGCGCCGGCGACCGTCTTCGGGCGATTGAATACACGACTATAAGCTCATTTTTAGCGTGAATTTCTTCCAACTCGGCCAGCGCTCGCGTGTTGATGGGAGCCATATTGGAACGCTAGTGACGTCGATTCTACAGCGACAAATATGATTGGCCTATCGTAAAAATCGTAATGTACGTAGCTGTAAATGTGAACAAAGGTATCGGCACAACTGCGGTAACGCTTTTTATAGCCGTTGCGTTCGATACGCCGAACGAGCTGTTACGCACGTTACGACCGTAGTGTGAACATAGCATAACTGGAAAGTGTTGTCGGGCGGGTGTTGGCCAAGGTCAGCAATGCCCCCTTCTGGTGGCTCCGCCTAGTTCCTGTAAGGGTTGCAGAAAACCAACGCCACCTGTATTTGTCTTGATGGCAGGCCCGCGCAGTGCGCTTTAATCCATCGTGCTGTTTAGAACAAAATTTACATTTCCAAGTTCGATGCGAAAAAAAGCGGTGACGCATAAAGATTGGAAAAGGTAAGTCAAAGACCGGGAAAAAAAATTTAATTCCAATTGACATGCTATCAAACTGCAAACGCAACAAGGCTTTTGTGAAGGAGGCACTGGTTTAAGCCGTTTGTTAAGACTGAAATATGTAACCCGTGTGCCGTTTTCATTCGCGAAGGTGATCGGCGCGCTTGACTCGCACCTCGTCGGCGTTGTTGCTCTTTCACTGCCAGAAGGCGACGAAAGCTCTGTTGAAATTTCTACGCGACACCGACTTGAACAAGCGACTGTAACAGCAATGTCACACACCGCGAAAGACAAGACTGTACTATGAGTGAGTGTGCGCGCGTGTGCTGCCGAATGTGCTGTTTCTATCTTCCCTCTCTGCTCTCTTTCATCTCCCCCATTCCTCTCCCATGCGCAGGGTAGCAAACCGGCTGCCTATAGGCTGGTTAACCTCCCTGCCTTTATTTCCCTCTATTTTCCTTCCTTTCTTCCTTCACTGCCAAAGCTTGCGTTCGGCTCGCCTGGCTCGCACCTCGTTGGCGTTGCAGGCATGACGTCACCATTTGCGAACGCGATCGGCTCTGCTAACCCTCGCAATGCTGGGGACGGCCGGATCAGGCCAAATTGGTTCAGTGCATTTTTCAACGGGCAAAGGAGCTTCGCTCTCCGGCGTCCTCTCTATCGCAGATAAACGAGCCGCAAGAGTGTTCAGTCGATATGCGCTCGATCGTTGTGAGCGATAGATGAGCTGAAGCGAGAGAGAGTTGACACGCGGTGAGCGTGTGACAGGTGAGAGAGAGAGAGAGTGTGTGTAACGTCACCGCGTACTGTGAGGGAAAGCTTGATGTACTTGGAACTGCCCCAACACCTGCGCCGAGGGCAGCGCGGTGTAGTGCATTGGCACGGACGGACAGCGTCGCACATGGACCGACAGCGCTACACAGACTAGTCGAAGAGCTGCTTCGCATCTAAAACTGTCCGGCAGTGGCGTCACGAGCGGTCTCCATTGGCAGTTGTACCAGTTACGTCATTCTCAGCGTCGTACCCAAGAAAACGCGCCATTGGCTGCGTCGTGAGTGACGTCATTCATATCGTCGCAGCCGCGGCACCGAGCACGTGCGCATCAGTTTCTCCTGAAACCTTCCACATGGGTACGCCACGGACAACTACAACTATATAAGAGAGCTGACAGTGAAAACGTGAGAAAGCCCGCAGTCGCCAGGTTCAGGGTGCAGTTAGGGCACAAAAACAGACCCGGGAGACCGAGTGCAGGCCGCAACGGCGTACCGATGATCCGTCAGCCTTACAAGCCGTGCTGAATCGCGAATAGGAATGCAAGCGGCTGTGGCGAGCGGATCCTGCAAACTACGCCGCCAAGTTAGCTCACGATGTCGAACACTCTCGTAACGGACGCAAGAGTGTCAACGTGATAATTGCGGGAGCGCCTACTCCAGCGGGAGTTTAGTTTCGACTGCGACGTCTGTGACCGCCTGTAGTTCGAGAACAGCCACTGTGATTAACACATTGCGAAACGCATTTAACCGCTCTTTACACTCCTCCATGACCGAGATCATGCGAGGCACAATGTGCGGCATGGGAAATAAACAGTTTGGTAAACCCAAGCGAAACGTGTCGCTAACTTCATTAAGAAGTACGAACATGCAACCAATAATTGTTGAAGGCTTCCGTAGCACGTCGAGTTGAACCCGCTGCTTCACACCAGGGCCGCACGTTTGAAATTTCGCTGGTTATTCATTTGTACATAGTGCTTGGGTGAAATTTTTTTCTCTAGTTTTTTTTTTTTGGTCGGTGTATTTGCTTTCTTCAAGATGTTTCGTCCCGACCAGACGGGGTTTTTTTTTGTCAAACTGTGGATTTCTTTACTCAATATTGTTCAATAAAATGAATTCTTAGCATAAGGATTTTTTTTCTACTACCTCTTCTTTATTCCTAGTGGCATTCTTCATCCCTACTTGAAGCACCACGCCAGTGGTTATGGACACTCCGCCAGAAAGCCCTGTTTCTCTATTAAAGAGCCTTGTTTTTATAAAGTTCACCAGAAAAGTTATTCTCATCACCACGTTTATTTATCTATTTATTTATTTATTTATTTATTTATTTATTCATTTATTTACGTGTGTCCTGGCACAGTGCACCAAGTCACCATAGTGAGAACCAACTACAGTTGCGATGAAGAACACGCAATATATATACCGGCACGATCACACACTGCGCATCGATCCTATTACATGAGGTACCAACGAAAACACCACGCAGCATCTCGGCGAGCCCGAAACACATAAGACAAAACTGAAGCACGAATTGCAACACAAATGAACCCTGCGCGGAGCTCGCAGTCAGCAGAGGATGCAGCTCGATAAGGAAGTTCGCGCGACGTACCAGACCCTGCAGTGGCAGACAGAAACGAAACGCAATTTTCGATCTGGCGGTGAAGTGTGGGTGTTCGCCTCGGCGCGCGCAATAGGGCAACAGTTGCAGCGTCTGTGCCACGGAGCAAAAATTTTTTTCTTGTCTTCCCAGTATGATTCCAGCGTGCAAGTGTTTTGAGGTGTATCTTTGGTACACAGCAGCCAGTCGTGGAGAAAACTGTTATTGTTGCGTACCTTGCTCGGTAGACAAAGGTCGTACACGTGTGTACGCCCACGCTGCGTGTTAGCACAAAACTTCTGCCTCTAACTTTTCAATTTGTTGTCTTAGTCCCGAACTGTAATAGCGTGTTGAGTTTTACAAGTCCCTTCACTACTATACTATTCCCTGCCTGCCCACCCTCCCCCTCAGAAAACGGAGCTAGCAAAAAAACATGGACGACAGAAGGCAAAGACACCATCTTTGCCACCAGCCTTTCTGCGTCAACGTGCCAGTGTCTAAGTGGCAAGTGTGAAAGCCTTCCTTTCTGTACTGTTTAAACTCCCGTCACGAATCTCTTTGCCTTTACTGAAACATCTTGATTTTTACATCGAACATTTTTGGGACATTTATGCTAACAAGGATTTATTTCGATAGTGCATCTTGCTATCATAGCTTCGTTTTTTTTTGCTATCACAGCAATACAAAGTGATACAAAAAAGTCCCAGTTTTGCCAAAAGCGCGAAGCAATGAATGCGATAGCAACAGATTTGAATGATTTACAAAGCAAGGCTGGCATTTTAGGAGCAATATTATTGCAGTAAACATGCGCTTGCTAAGTAATCAAATTTTCTGCGGCGTGGCCACAGTAGATGACCCCAACAAGGCTCGTGCGTAGTGACAGTGTTGATGAGAATCGCCTCCAGTGGGTAGCGCATGTTGGTACTAAGGGCTATCTGCGGCAGGGATGAGTCCACAAAATCAGTTCCACCGAAAATATGAAGCAATGAATGTGATAGCGACAAATGCAATCTCATACGAAGTGAGGCTGGCAGTCGACTCATTCAGATCCGATTTCACGTAACGCTACAAAATTCTGGTGTAAAAGAACATAGCCGCTCCAGGTACACTCTTGGCACCGTTTTATTTTTGTGTTGAGGGCGCATCTCGTAGAAGCTCCCGCCTGCTGTGGGGGCACAAGGCACGCGCTGATAAGCGCCCCCCCTCCCCCTTGTTCACTCACGGGATAAGCACGCGCAGAGGGGCCTAGCCAGAAAGGCGTAGTTTGCTTCGTCAAAACAGGAGGCTGGCGCGTCTTTCCCCAAATATATATATATATATATATATATATATATATATATATATATATATATATATATATATATATATATATATATATATATATACGTGTATGACGCCGAAAGCGGTGACAGCAAAAAACCAGCCGCGACTCTACATAAAACCATGAGAACGCGTGCAGTCATTATTCAGAACGAGCACCGCTCTCTCCATTTGTTGTAGTGGCTAAGAGAGCCGGGCCGGGAACAGACGCAGGACAGCTTTATTTGACAGACAACGAAGTATATACAGGCTGGTTGCCTATGACGTAACACAAAGAAAGACATGTTTGATGCGTGTTGGCACTGCACTTCTTATCAAATTTGTCCTTATTTAAAAGCTACTATCTTTGAACTGGTCTTTGTAAGCGGATAGACCGTAAGACCGGGGAACTTGGGGAGCCTCTTCTGCTAGAAGAGGTGTCGGTATTGCCGTTGAAGGAACGGGAGTGGTATCGTTGGGTTGCTGGGCCACTTGTGCTCACCCCTAGGTTCTCAGTTATTAGACCACTTCATTACCATGTCGGCAGGCTCAGTCTTTGGAACCACAGGTAACATAAACACCCGGCAACGAATCTAGTCCAAGCGATGCTGGGTTGGGACATCTGGAGTGGTGACTGTGGCCAGCCGAGGACCTTTGAGCTTTTGATAAATGAATGGATGAATTCTATAAGCATCCCCTATATAACGGGATGGGAGCAACCGCGCCACCAGACTCACCAAATGAAGAAAAAAATGTTTCATTTTTTAGCTAGCTTAATGTCTCGATTCTTTCTTACGAATAAATATACGCCTCGACACTAGCGCCTCCCACGGGCATCGTTGCTCACGCACACCGGATCGTTGTACTTGAATCTGGAAGGCTGTGAATGATTTCGAGATATAAATGGCACACAAGTATCCAACCGTGAACGAACTTCCAACCGTGAACTGAGCAGCATTTCCGAAGGGGACTTTCCACACGGTACGTCGGTAGCGTAGCAATATTCGCGCTAGTGTTGCTTCGGCGCTGTTCACCATTGAGAGTGCTTGAGAAGGCCATGCTTTATGGGAAACCAGGGCTGGATAAGTGGCGCAACGACAAAGGACCCCTAGGCATAACTCAGCTGCTCGGGCAGACGACCAACAGCCTAGTATCCCTGCGCTCACTCGTATGTGCACCGTTCCCATGTTTAATTTTAGCACGAACAGCTCTAGCAGTTCATGCGGTCGTAACACTGCAGTGTAGTGTACATTATCACTTGATATCACTTTATCTTGCGTCTATCTGCTTTCAAAGGAAGGCACTGGAAAATGAAGAGAATCTTTGCAAAAGTGGATTGCGCGAGCGGGAGCGGCTCAGATATGCGCGCTTTGACTGTCAAGGCCACCGCGAAAACTCCAGCGCTGGTTGGAGCGAACTTTATAATTCCATTAGATCAGGGTTGGAACGGGGCACTGTACAGATGCGTTACGTTGTTAGGAGTCATGAACTGGGCAAACTGCTCGCTTTTGAATTGGGGACCGTTATATCACACAACGATTTTCGACAAGTCAAAACAAGCGAAGCATTCGCGGAGCAACGTGATCGTGACTTTGGTGGTTGCCCACCTAACTGGGGTAGAGGGAGGGGGGGGGGGCTCGTTTCACTTTTTGTGGGAGTCGACAGATATCAGCATATTCACAGAGCCGGGCCATGAACTGGCGCGTAACAGCTTTTAAATGCGAAGCCTTTCTTAGCGAACTTCGGGGACTTTGAGCGTATCTATCTATCTATATCTATCTATCTATCTATCTATCTAGCCACTTACGTTTGGGTGCTCTCAAGGTCACCCCCTTCACTTGGCGTGAACCAAAATTAGCATAGAAGGGTAAGATGGATTGATGAATATGACACGCTGGTCAAGACATGAATAATGTCACAATCCCGTCGCATACGTCGTCAAACACTTCCCGCCAGACAGTGGCACATACCCATGGGCGAGTATGTGCCGCTGGTATGTGGGTATGTGCCACAAATGATTGACACATAGTATCAACTCAGGAACTATGAGAACACACAGGGGCAATGTTAGCGCGTGAGCGTTAAGGAATACCCGACATCGGTAGCGTTGACCCAACGAAGGCATAGAATAAATGTCAGTGTTAAGAAAAACCTGAATTAGGCAGCGTTGACCCCCCGACGAACGCAAATAATAAAGTTTAGGGTCCTACCAGGAATCGAACCCAATCATTCTGCGTGGCAGTCAAGCATTCTACCACAGAGCTACGGCAGGTCTCGAAAATAGTGTTCAAATATACGCTAATCTTTCCCTGCCGCGGTGGTCTAGTGGCTAAGGTACTCGGCTGCTGACCCGCCGATCGTGGAGTTGAATTCCGGCTGTGGCGGCTGCGTTTCCAATAGAGGCGGAAATGCAGTAGGCCCGTGTGTTCAGATTTGGGCGCACGTTAAAGAACCCCAGGTGGTCGAAATTTCCTGAGACTTCTACTACGGCGTCTCTCATAATCATATGGTGTTTTTGGGACGTTAAACCCGACATTTCAATCGAGTCATTAGACGCTAATCTTCGTGAAACGTTAATAGTGGTTGCAGGGCGGCCTACCCAATTATCCAAACATTACATATGCCATGGAGGAAGGAAAGGTAAGGAGAGGGCATGCCCAGCCGGCGCAGGGCGTAAAAATGTGGCGGAAATGACATCATGGCGACCATATTCACTAAGCACAATGGCGGCGTTGCTATGGTTACGTGTTGCGCAGTGGAGCTGGTCTAGCAGTGAGTGGCCGCGGCTGGCGGCGGAATGTGTGCCTCCCCAGGTCTCGTGCTGAGCCGTGGCGGAAAATATCTGTGCTCTGCGCCGCGTTATTGGTTACGAAGTGTTCTCCTGGCTGTTACACAACTCTTAACAATGTTTACAAAATCATTAGTCCATCACGGGGTTTCAACAGTGCGTAGAACAAGTGCATATCCATGTGTCGTGCGGTGGATGACGCGGATGAAGCAGTTAGTGTTCAGCGAAATTGCGTTGGGCACCATGACGAAGCTGAATGACGACGAACGCCTTGCAGGTCAGTGACGGTTGAGCAGTGCTCCTGCTTGTGACAACGGACGACGCTGTTGAGCCCAGCAAGACGTCGTGAGGACCATGTGCACATACGTAGTTTCGTGTTGTGTGTGTACAGTAACAACTTGCATGTGCGTATTAAAACACCTTTTCTGTTCCGCTTGGTACACTCTCCACCAGCATTACATGTAATCTCAACGTAACAGCAACCACGTTCAACTGTCACTAGCACCGTGCTCAAAGTCACCACGGTTGCAGAATGCTGACGCCGGTGAGTTTTACGCGGAACACGGACACAGTGGCAGAACGCTGCGTCGGCCGCGTGGCGGAATGCAACCGTAGAAGGCGCACGACCGATCGTGTTGTCTGTACAGTTGCTGAATTAATGACGCGAAAGCACTCGCCGTTGTCAGTGCATCTAGCGTGCGTTCTCTCGTAGTTGCTTCGTTGTCAGCGAGCTGTTGCTCCCTGTTATTATTCGGACAAAGCGATTTCGCTGAAGGTGTCCCGCTGGCTCAGTGTGATGAGCCCAGTTCCATTAGTTTCGGATCGTCACGACACACGCGCTGCGCAGCCCACGTGCTTTCCGAGCCGGAGAGGGAGTCGCGCCTTCTGCTTCGCATTCATATGTAAACAATAAAGGAGAATTTGCCTAGTCAATATGGCTGACTTCCGGCTTCATCGCGGCTTCACAACGATTGACGTCAGGGCCTCTCCTTACCTTTCCTTCTTCCGTGACATATGCCCTTTTTTGATACGGACGTCACGTCAGATTAACGTGAATTGTGGTTAGTTGTCATGCGCTAAAGTTGATTTATGTAGCAGTGTACTGGGTCAGCATCTTCGTGAGCATCAGCGCTCCAAATCAACTTTCGGTGTTGCTATTACGCATGTTCCCGTTGGCATCGTTGCGCAAGTGCAAACAACTGGTTATATAAACATCTGCAACTCTTGAACATATGTCTGTGCGTGCAACATCTGTACTACTTATATTTGCATCATTTCACGACGTGTCGCTCAATAAAAAAAATTGCAACACGGTCACCTTTCCTCCGCATGCTTCGCATAACGTCTATTCGCAGGTACGTGGGATCTGCCGATTTTTTTTTATTTGACAGGCAACAATATATATATAGTCTGCTTCCCAATAGCGTAACATAAAGACGGAGAGACCTATTAGACACGTGTTGCCACTGCACTTTTCATCACATTTTAATTTCACATTTTGCCACTGTGCGGAGCCATATGTGAAGCAGCGTCAGACTGTTTGCCAAGGGCTCGCATGTTTCCTTTCTTTGGTGCGTCCCACTGTGTGCTGTCTTTCACTGTGTGCTTTTTGTGCTATGTTCCACGTATGTTCCTCAGTGTTTGCGTTGAAGCGATAAACCACACGAAGGTAGCTTCGCTTGCTGCACCGGCCGCGTTTCATTGCGTCAGTGTTTGTTTCTTTATTTCTTTTTTTAGTTTAGTTAGGTGACATCATAAAGAAGTTAACTGATAACCTTATTCCTACAACATTCATGTTAGTTACTATTGTCGTGCGGTCATGACGCGGACGAAGGGAGCACACTGGTTGTTTAGGTTAAACTGTTTATCGGGCTGAACTTGTGGCCACGTTAAATATCGCCAGGCCTGCGCGCAACGCGCTGCAGAACACAGATAAGACGCGTCGGCATTTATACAAGTGCCGTCGAATATTCCAGCACTCTCGCTAACGTTGACGTAAATTCCACAACAATCTGCAATGTTCCTGTCGTTGGCGTATACGCAACAGAAGGTTCTACGATTATCTCGATGGTTATTTAGGCAATGGGCGTTGTTGCACAAGGCTGCGTATACAAGTGTAATGGGGCGGTAAGGATACATGAGAAAGGAGCGGGGCACTATCAAACTCGTTTCTTTGTCCTTGTAGCGAAACTGTGACTTTTGAAGGTAATTACGACTCTGTTTTGTGTTTTTATTTAGCGTATACACGACAGACAGCAATAAAGGCTACACGAACGGCACCCTAAGTCTTTTTTTATCTCCAGATGGCAGCAGATGCAGCACCAGGTAAAGCATCACAGAAAGAAACGTTACTGCGCGGGTACATAAATACATACTCGCTAATAGTGCTATTTTTGTAAAGTTGGCTTCATCTCACCCTTCTAATTTGTGCGGCGAAGCATAAAAAGTCTGCATTGCGGTGAAGCATTTTTTGGTTGAGCACAGGGCATACAATAGACCTAGTACATGTACCTCAATTTATTATGAACCTGTGAACTTGGTTAGTGTTAGCTTAAGGCTCTGATTTTGTTCAGTTTCCATCCAAATTACAGGTCACAAAATATATGTAGATCAATCGTACTTGTGATATTAGGCATTCTTATGGAATTATTAGGTTATTTTGATGTTTCACTGCACATCAATATTTTATATTATCTTTAAGACACTGAGTTTTCTCATCACATACTAGTTCATAAAAATTCATATTACTTCAATAAGAATGCGACATATCAATCGGTGTGTATCAAGTGACCCGTCGACGTGTCAAATGAAAAATCTAGTTAAAGCCAGTATCGCAGTTGGTTGAATACATTGTCAGCTGAATTCATTCATTCGCTTAGTTCGTTAGTTCACTATTTCATTGGTTAGTTAGTTAGTTGCTTAGTTAGTTAGTCATTAAGCTTGTTTGTTTGTTTGTTTGTTCGTTCGTTCGTTCGTTCGTTTGTTTGTTTGTTTGTTTGTTTGTTTGTTTGTTTGTTTGTTTGTTTGTTTGTTTGTTCGCCGGTCAGTCGTTCGGTCGGTCGGAAACTTCGGCCGTCTGGTGTTCCACCATTGACATTGCACTGTAGTATTCTATCAAAACGCGAGTGCCTTAACTACCTGGTTATTAAGGAACGCTGAGAGAACGCAGCACTGCCTTGTAAAGTAATGTCAAGTAAGGAGGGAGGAATATGAAAAGAGGGTGAGAACGAAGAGAGAAAGCATGGCATAGAATACAAAGAATTAAAAAGAGGAGCACAAAAAAATGCAGAAAAGAAAAAAACCCACAAGAGACAGAGATTCCAGAAATAGAAACATACAGGGATCAAGAAATAGAGAAAAGAGCAAACAAGTGAAAAGTAGAGACACACTGACAGAAAGGTAGGAACAATAAAGATGGAAAGTGAAGTTAGATTAAAGGAGACAACAAAAGAAATAGATATTAGCAGACGCAAAATGGCAGTAAAACAGAGAAAAGACAAAAAATGCAAAGAAAAATTCAGACAAAGCTAACAAAAAAAACAGAGGTCACCAAGCTTTACAGAGAAAAAAAACATACAGAAATACAAAAACTGGTTACCCAGCGAGCGGAGACAGGCCCATGTCTCGTTGTGCCATCTTTGGCGCGCCACAGTGAGCGTTTCCCGCATTTTTTGTTTATTTATTACTGGGCTAGATAAAAGGGCCGTACTTGCGCATGTCCGGTCGACGTGGTCGATTTCTACCTTTTCTACTTTTATACATTTTCTTAAGTTACTATTTCCTAACTTGTACGTGGCTAGGAACGTTGTCCTTATCGACATAGCGTTTGTGATTATTTCCGCTTCGGTGTAAAGGATGAACCTTTGTAACTCAAAAACTCTCTAATTTAGTCGTCACTTGTTTAGTCGTCGCCTTAGGTTTGTTGCGTCCCTTGAGAGAATAAACTTTTTCTGAACAGTCGTCGCTTGTTTGCGTGGCCGACACAAACATTAGTGGTCCCTGTAATGCTAGCAATAATGCTATTAAGCAAAGGACCGGCTTTACATTTGTTGATCCTGTTCACGCTTGTATCGACTCATACCTGTATTCGCTGAGCGTGTATCACGATCCCCGGATAATGCTATTATTTAAAGTTAGCGACTGTGCACTCGTTCAGGCTGTCAGAGCTGGAGCTTAAATTATTCAGCTCGATAAGTAAGCACGCCCGAAAACAATAAGTAGCGATGGTTCGCACTTAGCAGTAATCTTGATCTATCGCGTCTTTCAATGCTTTTTGTGCATGCGTGCTTGTGTGAATATATTGGCATTACTTACATTTCCTTAGTGTCGAGTGAATGTTCTGCAGAGGCCAGCACACAATCTAATGTAAGACTGGAAAAGCGGCAAACGGTAGCTTCGAAAGCAGATTGGCTCATGGATATTTAATATTTTATACGCACTAATGGTGCGAAACTTCAAGGGAGGCATTTAATTAGAGGCAGCATATTTATAGCGTTAGAACTGGTGCTGAGCGCATGCTTGATTGCGATTATTCTTTATCGTCATGACAACAGGGAGGATTATTTTGACGAACGCTCGTATCGAAAGTTTCTGACCGCGTCGCCATCAATAAAAAAAAGTTTTTTGTTCTCCGGCATTGAGGGTTTCAGTAAGCCTGCGGCAAATTTAAATGTTATGCCTCATACAATGACAATGAACTGCCGTAAGAACGAAGACTGCTTTGTGGGGAACCGCGGATAGACACCGCATTCGAGAGTTGTCAGTTTTCGGCACAGCCCGGGTACACTTTGACCAGCTCGGTTGAATAAAAATAATTTTAAAAACTCTTCCAA
The DNA here is from genome assembly GCF_013339725.1 of Rhipicephalus microplus. Classification (NCBI taxonomy): domain Eukaryota; kingdom Metazoa; phylum Arthropoda; class Arachnida; order Ixodida; family Ixodidae; genus Rhipicephalus; species Rhipicephalus microplus. Next base: position 22,501,009 of record NC_051169.1, on the reverse strand, counting down.
CCTTAGCAGACAGGATCTATTATAAGTGCGTAAAACGGCTCATGGTAGACCAGCGGAGGCTTTGTGCTCGCGTTCGTTTTTTTTTATCGACTTCGTGAAAGCCGCATTCACTGTATACTCTCCAATTAGAAGCTGTCAAGGACATGCCGTGTTTACGCGAAGCGTGTGCGCTCTGAGGTGTTTTTTTTTTAAAGTTACGTGTACGTTTTGATCGAATGCGATAACTTCAAAAAACTGGTTTCGCAGAAGTTTCAGTGTTCGTGTCGAAGTCAGCGTCGTTGGTTGCGAGGGAAAATTGGGGGTTCTTCGAAAGCGAAAAATGGTAACAAATACAAATTATAAACATCCCGCAATCTTATCCGCAATTAATCTCAGGCCTTCTGCATGCCGAGTAGGTGTCATACCACTCAGTTAAACAAGCGGGCGTGCATGTGTGTGTGCGTGCACTAGTGTTCGACGAGTTTCTAAGTGGTAAAGAGATTCCACGGTTGGCGGCGCCGTTCTTGAATATATTGTTAAGCCACCTGTAACACGTGCTTCAGGAATAACGATACGTGACTGATTACAATTACTTCTCAACATAGCAAGTGCTACAAAGTCATTAATTACATTCCCTTCACTTTCCTTCAGACATTAGTCAATGCTTCTCAACTAATGTAGCGACAAGAATTGGCGAGCCTGAAATTTTTAATTGCAACCTACGTAATCTTCCTAAAGCATTATACCTAATATAAATAGAAGAGTCTTTTTTAATTGCTGTTGTCGCTGGTTTTCCTTTTGTTGTCGAGACATCTCACACGATGATGAAATCGCGATCAACTGCTGTGCTGGTGACAAGTGGTATAACCGCACAAGACTTCAGTTTATTTATTCCTTTATTTATCCATTTATTTATTTATTTATTTATTTGTATGAGAATTAGTCTACTAATTACAGATAGCAAAAGTGTAAACTATTGCAAGCTGTTGAATGCAATTGTTGCGTGCGAGTCGGATCCTAAAAGTGATCTTGCTATCGACGAAAGCCCCGCCGTGGTGGTCTAGTGGCTAAGGTACTCGGCTGCTGACCCGCAGGTCGCGGGTTCAATTCCCGGCAGCGGCGGCTGCATTTCCGATGGAGGCGGAAATGTTGTAGGCCCGTGTGCTCAGATTTGGGTGCACGTTAAAGAACCCCAGGTGGTCGAAATTTCCGGAGCCCTCCACTACGGCGTCTCTCATAATCATATGGTGGTTTTGGGACGTTAAACCCCACAAATCAATCAATCATTGCTATCGACGAAAGCCTTCTTTTTTTATACCATTCGTGTAAACAGGTACCTCATATTTCGTGATCGCATGCATGCACCACTGAAACCTACCAGTGTACTCGGTGTCCAAAGGCGACAATTTTTATTATTGCCTCTAACACCCATCTCCACCACACGGCATTGTTACCGACATAAATAGTGTTTCAGCATGGTATAGACAATAGCTCTTGCTTCATTATTGGTGTTGCGTGGCCCAGAACAGCATGTTAAGTTTTGATGTAAGTGTTCGTGGAGATCTCCGGGCTCGTTGGACCACCCCTGGTTCGCAATACTCAGCCAGCTTTGCGTGAGTGGGCGTTCTTGCATTTCTCCTGTGTATACACTGAAATGCGACCGCGTTGACGTGAAATCAAATACGCAGCGCAATGCTACAGCTTTCGGGTGACTTCGGCATGAGCACGTACGTAAATTTGTAGTGTGTGGTATGATTATCAGAAAATAGGCAAACAAGAACAATGAAACGTTACGAGCGACATACAGAGGATGCAGAATGACATGGGATGGGCTACTTTGGAAGCCAGACAAAGGCAGTAAAACATTAGCTGGAAAGAAAAAAAAATGGCTGGCTTATGCACAAGTTACGTGTTATTCAAAAGAAAAAAAATAAAAAGTTGTGGAAAGCGAGGGGGTGGGATACGCTAGGAAAAAAAATGAAGAATGACATGACAGAGAGCACAGGGAAGTTGAGAGCCAGGAGGATAATTCTGTACAGTCGATTAAAATAAAATACCTATGAATACCGAAAAGACTCTAAGAAAAGCCCTGAGGGCAGTGCCTCACTGTTCAAAAATTACTTCTGGTGCCCCCTACCAAAGAAAAATAAATAAATAAATGAATAAATAAAAATATTTGAGTAAATAAGTAAATAAATAAATAAATAAATAAAGCTAGTACAACGACTGTGACATCCGAGCAAACAGAGTAGCTCGCAAGCTAGCACCGCCGCTTGGTGAACGCAGATTGAATTCCTTCGTGCTACTTCATCACCTTCTTTCTTTCTTGCCTTTCTTGTGTCTTTATCTCTTTCTAGGTGTCTTCTTTCTTCTTTGTTCCACATCTCTTTCATTATCTTTTTATACATAGTCATCTCTTCTACTTTATGTTCGAGCCCTAACGTCATTCTTCCCCCCCTCCCCTTTTCTTTCCCGCTATTTACCATGCTGCACTGCACATTGTTATACTATAGTTTTACGCTCACATCTTCTTCTTTTTCCTCCGTTCCCTTCTCCTGAAGGTAGCGTCATTCCTTGCCATCACTTCATCATCGGCAAAAGCATCAAAAAAGCTGCGTATAGGTGGGTGGTGGGCACTTCGCTGATTCGCTAAAGGAATAACTAATGTGTAGTCGAAACTTAACAGCCCTACTTGCCGAGACATTGTTGAATACTGTGAAACGGCTAAAGCTAGGCGCGCAGTCGTTCGTTCCCATACGGCGTGTTTGAAGCCTACAACGAGATCCGAAGCCAGTCCAGCAGTTCAGAAAGGGGCGCGCGTTCTTTTCTTGAACGGGAAGCTGAAGCGCCCTCTGCGTATTTCTGTCTACGACACTGGCCTTAGACCAATGTTCAACAGCTGCGCACCCAAAATTTTACAGTAAATATTCGCAACAGTGTGAAACACTTGTGTACTGCAAAAAAAACATGAAAACAAATCTCTATTGCGCAGGAGAATGCCACAATGTTGGTGAGGTAAGACGCCTATGGTTATACTGGTAATAGTGCACAGCCTACTCAGCCTCATTCTCTGCCCTCCTTCCGTCTTCCATCGTCTGACTTCCATATTGTTTTGATTAGAATCAGAGTAATAATTCCCCATTGATTTACCCTTGCGAAGTTCTCACATAACATATTTCTCCGCATAAAAAGAAAGAGTAAGAAAGATCCGGAAGCCAACTTCCGGAAGTGACAGCACTGTCACACCTCTGACTGAATTCTTGCGAAATTTATTTTATTTTATTTCCAAATACTGTTGGTCGTTATGGCCAACAATATTAGGGGGGGGGGGCGGGAAGGGTAACAGGGTGGGTAAAGTAAATGTTAACATAAAAAAACAAGTACAACGTATTGTGAGGAAGACAGAACTAAAGAAAATACACATTTATCCAAAACAAAGAAAAAATATTTTAAGAATGCTGTTTATAACAACGTATATATATACGTTGTTATATATATAACAACGTATATATATATATATATATATATATATATATATATATATATATATATATATATATATATTGTGACGGTCGTATAGTATGCAATATGAAGTAACTACACAATGTATTTTCGAACAACATGGCAGTGAATGTACAATTTTATAGCAACACTCAATGTTCACGACAAATTTTTGATGCACTCTTCAAAGCTTTCTATGGTCTTCGAATTTAGTACCGGTATTGGCAACTGATTCCTCTCTTTTATCGTTCATGGAAAAAAGGAATACGCGTACACATCAAGACTGCAATTTGGAACTGAAAACACAAATTAAAAAAACAAAAGTGAGCAAGCTAAGAAAGAACCACAGTTAGTTTTCTCCGGAACAGTCATACGGCCTCGCTGAGAACACACTGCAGGGGCTGCAGGGTAGGTGACCGGAAATTCTGATTGAAGAAAATAAATAGAAACAGGCTTTTCCTGGTTCGCTATGCACAGTTTTGAATGTTGCTGCAGCGTTGCAAGTGGGTTTTGTTGTGAATTTACACTGGGGATGCATTACTCAGTTGTCTGACGCACAGCCGAGTCGTGTCTTCATTAAAGAAATACACTGTTACCCAGACAATATGTGAGCAAAAATTAAGACAGCTTCAATAGAAAGCTCCAGCTTTCTAATCAAGTACTGCGGGTTACATTCCCGTTTATGTCTCATCAATACAAAAAAAAACACGACTTTGAAAAAAGACTAAGCATTGCTGGTTGGGATCACGTCACATAGAAAAAAAAAATCAATGAAGAATATATTACACAATTATTATTTAATACAAGCACGATCACTCATTACTGAGACTTTAGTACTGCATTAACACTCTAGAACGATCAAAAAAAAAGGAAGGAGAAAAATAAATAGAGTGAAGTTAAAAAAAAGAGAGAGAGATAATGAAGTGGCTGGCAGTTAATGAAGGCATTGAACAGTTTTGAGGGAAAGAGGAAGAAAATCTGAGCATTGTTACAGAATAAATATTGCACTATAAATGACAAATGTGTGAAGATGGAAGCTTCCAAATATAAAGTCTCTAAACAGACACGTGGACTTGTCTTCAAGGCTGAACTCAGCCTTGATGAAGACACGTGCAGTTGTTAAAATGCTAGCTCGAACACACACACACACACTGTTTATAGATTTTTTTCCAGTGCCCTATAGTCACCCATGCGGGTTGCTTTATAAAAACTGCAATAGTGAATTCATAACCATCCTCGGCGAAAGGATAAGGGCAACTGTAATTGAGCAACATGATCCCGCACGGCTATCCGGTACTGAGCATGGAGGTAAAGATCAAGAAGAAAAGAAAATGTTCGCACCTGGTTTCGCTGACTTCGTGCACTAAACGCGGCACAATGCGCCGTCGCAACACGGTGCATTGAAGCCGCCGCATGGTTCTTGGCTGCATGTCGCAAGTAGTCGGTCAGTTCGGTATTATTCAGAAGTCGCAGCAGTGCTTTTGTGCCAGTTCGTCACGGCACTGTGCGAGACTAAGGTCCTTAGATACTGTTCAGTGTATTTTCTTCTGTTTAGCTGATCTAGGCTGCGTGGACGTCAATATCTGCATTCGCAAAGGATGGACAGTAGCGCAGACTTGTTCTCACCTCAACAACGCAGTCATATCACTCGGCACCGTGACTCATCGCAATCAATAGAAAAACGGACATTTTTCTCGGCGTCTATATACCGTTGACATGCTATTCTATATACGGATGGGGAATGAGATAAAAAAGACTGCAGAAGGGAGGGAAGAAACAATTATAATAAAAGAATATAAAAAATTCAAAATGTTTATGGGAACCTAATAAAGGTGTTTTCAATTAAAGTTTCAGGTAAGTTAAGGCTTTCCTATGTTAAGTAATCTATTATTAGAGGTTTCCGACAAAGTCAGTTTCAGACAGGTAATTGACTAATCACTGAATAGCCCAACGATGTTTCGAAAGTGCGGGTACTGAGCCTGATTTGTTGCGCAGTGTTAACTGGTCGTGACAAATCGTGTATTGATGAATGCCAAACTCAGACTAGTGGCGACACACCGAACCCGTGCCTGTCCCCCCAAATTTTTTTCACTATGGATATAGAGAGAAAATTCATCATTCCAAATAAGTTCTCTCCCCTCTGAAAAAAATTTCTGCCTACGCCCGAGACTCAGGTGTATCTACGCATCTAAACAAATGGTAAGTGAATTTTGTTGTGCGAATGCGTTGATCGTTCATAATAAACTGCAGAGCTGCACTTCAGAAACCAAATATTGTTAAATGCTTAGTTTATTGCCTATTAAAACAGTAACTGGTGCTTCTGATGACAGCAAGCTTCTAACCGTTCACTCACGTCTCGTTATATATTTTGCGTGTGATGCCAGTTCATCATGAAGGCATGAACGCCGTGCCTAAGGACATCCTCACCGTACAAGAGCCATATATGTAGATGCCCATTAGGTTGGCAAAATGGATATTCGTGTTCCCGATTAACCTCTCTGCATTTCCGCATCTCATCTCTCTCTATCTATCTAGAAAGCATGCACACAATACATCGTTGCTTGCTTAAAGGTCAAAGTACGAAAGTTACTTCACTTCCCTATTAGCGCAATGGAAAGGCACCTTTAAAATTGCCTCAAACACCAAACGACTTACGTTGAGCATGCTGAGTTTGTTAGGGCCAAATTACAAGGCGAGGATTATGCAATGCGTGTTTGCACGAGGTGCACTCAAGCTAGAGATGAGAGGTTCCCTAAGGGCTGCTTGCTTTGTTTACCTCAAGTAGCTCATTACAAAATCATAGTCCAGCAAGCCACTTTTACATCCCTAGTGAATAAATAGCAGTTGGGACTGCGATTCTGGCTTCTTAGCGAGTACACGCATGGCTCGAAGGGCAGCAAAGTATGTTTGCCTTCACTCGTATGTTTGCGTTTGCTTATTAACGCCACATTGTTATCTTCTAAGCTTTCAGCGATCTGTGTTTCCTTGTAGCAGACTGTAAAAACCTCCTGCAACATGCACCGGCTCATAAATGCGGGGACGATACTAGCTGGGCTCTTATCCGACAGCAGAAGTCTTCTTCATGCATTAAACACCCTGCAGCGCAAAAAAAGCATAAAACGTAATCTAAGTACCGTAACTGCTTGCTGTTAAATTGTGCTTAATGAATATCACAGCATACGCAGATACGAATACGTCCTGTTTATTCCATCTTCTATCTCCTCTCTGCGGCGGCCCCCAAGCTCGTGTCGCGGCTCAGCGCTGTAGTCGGTAGCGACGCCTTATATAGTATATCCCCTTTCGCAAGAAAACACACAGAGAGAGAGAGAGAGAGTCTTCACTCGCTAACAAAGACCTTAAATTCCTTCGTAGTCTTCCTTTTACGCTTTCTTATTCTTGTGCACATTGTTACGACTCGCACTGCCACCGACACTGTTGTGTAGTGCGCCGAGATCACGGGCCGCCAAGGTTGTTCAGTAGCGCGTTTCTCATCTCTCGGCTGCTTCTGCGCAGAGCTGATAGACGAGCGGACAAGACGACGGCGAGTTGAGGCAAGATTTACGTACAGCAAAGAATAGAGGCGTCACGTATTCGGCACTGGGGCCGACAGCTTAGGGACTCGAAGAGCCGAAATGTCTTCTCTCTGACGCATACGTTGGCTGCCTGGCGACGCGCCCCTCGGCTTTTTTAATAGGCCCCGAGTAAGCCCTTACGTTACCAACGTCCAATCAGAAGCGCCGCTGGCCATGATGTCAGATTCTTCCAGTCAGGAACCGTCACTCAGTTGCACCCATGGACGAGTGATGTTGCTGAAAATTGCGTAGGACTCCCCAGACTGAATGGCACTGATTGCATAATCGGGCTGCTATCGGGCCCGTGGGTTGAGGGAGCTCACCGTGCGTTGCGTAAGACATACTGGCGCCGCTGGGTTAGATAACGTCGTTGAGGTGACGGCGTCAGGCAGGCTCGCTCGCTGGCCTTGACACAGGTTGCCTTTGCAGAGGTAATGGCGATCGGTCTGGACTCTCAGGTGTAACAGCACCCCCGCCGCCAGACAATGCACCGAAAACGAGCTGCATCCACGTGGCTCGCATCTCCGCCTTGCTCGTTCTCCAGGTCTCTCCAGGATCGCCTCCAGGGACATGAGAGGATGTAGCTCCAGGCTCAGTTCCGTGAACACATCCCATTCTTGAAGACAGATCCCAGCTCCACTGGACTGTCGTTGAAACTTGTCGTCGACTAGCTTCGCTAGTCTCTTCTGACGATTTTCTGTCTCAGCACTTGTCGATGGTTCTGCTACTTGTCAAGAACGGTTGGACAACAGACAACACATGACGCAAGCAAGTGCCTTCGGTTAATTGGTTGATTGATATGTGGGGTTTAACGCCCAAACACCACTATATGATTATGAGAGACGCCATAGTGGAGGGCTCCGGAAATTTTGACCACCTGGGGTTCTTTAACGTGCACCCAAATCTGAGCACACGGGCCTACAACATTTCCGCCTCCATCGGAAATGCCGCCGCCGCAGCCGGGATTCAATCCCGCGACCTGCGGGTCAGCAGCCGAGTACCTTAGCCACTAGACCACTACGGCGGGGCAAAAGTGCCTTCGGTTACCCGAAAGAACACCAGACAAAATATAGTACAACATATACCTAGGTAGGTGTCTATCAGAATTTCGTTCCCTTTACATCAAGAGGCACATGTGGGACGCAAGACTCTTACAATGAGAACTCAAATTTTTACACGTAAACAACGTAATGAAATAGAATACAACATGAAGTCGGCCCCTTGAGATCACTCTGGACGAGAGTGCTCGGCTAAGGCCCTGATGAGGACAAAATTTTGCCCAGACTCCCAATCGAAAGACTAAAACGTAGAAAAGGTAGTAACTACAACGCTCGGTTCAATGCGTCTGCATTAGTGTTTAGCTTTCCTTTTTTGTAGCGAACGTCTACGTTGTGCTGTTGTAGTATCATGAGTCTCCACCTCAGTTGCAGTATCCACCTCAGTTGGAATATCCACCTATGTTAGAATATCCACCTCAGTAACCGCACACTTTTAGGCGACATGTTATTTAACCAGGTTCGAGGACAGTGGTTTGTTTCGACCACAAAACTCGAGCCGGAGACATAACAGGCTAGATTTTGAACGGCCCGCACGAGGCAAGTGCACTTATATTCATAGGTACTGCATGCCTCTTCCCTGCACCTCAGTTTTCGACTTAAATACAAAACTGGCCTTTCGTTACCAGCGCTGTCTTCCTGACACAATATAGCTCCCATACCGCGATCACTCGCTTCAATGCAAAGTCTTTAAAAAACCGGGTGCTATGAGAACAGGCTTTTCGCTTAGGGCTTGTTTCTGCTTGCAAAACGCATTCTCTTTTTGTGAGTTCCACACCACTTTAACCAGCTCAGACTTTCGAAGTGCGTCAGTTAGAGGGCTGGCAATGTTAGAGCAGTTTTGCGCGTAATGCTCATAGTATCCAGCTAGGCCCAAGAATGCCCTTATTTCCGGTTTTGTGGTTGGGCGTGGATAGTTCATGATGGCGGCTACCTTAATTTTTGAAGGTCTACGCCAGCCACGCTCCGCAACGCGTCCCAGGTAAGGCACCTCGCTGCACCCTAGGGGATATTTAGCCGGTTTCGCGGTAAGACCAGCATCTTTCAACCTGTTGAGCACGACTCGTAAATGCTCTATATGTTCTTCCAAGCTATTTGAGAAGATGGCGACATTGTCAAAATACGGCAAAGCAAACTCGGAGAGGCAATTAAGAACGCGGTTCATTAAGCCTGAAAAACAAACAGGCACATTTTTCATTCCCAAGCTCAGCTTAAGTGGACAATTCGTTCTGAATGAGGAAACGAATGTGGCATAGCGGCTAGCGTGCTCCGTACAGGGAACTTGCAAAAAGTGCCGCCATATCCACGAAGTGAATGATGTTGAGTGGGCGAAGCTCCGGAGGTAAACCTGGTAAACCATGAATCCTTCGTACAATTTGCCCACTCGAATTTATTACAACGCTCCCCTAGCGTACGTCACCGCACTAAATCGAACTATTGCCTTCCATCAATGACACGCGCCATATGTGACATCATTCCTATTTTATAACATCTCGTATCTTTCATCATCAATTACAAGTACCGCCATCTAGTTTATAACATATTCCATCTTTTCATCTTCAGCTACAAGTACCGCCATCTAGTGCACACTGCAAGAACTAAACCAGAGGTGGCTACATGGATGGATGAATGGATGGATTGATGTGGCTGCACCCTTTAGACCGGGCGGCGCCACCTAGCCGTAATACTTAGTGAACCAACAATTAGATCTACATTTTCTTTTTCTTTAAATAGTGAAGTTGAGGACTGGTACTTTGCACTCAAGGGTTTCATTTTCACTCGTGTTTTTCACTCGTGCCTTGACTTTAGCCACCAATCAGATAACGTCCTTCTAGTTAATTCTACCCGCTTAATGTCAATTTTGCCCTCCCTGTCTCTAAACCCCTGTGCTTTGAAAATCTTTGCGCCATCATCCTGAACTAAAGGGTCGAGATGTCCTTCCAAGGCGTTTTCATGCGCCAGTTCCAATAGTTGGCGACGATACTTTTGTGGCATTAAGAGCTGCTCATACTTGCGACCTTGCAGATTTGTGTAGCTCCGATACAGCAGCCCTGCCTTCTCAAAAAAGGAAACATTCTTTTTCTTTGTTCCTAATTGTACACTTTCCATTAGCGATTTAATCGACAGTTCCTCACGTTGCTCTCTAATGACGTTTCTCGATCAACCCTCGACCGCTCACTCCAACTTTCCGCTACAGGCGAAAGCGTTGTACCCCTCTCGCTCTCACTCAATGGCACCGGGTCATCTCCTCCGCTGACAGAGACAGCGCCAGTCGCTTGGGCGACGGGCCGCTCGAGTGACTGCTCGCGTGACTCACCTAGAGAATTTCTTGTTCGAGGTTCTGTCGGCTCGCCGCCAAGGTCACGCAGACAAGCAGTTTTCGCAGGTGATGTTTCACTACATTCATCATCATCATCATCATCATCGTCATCATCATCATCATCATCAGCCTGACTACGTCCACTGCAGGACAAAGGCCTCTCCCATGTTCCGCCAGTTAACCCGGTCCTTCACTACATTAAACAAGATCAAGTTCCTGCGAAAGCTTCCGCACTTGCGATCGCGTGAGGGCCATGTTACCTAAGTTGGAGAAGAACGAATCACCCTGCTCTTTGGGAAGCTGCTCATAGTTATTCAAAAAAGATAAGAAAAACGATCGGAAAGCCCGGCAGACACAGCCGCTTCGGTGCGACGCTTACCGAATGGGTTTTCAATGACAACTGTAGCGATTGGTAAGCAAGCACTCTGCTCCTCAGCGACTTGCCTAATCCACGCACATTTTCCTGTGAAGTCTTCCGGAGACACAAACAAAGGATGGATAAAACAACCATGCTTCTTCTTGCAGTGCTCGACGCGTTTTCCCATTCACACAAATTTCCTGGAGATACGGCTCTAACAACCACATGTTTTTTTCCCGATTCTTGAATTGTTTGCAGTTTATCACCGTATGCCCTTCCTTTTTGCAGTTGTAGCAGATTATCAGCTTCCGTGATTCAAAAGCGTTATTTAGAAAGCTTACTCGATTTCTCCGCTTCCGTTTGCCTTTTCCCTACAGTGTCCTTCGTAAGAGACGGGTCCTTCCTGAAATTACGCTGCGGAGTGGGGTTCCGTTCTTCAGGTTTTGTTGAAAAGCTCTCTTCTCTTTTCTTTCACCCTTTTGAACGCGCACTGCCCTGCCATGCAACTTTCGCCGAGTATGATTTTCCTCAGCTAACTCTGATTCCTTGTTTAGCTATACTTCGCCAAGTTTGTCCTGCAGCCGAAGTTTGACGTCATCCTCAATGCAGTGGTAGAATCGCTCCAATGCAATGCATTCTACCACCTTATCCTAATCGTCACAAACATATTCGCCTTTAAATCGGCTTTAAGACGAAACGCGAAGTCAACGTGTGACTTATTGCCTTTTTTTTTTTTGCGTACCGGAACCTTTGCCGGAAAGCCTCAGGTGACAACTTATACCGTCTCAAGAGCACTTCCTTAACCTCGTCACAGCTCTCAAACGCTTTCCTCGACAAGCACGTTATCACGTCGGACACTTCGTCGGAAAGAAGAGCCAACAGGCTCTGCGCCCAAAGAGACTGCTCCAAGGCAATTTGCTCACCGACGTGTTCGAACTTGACGAGATACTTCGCCATGTCTTCGCCTACTACGAACGATGGCAGTTGGTCTTGAATTCTCTGACCGCTGACGTGAACTATCGCAGAAGCTACGCTAGACCCTTGCGAACACTGTAGGATTGCCAGTTCAATTCTTTTCAACTCGAGGCGCTCTTTTCTCTCGGCCTCCTCACGCTCGCGACGTTCGCACCTTCCTGCTTATTAACGTTCGCGAACTTCTCGCTTTTCAGCTTTTTCGCACTCGTGAACTTCTCGCTTTTCAGCCTCCTCGTGACGTGCTTTGATATTCACCCAGGCCTCATCGACTTCCTCGGTCGACATTCCTTCATCCTTCATGATCTGAAGGATCACTTGCTTTCGTTTCGCACGGCCCAATGTAAGGCCGATATCCTCACGCATTTCGATGAGTTTCTTCACTTTGAGATTCTCCATCGTTCACACTAGCCTCTTGCTGCTTTACCATGTTAAGAATCTACTTGCCGTACCTACTATAAATTGACTAGCAAGACGCACAAGCGATTTTTTACACTGCCGTTGTTTACACCCTCCGCATTACCTTTGGTTTCAAAGCACTCCGACTTGGCTTGAAACGAACAAAGCTAACTCTAATGCTTCACAGAGCCCTTCTCTAAACTACTATAACCTGTGCTAGAGTAGCCTGGTGAAAATACAGGCACTCACCGCATCGATGTCGCTGATGCCGGCTGATCCCACAGCTGCCATCCACTGTTACGACTCACACCGCCGACGACACTGTTGCGTAGTGCGCCGAGGTCACAGGCCGCCATGGTTGTTTCGTAGCGTGTTTCTCAGCTCGAGGCTGCTTCTGCGCAAAGCTGATAGACGAGCGGACATGACGACATTGAGTTAGGGCAATGTTTATGTACAGCATAGAAATAAAGGCGCTAAATATTCGGCACTGCAGCCGACAGCTTAGGGACTCGAAGAGCCGAGGTGTCATCTCTTTGACACACACGTCGGCTGCCTGGCGATTCACCGCTTGTATATTTTTTATAGGCCCCTACTGAGCCCTTACGTCTCCAACGTCCAATAAGAAACGCCTCTGGCCATGATGTCAGATTCATCCAGTCGGGAACCGCCGCTGGGTTTCACTCATGGACGATGGATGTTGCCACGCATTACGTAAACTCGCCAGACTGGATGGCGCCGCTTGCTTCAACGGGCTGTTATCGGGCCCGTGGGTAGAGGGAGCTCACCTTGCGTTGCGTAAGACCTACCGGTGCCACCGGGTTAGATTACGTCGTTGAGATAATGGCGTTAGGCGGGCTCGCTCACTGGTCTTGACACAGATTGCCTTTGCAGAGGCAATCACGTTCGGTCTGGACTTTCAGGCGCAACGACGTATTATATCCTGACAGATTGGTTGAAACTTGCGTGCCCTCTGGTGCAGATGATCTAGGGTCTGAATTTGCACAGCCATTTGCTCCTGTTGTGCCAGCTTTTGGTGCACTGGATGACTAGTTAGATGCAGATGACCAGTTCATAACAGCATAGGTGCCTCACTTAATATTTTTTACTCCTCCGGCGCGAACAGTGGCTAACTTGGATGTGTTTCACGCACGCCCATCTTCAAAGTACGAAGCCAGTTCACATTTTTTAATGGTCATAGAAGAGCTGGTTGTTGGGCAAGTTCGTAGTTTACTTCTAATGATCTCATTCGGCGGGGAGAATCGTAAAGACAACTTGCCGTGAACTGCTGGTAACTTAACACTCACGTAATCACCAAATCACCGAAGAAAAATCTGGGTTCTTTGTCTCGACATTTTTTACCGGTGTAGCTCTCTGGCATCGTTTGCTCGTTTTTTACGTGCTCTCGCAACTGCTCAATCGCCCTTGACGGGTCCGTGCTGAAGCATTTGTGATGATTTCCCACTACGTCAAGTCTGGTGCGAGGTTAGCGTCTATGAAGAAGAACAGTGGGGGCCGCACCAGTAGTCGTGTGAGGCGTACAGTGATATACTTGCAGGTATATCATGGTTTTGGGACGCCAAACCCCACATATCAATCAACTCCTATGACAGTGACTTCTTGTCAGGCCAACAAACAGCCATGAAGTGCTTAACTTCACAGATAATCTGGTCATTGGCGCTTGCTTCACGGTAAATACCGGAGACAACAGACAGACAAATTCTTCTTCTGGTTCATCGCGCATTAAACTCTGTACACGTAGCCTAGAGAGACCGTCAGCCACGACGTTTTCGCTACCCTTCCTGTATTAGACGGTATAGTTTATCAGAGCAACCGTGAGGACCAGCGCGCAATCCTAAATGGTCGGTGACCAGTGCCTTTCGTCGAAAGAAGCGTAACCAACGCCGCGTGATCCGTTCGTGAGATGAAAGGTCGTTCCCATAGATGAAGGTGCTAGTGTTCGCAAGCCCAAACGCAGGCAAGTGCCAAACTTTCGCCGACTGAGTATTTCAGTTCCTGCGGTTGCAGTGTGCGTGAGGCGAATGCGACAGTTTGCAGTGAGGTTCCATTGTCCTGCTGAAGTATTAATCCATATCCTGAGGCCTCAGTTGTAACGTACACAGGCAAGTGAAGATAAAAAAAAAATGAATAACTTTGCAAGATGCTGGCCGAGATTTCAGGCGCTCCGAACTGCTTTTTGCTGCCGCACTCCAAACAAAAGACGCATTTCCTCGTAGCAAGGTACGCATTGGCCAGACAACATCCGAAAAATAAGAAACTCACTTAAAATAGAAGCATACAAGTCCCAGTAACGAGCGGAGTTCGCTAATATTTGTAAGTGATGGTGCCTTGGTCGACGCCTAAATACATGAAATCAACAGAAATAATACTTTGGTGCTCACAACGTGAACTACAAAGTCAAATGTGCCACGTCAAAGACACATTTGTTGTTGAGCCTGGGGACAGCATCAGAAATCGCGTTCAGTTTCAGTGACTTCTATGGTAAACCAAATAGCAACAAGAATTCAAATAATTTCACTTAACAATAAGCATTACGAGCCACGCTCAACCAGAGAAATGCGCTGATAATAACTCGCACCAAATTCTGCTTCATGGAACTTTCACAAAAACCATGGGTTATTGCGGTTCGATTTTGTGCAGTAGTGCGCGGCTACATTCCGCTTCAAATTAAAGAAGAGTTGAAGGTCTAGGACAGCAACAAGTGCTGTACTTCCTCGATCGTATAGGGGCGGCATTGCATAAGTCCAGGAAGAACAACATATAATTTTAAATATTTTGGGTTTCCATTATAAGCCAAAAGCAGACATTATATACCAAAAACCCACATTGAAAAAAAAAGAAACTTGCATTATTGTCTAGAAAATACGGTAAGCATAAGCCTTTTAATCTCACCGCAAGTCTGAAGACAACTGCGGTAATAGCAGTGATAAAGCGTGGCGTGAATATAAACCAATGTTAGAACGTATATGAGCGAGCTATGAGAAAATTTCCTTTTGCTTTACTTAGCTAGCATTACATTTAAGCTGATTTAATTGATATGTGGCGTTTAACGTCCCAAAACCACCATATGATTGGGAGAGACGCCGTAGTGGAGGTATCTTGAAATTTCAACCACCCGGAGTTCTTTAACGTGCATCAAAACCTGAACACATGGGCCTACAGTATTTTTGCCTCCATCGAAAATGCAGCTGCCACGTTTACATTGCAGCGATTCTAGTGGCTCAGAAGAGAAACTTAACTGTTGGTATTTATTTAGTGATTATAAAATACGCCGGTAACATCCAATTGCCAAAGTATCCAATTTAGTGCTTTTTTTTTCTAGTGTTATGGCCGGTGAGGTCTTTATATTCCGGGAGAGGGGGAAGCCATTGTGAAGGATACGCATTGAGAAAATGCGTGGTGCATAGCAACAAGCCATGGAATACATTATAATGGCGTTTAGTGTCACGCTTTTCTTCACGGGCAACACACGCCCATTTCATTATTCTTCATTTCTGGCACAAAATCTCTGATATTTCTATAAACCCCACGAAAAAGCCCGTGAACTAGACTAAGTGACAGCAATTTGCACATTGTAATGCAAAGCGTCTGTACTTCAAAAAGGTTTCCTCGCTGATGCAACGTGTGGCAGCTGCTATTTCTGGATTCTGAGTAAGAAGAGCCAAATTTTGCTCAAGCCCAAGCGCCCAGTGACGTCAATAAATGTGTCAAGAGCAGCGGCTACTTTCGACTAAAGTATGACATCAATGGGTGTGCGTATCTATTGTAATGTTTATCTTGTTTATTGAACCCTAGTACGTCGTTGACTCAGCGTTGAGTTTTTTTTTTTTTTGAAGAATACTGTGAGCATCTTTTGCGCAACAATTGTGCTTGTGGTCTTTTGGTGTTCGCTGGTCATTGTACTTTTTTTTTGGCAGAAACTTTGGGCGCATAACATCCTCAGCACATTTTCAGTAGTTGTAGAAACACTGCCTAGAGCACACACTTTTCACCACCATGGGTTGACGATAGCCAATATTTTAGGTGCGACGGTGCATGCCTCGTTTGGACAAGCCATACTTTATTCCCCCAAACATTGACGTGTTCGATTGGTTGATCAATGAAGGGTGCCTTCAGTGTGGCATACAAAGTTAGATGCACATACATACATACAGTTACTCCAAAATGTCTCTGGCTCCACATTCTCTCTGAAGCAACAAGACTACTCGGCAACAAGCCCAGGACTACTTGGGAAGTTGCTGGTCACGTCATGCCTGTGAATTCGGTTTCTATCGAAATTCGCACCGCCACTACCACTTTAGACAAACTCAGCTCGCTGCCCCGGGTGAGTTGTGGTGACGCTTGCGCCGTTAAAGCATCGCATGGCTTCGTCATAGCAACAGTGTGCATCTCACCAAGAACCTTGTGAACTGACGTCATGAACTTCTTGCTGCGCAAAATCGGTGCAGTGTGCCTTCAAGATGGGCCAGTGTTAGTCCCTAGAGACTTCAAATAATTTAATGTACTTCGATGTGAAAACCAGTGCCTTGTCACGTTTCTGAATGCCGAACTTGGACTTCGCCTCGTGTCAGATGTCACGCAGGCAACGGTGTACAACAACACCTGTTCAGAAGGTTAAGGTTAAGGTTAAGGATTTTGTAGGTAGCCGGCGAATCTAGCCTTGCATGATTTGCACGCAACTGCCCCGTAGTGTGGTTACTGCATTGTTGTCAATTCAAGCCGGCACCTCCTAGAGGAGGTGTTGTTCAAGCACAATTGAGCTTGTTCACTACATTTCGCATGGTTTCTAAATCTTCTAGCCTTACTTCGTGTAACATCCCCAAGTGTTGCTATCATATTCATTGTTTCGTTCTTGCGCCAAAACTGTGATATTTTAATATATTTTTTTAAACCTGTGCTTATGCATAATATTTTTTGTGCCAGTTCATGAAGATCATAAATTTCTATCCACGACACATGACAGACTTCTAGAAAAGCAGTTACGCTCTGAATAGCCCTACACAAGCGTCATGCAGGTCGAAAGGTAGCTTTAACAGATGCTGTCTTAACCAAAATAGTTTCCGCCACCTGATAAATAGAACTAAAATCTTCAGCGGCAGATTGACAAACAACTGCAGGCAGATCTGGTGTCCAGGGCTTACAGGCCTGGAGAGAAACGAGAGCGCATATGCTCTTGCTGGAGGTATCACGAACCGAGCAGAACGTTGACTGCACTTTCATTCCTTCGAAACCCTCCAGGAGGAAAGTAATGAGGAGGACAACAAGCTTACCAGAATGTTCCCTCACAAAACTCTTGCTAACCAGCGAAGCAGCAGCAAAAAACAGTGCCTCCTACCGATTATTAAAAGGCGGCGAATCGATTCACCTCCATAGGATTCAAACGGCGGTCTTTTCCAACGTGCAAAGAATAAACGAAATTTTTCCAACGCTATTCGCATCCCAAACTTTCAAAATGCGAAAGAACGGACTACAGGCGCCTTCAAAGCGATACATTTACGTGTAGCGTTCTGATGCATCACCTTAAACCAGCGTACTACGGCTACATCTGCTCACACTGTAATGTGTCAGACACCCAGTCACACCTCCTACTGGAATGCAAAAGCGGCAACCCAGCCGCACAATCAGCAACTTTAAATGCAGGCCAAACTTTCTCGGTGAAGCGTGGAAGGCTCCGATCGTCAAGCCACACACAACTGGTCGACCAGCGCCCACTTGTCGCGCCAGCCCGGCAGGTGGTCTAGGTAAGATGATTCTTTGAATGAGGAACCCTCCCACATTAACTCATTGGTCACCTAATAAACGTTTTTGCCGCGATAGTAATTTTATGGACACTCATAGCTGGATTTCGCCGCCGGTGTCGGCGTCACTCATCGTACATGTATACGTATCTATATATATGAAAATGCAAGAAAGAAAAACAATTGGCCTCGACAGAGTGAACAAAACGTTTATGTGATGTTCCGCGTGAGAAAATTGGAGAATTGTATTCTGGAAGCACTGCGTTAGGTAGTCTCGATTCGTGCAGTGTAGGCGAACGAGCGCATCGAGGCATGTTAGACACGAGCGCCATCTGGCAGTTCTCTTCGAAAACGAAGGAAGGCGTGTGCACCCACGGAGAAACATGCGCGCCTGTCTCGGAGGCTATAAGGTGTAGAACGCAAAGCCACGGACAGGTGCCACCACCGTGCCGTCTTAGCAAAGTGTTGGAAACACTTGCTTTTTTAGGTTCGCGTTCCACTGTCAGTGCAGCGTGATAAACGCTATGGTTTTTAGAATTACATATGCCTGCCTTCTCTAGTATAAAGTCACACATACAAAATATCGACGTGTTGTTATGGTGCCTCAGATATGTGCAATAATGACTTTTAATTTACGATTGCACAAGTATGAACGCAGGAACTTGAGCAATGTTGGTGGGCACTGCGGATGGGGTTGGTCGTTTGAGGTGTCTTTTGGTGCCATTCGAGTATCGTTAGCGTGGACAAACAAATAAATGTGCACACAGAAAGACAGCCAGACCATATTTTGGCGTCAAAGGTCCCCCAAAAAGACTAACGTCTTTTAAAAACCAGAAAAAGACTCTGGTGCGTGGAATCGAACTGGCGTCCTCCGAATCCTAAGTGCGATGGATGAATAGATAGATATGGCTGTACCCTTTAGATCGGGCGGTGGATAGCGCCACCAAGCCGTAATACTTAATGAACCAAAAGCTAGATTTCATTTTTTTTCGTTAAAAAGTGAGTTTGAGGATTCGTACTTTGCAGTGAAGGTTTTAATTTTCACTCGTGCCCTGACTTTAGCCTCCAATTAGATAACCTCCTTCTAGTTAAGTCTACCCACTTAAAGTCTATTTTGCCCTCCCTGTCCCTAAGCCCCAGTGCTTTGAAAAACTCTGCGCCATAATCCTGAACTATAGAGTGAAGCCCTTTACAGAACAATATCAAGTGTTCGGCAGTTTCTTCTTCCTCTCCACACGCACTGCATACTGTGTCTACCCCTTCGTATTTGACCCGATATGTCTTGGTTCGCAGTACTCGAGTCCTGGCCTCAAACAGTAGAGAACTACCCCGAGTATTATCATAGATCCTTTCCTTGGAAATTTCCTGCTTAAAAGTTTGATAGATTTCTAGTGCGGACTTCTTAATCATGCCCATTCTCCACATATCGTTCTCCGTTTCCTTCACTTTCTTCTTAACCGATAGTTCTTGTTGATTTGGCCAACTGCTGTTTTCTAAGTATTTACCAGTCAATTTTCTGGTTCGCTTCCTCCATTTTGTATCTAGATTCTTCATGTACAAGTAGCTGAAAACCTTCCTAGCCCAATGCTCCACCCCCATTTCTCTCAATCACTTCTCAAATTTTATCTTGCTGCTAGCTTGCCTGCCCTCAAATATGTCCATCCCATATCACCTTGTACTCCCTGATTTGCTAGATGCGATTCATTAACCACGTCGCCACCGAAGAGCCCGTCTTTCAAGGTTCAAAGGGCACGCTATTCATATCTGCCACTTACCGCCGCTGACAAGCATCTCGGGGAAAATTGTGTATTTAGCATTATCAGCAAGATGGCGCAATGAGCGTGCGTCGCCACATCGCGCGGTGGCAAGCGGTCTAATCTCCCACGTGTACTTTGCCCCGTTTAGAGGAGGGGAACAACGCTCCCTCGCGTGCCCTTGTCTCGCGGTGGGGAGGAGGGGAGGATCGTACGTCTTGGTTGGCTTCGGTCTTCACCTGGAACGATCCTGTTGTACTTACCGGGCGCACAAAGGTCACTGCAATCATTACAGTCTCCATTTGCGAAAAGCGCGCGCTTTTTAGACAGAGCGAAGTAACAACTGAGACGATTATTCGCGTGCGTCTGTACCTGTCAGTACGTTTCGTGCGTCATTTGTGCGTGAGAAACGCGGGGCACGTTCCGTTCTGCGCGTGACCTTCCGATTTGTTGCTATCGCGTTCATTCCTTCACCTTTGCGGCAAAACTGCGACTTTTCCCCCATCTCTCTTCAAATGCTGTATGGGCACGCCTGTCCATCGTGTGACGTCTCACCATCTCTCTACTTCATTTCTTGCAGATACCTAAACCAACCATCTAATTTAAGTACATTTTTCAGGAAGGTTTCTACCCCAGCGCAGGCGATCGCCGAGTTCCGCGCTGTACGTTAGCGCTTTTGCCCGGCCTCTTTTTTTTATCTTTCAGAAGCAACGTAGTTAGATTCTGAGTACGTATAATGTTCACTTTATGGCACGCGTGCTTCCTTCCTTCCTTCCCTCCTTCCTTCCATCCTTCCCTCCTTCGTTCCTTCTTTGCTTCCTTCCTTTCTTTCTTTCTTTCTTTCTTTCTTTCTTTTTCTTTCTTTTTTTCTTTCTTTCTTACTTTTTTTCTTTACTTACTAAGGTATTTTCTTTCTTTTTTTTTCACTCCCAACTTTCACTTCCTGTAATAACACCTCCCTGTATTATTAAATATATTGAAGTTATCCGAACCACGACCGTGCTGGAAAATATACTTTTCCGGCTGCGTCGAGCCTGAGCCTGCATGCGTGTATTTGCAGACAGATTCGCAAGACGACACATGCTCGATTTAGTTAACGCACCCAGTAGAACCACCTTCCTCCAACTCGTTGCGGGTTTCTCGACCAAAGTTTCTTCTCTGCTTCACGAATTTGCGGCCTCTGGAAGCAACTTCAGAACGCGGCTTCAATAAGCATTACGTGTGGTATTGCCGCGAAAGCAAAAGGCATGGCTGCGTATGCGTCGGCCCAGTATTTCACCCTGCATCTTTCTGGCTCATCGTTGCGCACCACACACGCTGCAAGTTAGGGAAGTATTAATAGGAGCATATGAGGGACATTCGGTACGGATGAGTGAGCGACGTGGAGTCCCGTCACGGTCCTGGCGCTGCTGTCGTGATTGACCTTTAGTATTCCTTACTTAGATCGCACAGCCTACACACTTCGCGCTGCTTCCCGTAGTTCTAGTGGCGCGGATATTAGCGCGGCATTGGTATGATGTATACGATGACGGCCGTGTTAATTAAAGCAGGCAAGGGCACCCGCTGCTTCATTTATGATTAATGGAGTCGTTGGAGACTGGTGTGGTCAGCCCAGGCAATACTTACAAGAGATAACCAGTGCAGCCTAGTGCAGTAAAGCAGTGTCTATGTGCTCAATTATGGTAGGCAAGGTTGAGTTTGATGCAGCGTTAGACAGAAAGATGCAAGTTTTCACAACCTCAAATATGGTTGACGTCGTGAGAAACTGTACATATCTACGATAGATTATTAGTTTTGCATGCTGCAGGAGCTAAGATACGCAGATGGCGTCATTTTAACGACGAGAACGACGACTAGTAGTAATAGTAGTAGTAGTAGTAGTAGTAGTAGTAGTAGTAGTAGTAGTAGTAGTAGTAGTAGTATAGTAGTAGTAGTAGTAGTAGTAGTAGTAGTAGTAGTAGTAGTAGTAGTAGTAGTAGTAGTAGAAAACTTTATTGTATACATAAACCAGGCAGGCTAGAACTTCAGTGTCATGTAGGAAATATACAGGGTGAAGAGCGTAGCCTGTCTGGCAGGGTGAATCCTCTATTCCAAGGCTCCACTGGCACGAGCCATCCACTCAGCTCCGCGGATCAGTCGCAGCTGATCCACCAGGGGCTTCGCAGCAGCGCCTCCCATTCGTCAGTGTGTCATTTGTGTCGTGCTCTTTACCGGGCTCTGTAAACTCCAGCGTGGTGTGAAGAGTGTTGGAATGGCTCCACACCACGGGCCTCTATACGCCGTGAGGTAGAGAAGCCAAGGAAGGAAGGAAGGAAGCACACGTGCCATAAAGTGAACATTATACGTACTCAGAATCTAACTACGTTGCTTGCTGAAAGATCACTGGCTCACCGAAATTTCGACACGTCTCGGAAACAATGATGTCATGTGTTTTTGTATAGTCTTTCTTTTCGCGCTTTTTTCATCTCAAAGCAACTAAATAAGGAACTCCAGGGCTTGCCACAGCAATTCCAGAATTATTATTCGTTTTTTTTTAATTTTGTTTATCTTTCGGTATTTCGGCTTCAGTGTCAGCTTCAGTTGTTCCTTCATTTAGTTGACAAGACGGCCCGGCTCTTGGAGTCATGCATACGAGCGGTGCTGAATAATACTTTTGCTATAGTTTAAATGCACAGATATGCCAGATAAATTGAATGGAATGATGACCGCTGCTAGATCTGAACTGGTAGAGCATCGTAAACGTTGTTCGATGGTTAAGACTCGGTCCATGTCAGTGGCAAGTTATCTTGTGACCCATTTTAATTTCTTCACATTTATACCACAATTACTACAAATAACGTCCCTTACACTTTCCTTGGCTTGACTGTCTGTTAGTAGCCATTTATGCTGTGTCTAACGAAAAAAACGAGTCCTCATAATTGTTTCTTTATTGTACTCCATTCTTAAAGGTACTCTGCAACACTGGCTGAAGTAGCCATAGAATAAATTCAGTAAAGGAGCCAAGTACCTAGCGATATGAACCCAGCAAAAAGTTTTATAATCTGTCCAGTACAAGCGGAGTTACAAATACTTGTGGCACGTTGCAATCGAATTCTCTCTTCTCTCGTCTCGACAGAAGCGCTGGAAGCAAAGCTGGGAGGTATGGCAAGGGGAAAGCAAATACGACATGCGTTCCTCGTGACCACGAGAACTTTTTTCTCTTTTATTTTTCGAACGCGATGCCTTTCAGTGTGATCTCGCGCACACGCTCGGACAGGTAGCGGCCTTCCGCGGCGGTCACAGTTACTCCCGAGTGCGTCATGCTCCAATTGGCTAATTACGTGATACGGACCAGTCACGCATTAATTTTAAAGATGATAGTCTTTCATGCGGACCTTTTACGCAAAAATTTCGGTCTGTCTGTTTTTCTCTCTGTTTGGCTGCACAATTGTCTGTTTGTTCGCCATAACGATGCCCCAAAGGCCCCCAAACGGTACCCTAAACGGCCAACCCCATCCGCAGCGCCCACTAATATTGCTCAAGTTTCAGCGTTCATACTTGTGCTATTGTCAAGTAAAAGCAATTATTTCGCCTATCTGAAGCACCATAACAACACGTCAATATTCTGCATGTGTGTCTTTATACTAGAAAAAGCATACATAAGAAAATCTAAGGACCGTGGCAATGATCACGGTGCGCTGACAATGCAACGCTTACACCAAAAGGCAAGCGTTTTCAGCGCTTTACTAAGACAACACGGTGGTGGCACCTACCCATCGCTTTGCGTTTTACACCTTATCGCTTCCAAGACGGGCGCGCACGCCGCGCACTTCGTTTTTCAAGATTACTGCCAGATAGCTCTCATGTCTCACGTGTGACGTGCCTCGATGCGCTCGTTCGCCTCCACTGCACGCATCGAGACACTCAAACGCAGTGCCTCCAGAATACCATTCACCTATTTTCTTGCGCAGAACATCAAATAAACGTTTTTTTCACTCTCTCCAGACGCAATTAGACAATCATCTTTCGACGACATTTGCAGAGTAACATGCAGATACGGGGTCAATTTTTTGTGTACGTAGTATTATTTGGTGAGAGAAGAAAAAGCGACTTTTTTGCTCACTTTGAGAATCCATGGTAAATTCCAGGTCATGTACTGCGACATATTATTTGGCTCGCATGTCATCGGAAGCCTCGCATACCGATCAGAAGGGTTTTCTGATCATGCTCAAAAAGTGTTGCAGGGCCTCTTTGAGTAAAGTTACGTATGTGACATGACAGTTTTAACCGAAAAGGATAAAAAAGATTATTTTTACTTTTGTTTTACACCGAAGAAAAGCATGCAAGCACGCCTTGTGATGTCCGTCAATGTCGGAAAGATTACATTTCTTTCTATTGTTGAAATTAGGGCTATAGTATGCCACACCAGAGATAGTTTACCAACACCGACGTTTATGGCTCAATATAAATTTCCTACTGAAGTTTCTACTGCATACAGTTTCGAAAGCGGCATATACTGTTGTGCATTTATTCCAGATTCGTGGATTGCTTTTGCTTTATGCATTAGATTCAATCCCCTATCGCTGCTACCCTGCATTTCATGCAGCAATACCTTTTTTTTCTTGTTGTTGCTGTTTCCATTCTTATTAGTTTTGACTAAAATATTGACTCCTCCGGGGGCTTCAAGAGGGCCCCGGTGTACTTGAATAAATAAATTATGCATGCAGTCATATGTGGTAGAACTGCGCGTGCCACGAAACTACATTGCGGAAAAAGACATTATTCAGCGAAAATGAAAGGAGTGTAATAATACACTGCGCATGCAGTGTCTGATGTTTGCAGGTAAACAACTCCCACTGGCTAGTTCCTCTTCACGTTCAATGTTAGGCGCTGCAGGAGGTTTAAAATGTTCAGGGTCCTATAAAGCCGATTGACGCTTAGAAGTGTACAGTTTAGTTACTCGTGTCAAAGTTCTTTACGCAGCCACTCCAACGAAACAGCTCAGCGGAAACGTCCTCGTCTCTGATTCTTCAAGTTGACACAGTCTGCTACGTCACTTCTGTTCAATGGGCCAGTACGCCATACAGAATCTAACTGAAGAAATCTGAAACTTTTTGCGAAGCAGCTGGTAAACAAAACGCCCAGAAGACGTGTCTGAGGTACTTTTCTCGAAGAGCAAGCGCTTTAATTAACACGCTTTGAGTCTAGCATTGATCACGCACAAACGAACTAGACTGAGAGCGTAACAGGCGCTGGCTGTGTAACGCGATAAGCGCTCTGCACAAGACGGTAGGAAATGGCTTACTGAAAGTACTGTGAAAACCGTAAGAAGTGGCACCTAGTGTCACACAGTTACACCACTGCCTTTTTTCTTTAATATAAAAAGAGCATCTTTATCGAACGGATTTCCGCGTTTCTCGGTTAAGCTCCTTTCCGAAGAGCTTACGAAGCAAATTTCAAACAAGAAAGGCCACGTACATACCATCTTTGTAAAGTACGCAGCGCTCTCGCATAGTCTTGGTGAATATTCAGTGCCCTATGATCGTTACGATAGTGCTGCATCCTGCGTTTGGCGGGACCTTATGGTCACATGACAAAGGCCAGGTGTACACGCGCATGCTTTGAATTGAAAAAAAAAACACACTCACAATGCAAACAATCCAATGACGTTCCCGCATATTATAATGCCCGTTGGCTCGAAAAAAGGAACAAATATGATGTTCGTGACTGAAAATGTATATGTCAATACAACGCAGGGCCAATCAATTTCCGGTTGCCTAGATGCCTTCAACTTTACTTATTTTCTGTGCTTACTTCCATATTGTTCCCTATAGCAATGACGATATTCATCCCAGCCAGACAGCGTGGGTGCCATTTATACATTCATTTCCTTGCTTGTGTTTAATACTAACGCTAACTTATTACGAAAAAGATGATTTTTAACAACGCAAACATGGAACAAGATCCGTTTCCGATGTCTGGAGGCAGACTCTGTGGACAGAGGCATGAGGATGCGAGATTGTGTTTGCTAAGGCACTTCAAAGGGAACGCCGAAGGGAATCCATCTTCCAGAGTTCATTTCTTTCAAGTGTGATTAAGTGAAGCACCGCTAATGAAGACACGTGTACTACTATGACACGTGTCAATTAAGTGTTTTTATTGCATAAGTTTAAGTACAAATATAATGTCTGTCTTCGATATCGTCATGACTGCACAGTGCAAAAGGAGCGAGGACGTAAGAAGGACCCAACTCAAAGCCTGTGACTTGATATTTTCAGCGTGTGTGCGTGTGCCAAACGTATATAGCACTTGTGCGCATGTACGGTACAAAAGCGAAAATTTGTGACATCTGCTTTTGTGTGGAAGGGCAGTAATAACAGTATCTGGCGTTTCACGTGTATAAACCGCAACATGATTACGAAAGACGCCGTGGTGAAGGCTCCGCACGTTTATGCCGTTCGGTGTTCTTCAACGTGCACTCACGTCACACAGCACACGGGCGTCTATCTATAGCGTTTCCCCTCCAATGAAATGGGACCGCCGCTGCCGCGATAGGACCCCCGTAGTTCTGGTTACCAGCGGAGCACCGCAACCACTGCATGACCATGGTGGAATGACATTGCAGTTCATCACTCTTTGTTCTCCACACACCAGTTGAAAATAAAGATCAAATAAATAAACACAGGGCAACCTCGTGGCAAGTATACACTAGCGCCAGCCGTACGGCATCCTGCTTTTGATTGTTGCCACACACCAACTTCAAAATTTGTCACCCTGCGTTACGTTAAGAGCTTTTAATGCTTCTAGGGCCTTATAAGGCTCAACAGATGGTATTTTCTCGACCTCAGAATAAACTAAGGAGGAAAAAGAATTTTCACTAACCTCATGGTTTCCTTCACTAGCTGAAGGGACTAGATTGCTTTCATCGGCCGCGCGCGGTGGAGTATGACTTGCGTTGACTAAAACGTCGAGGCAAATTTGCCTTGCAAGTGCCCTAAGGCAATTTAGCTTTCAGAGTGCTTGACAAGGAAAACATCAGCATGCTTTTCTGTTTTTCATATATTTATTCGGCACGGACTTGTCAAATAGTGTTCATCCACTGTAAGAAGGATAAAAAACAGTAGTGTTTTTTATCTCTCTCTCTCTCTCTTTCAGCGCGTGTGGCGAAAAAATTGTGTTGGAGGGTGTGCGCCGTGCATTGACGTAGATGGTTATCAGTGTACGGGGACAATTTATTTGTGGTCGGTGTGCGCGGCCGATTTCTCATTCCAAGTAGGCGGAGAGAGAAATTTTTTTTATTATATGTATATACAGGGAGTGTGGGCAGTGGCCCGTTGCGAGCCACCCCTCACAAACACTAGGTGGGCTCCTCATTACAGAAGCCCAGAAGCCCATTGGCGTCCAATGCGACTCGGGCTCGTTTGATCAGGGCCATCTGGCTCGCCAGGTCGGAGCAGCCGAGCAGGGCCGCCTCCCGTTTCTCCCGGGTAGGGTTCGGTTTTGGGGTGAGGCGAGGGGTTGACTGGCATGCGCACACCATGTAGAAGATGTCCGAAGACATCTCCCTGCAGTGCGGGAATTTTCCTGTACAGGCAGGATCAAGATATTTAAAAACTGCCGGGAACCGTAGTGTTTTGTTGTAAAGGCGGAGGAGTAAACGCACCTCCACCTTTGTAAGGCCCTTACAGGGTTCAGGATAATTTGAATGGCCGAATCGGTAGAATTCAGCAATTGTTTGAAATGTTAAGGCTGGATTGTGTTCGGGATCTATTTTGGAAGAGTCTGAAGGCGTTACCCGGAGAGTGAGCGCACAGGTGGTGGTGTCAGCCGTTTCATTGCCTTCGAGGCCCATGTAAGCTGGAGCCCATATGATCCTTCGAGACTCGGGGTCCCCGACGTAATTGCTGTTTTGTTAGATGTGTTACGCCAGGTGTGGGACATACCCACGTTGAATATTTCGGCAGGCCCCTCTCGAGTGTGTAACGATGACGCGCCAGTCTAGGTCTGCGGCAGCTAGTGCGATGGCGACTTCTTCCACATATGTTACGTCCTGTGCTATGAATGTCAGGCCATTCACCGCGACATTTTGGTGGACGACTGCAGCTGTGTACCACTCCCCATGGTGAGGGCCGGAGGCGTCCACGTAAAATATGCCGTGTTTGCTCCCATAGTGGCAAGCTAGTGCCTCCGCTCACGCAAGGCGCGTGCCACTGTGGTCGTCACTCATCATTTTGGCTGGAAGAGGGCGCTCATGCAGGGCGTATCTCAATGAAGGTAGTGAGCTTAGAATACAGGAGGTCACGCTAGAGATAACAGATAAATACAAATATCTGGGCGTATGGATAAGCAAGGGGCCGAGTACCTCAGGGAACAAGAAATATACGTGTCGACTAAAGGTAACAGGAATGCAGCGGTAATGAAAAACAGGGCACTGTGGAATTACAATAGGTATGATGTGAGAGGAATATGGAAAGGGGTCATGGTTTGTGATCTGACGTTCGGCAATGCGGTCTTGTGCATGAGATCAGAAGTTCAAGCAAGATTAGAAATTAAGCAACGTGGAATAGGTAGGCTTTCCTTAGGAGCTCATGGGAATACACCAAATCAGGGAGTACTAGGTGATATGGGGTGGACATCATTTGAGGTCAGGGAAGCTAGCAGCAAGATAAAACTTTAGAAGCGATTTAGAGAAATGGAGGAGGAGCGCTGGGCTAGAAAGGTATTCAGCTACTTGTACATGAAGAATGTCGATACAAAATGGCGGAAGCGAACCAGAAAATTGACTGGTAAATACTTGGAAAACAGCAGGGGGCCAAACCAAAAAGAATTATCGGTTAAAATAAGGTGAAGGAAACGGAGACCGATATGTGGAGAATGGGCATGATTAAGAAGTCCGCACTAGAGATCTATCGAACTTTTAAGCAGGAAATCGCCAAGGAAAGGATCTATGATAATACTCGGGATAGTTTTATACTGTTTGAGGCCAGGACGGGAGTATTACGAACCAAGAGATATCAGGTCAAATACGAAGGGGTAGACACGGTATGCAGTGCGTGTGGAGAGGAAGAAGAAACTGCCGAACACTTGATAATGTTCCGTAAAGGGCTTCACCCTGTAGTTCAGGATGATGGCACAGAGTTTTTCGAAGTACTGGGGTTTATGAACAGCGAGGGCAAAATAGACTTTAAGCGGGTAAAATTAACTAGACGGAGGTTATCTGATTGGTGGCTAAAGTCAAGGCACGAGTGAAAATTAAACCCTTCACTGCAAAGTACGAATCCTCAACTTCACTATTTAAGGGAAAAAATAAATCTAGTTTTTGGTTCATTACGTATTACGACTTGGTGGCACTAGCCACCGCCCGATATAAAGGGTACAGCCATATCCATCCATCCATCCATCCATCTCCAGATTTCTGGAATACGTACGCACTCCTCTGTCTCTGTTGAATTGTGGATGTGTAGTCGGGCTAGTCGGTGGCGACCCGACGGAGTCTTTGAAAGTGTCGTGTATTCATCGGTCGAGTGTGCCTCCCGGAGCTCTACAAAAGCGTTCATCATCCGCAGGCCTATAAGGCGCTGGTTGGACGTGGTTATTGGGAGATCGAGGGCGCACTTGTACATCTTCCTGAGAATCACCTCAAGGGCGTTCTCGTCGAACTTGCGCAGGTGGAGGTAAGAAGCCGAGCAGAGGAGTCGACTGGTTACGAATGCATGCGCCAGCCACAAGGCGTCTCTGCAACTAACCCCCCACGCTTGTTGGAAACCCGGTGGATCAAACGGCCCACCTGGTCCCCCACCTTACGCAGTTTTGTCAATGTTGAATCGACTCAGCGATGTTTGTGAATAAACAGACCCAGTACGCTGATCTCATCGTGTTCTGGGATGGGTCCGCTTTGAAAGGACTGTTCAATTTTGGTAGTGCACTTTGGCGAGGAGCGAATGTGCACAAATTCCGATAAGGTCGGGGAGCGTTGAAGGCCGCAGCAGCGGGCGTAGGAATCCACGATCTCCGCCGCTTGCTGCAGGTTGGCTTCTATGTCTCCTACCAATCCGTGTTTAGCCCATATGGTAATGTCGTCGGCATAAAGTGTGTGTTGTATGCCTACAACACTCTCCAGCTTAGCCGGTAGGTTCATCATAGAATAAACAGTAGGGGTTAGAGGACAGCGCCCTGTGGGCTACCTCTCGTTCCTAATTAGTAGGGGCCATGTTCTTCATTTTGTATTCGGATTGGATTCGGAAGAAGAAGAAGTGAATAGAAGAAGCCCGTAGCTCCATTTTGCTCTCTTAATTTAGTTATTATATTGAGTTCGGGATCTTTTGCGGTGTGTGCGGTGGGTGTACTCTCTCCAGAGTGGCAGCTAAACATCGGTGAGTCGGAGTTTCACTACGCATCCCGATCAGAATTGCCCCTTAGCGGGCCCGTACCTCATACCTGGAAAGCCCGGGTATGAAGGACAACGAGATGCCGCTAGCGCCAAGCGGAGCGCCACTTATCCATCCCACTCGACTTCAAGTTGCTGCAGGCTCAGCTACGATATCGACGTCCTTACAGAGAACACCGAGGCCTCGCAGTGTAAGAAGAGGCGTACAGAGGAGGAAGAAGAGGTTGACAACGATGACGCCACATCGACGTACTCTCTTAATGACATGACACAGATGGATACAGAAGCACCCAAGGAAGACGAGGGAGCTTACATGGTGGTCACCCATCACAAGAACCGAGCTACGGGGTTACCGGTGGTGTTCAAACCAATCGCTGCCGAGGACTCCTTCTGGAAGCTGAATCCAAATCGCATGGCTTCTGAAATAATCTCTGCTATTAATGAGAAAGCGACATCATCAAGAATCAACAGAGACGGAAGTTTTTGTGTTGGAGTACGGTCTTTGTACTCGGCAAACAAGTTGCTGCTGATCAAGAGTCTGGCTAGATTGCCTGTACATGTGATGATACCTCAGTCTTACATAAATACCCAAGCAAAGATAAGAGATGTTCCACTTGAATACAGTGATTATGACCTACTGGAATATCTTAAGGATGCTGGAGTAATCTCAGTCACACGACAAAAGAGATGGGCAAGAAATGAAGATGGAAGTGCCACAATGCAGCCCATACGTAATGTAATACTCCAGTTTAGACATGACATGCCATTGCCAAAAAGTGTTGCTCTCGGCTTTACGGTTCACACTGTCGAGGAATACATTGAGCCGGCGGTATGGTGTTACAACTGCCAGAGATATGGGCATAAGGCTAAGACTTGCAGGGGAACCAAGAGATGCAAAGGTATGGGCGGACGCACATGATTACAAAGAATGCACCTCGAAGCGTCAACCTAAGTGTGCCAACTGTGCCGGACCACATCCGGCGTCGTTTTCAGGCTGCTCTCAAAATTGTTTGGCATCAGCTGCACAAAGAGAGAGAATTGTAAAAGGGTACCATAAGATACAAAGAGGTCCAGCACCCAATGCGGATATAGTCGAAGATATTTCTGCGGCACAAGGAAATGCAAAACAGTGGCGCAACAACTCTTACTCGGAAGTATTGAAGCGCTCAGCACCAAAACATCGCGTTGGCAAAGAAGTCCGGGCCCAGGAACATGCTGAAGTGGAACTTTCTGCCGGGCCAGACACAGCCAAGGAGCTACAGACTACCAAAGGAAAGGGTCACAGCAGCGTGCTGAGGAAAAATTCTTCAAGAAATGCGATCTCGGCGGAGACAGCCGGAAATGAGCAAGTCATTTTGCCAATAATCTTTGCGGCTCTGAAAGCAATTCTACGATCCTTGTCACAAGCAGGTTCTTTACCAGAAGTGAAATCGCTGCGATATGTTGAGCATCTTATCTTGTCGTAATTATGGCTACCGGACTATCTAACTGGTACAAAAGAAGTGCAATATTCCAGTGGAACTGTAATGGCTTGCAGAATAAGAGTGGAGATTTTCGGAAATTCGTCGCTCAGCACGGGTGTCCGATTTTGTGTACTTCCGAAACAAGAGTATCCACTTACTTTCGCTTGTCCAATTATGTGGTGTACCAAGCAGAACGTCCTGCTGCAAAAGCAGAGTGATGTGTGTGAGACGCCATATTCCATCGACACTTGTGGCTACTTCAAAAACAGATGCGCCGGAATTTGTTAGATGCAATGTGAAGTTTGGTAACCTTACTGTAACTGTAGTTAGTGTTTACGTGCACCCTCAAGCAAACGTTTCATACACAGAGTTGGCTGCAGTGTGTAGATCTGATCATGATCCCATAATTATATGTGGTGATTTTAACGCGCACCATGAATTGTGGGGTAGTGAGCGTTGTAATGTAAGGGGATCTGCTATAGTAAAAATATGCGAAGACCATGATTACACTATACTAAATGATGGTTCTCCGACGTTTCTACGGGGGCATAACTACTGCAGCGTACTAGACATCACTGTGTGCTCCTCTGAATTAGCGGCTGGAGCAGACTGGAATGCAGACGCTGATACAAGAGGAAGTGACCACTTCCCAGTATTCATCTATCACCCAAAGTTGAAGAAAACGAGAAATAACCGCACAACAAGAATTGCAAATTGAGCAATCTTTCGAGAACTACAGAGACAAAACCTTGAACCTTTTTCTGACGCAGAAACGTAAGCATCGAAGATAAAAAAATTTCTAACAAAAGCAACTCGTGCAGTAAAAATTCCAGATGGATATTCGGGTGTTGACGCTGAGTATGAGAGGCTTCGGGCAATATGATGCCGATGTGAAAGAAGATATCGCAGGTCGGGTAATTTAGAAGATTTCAAGGTTGCACAAAAAGTACATTCTGCAATGCATAACCAACTGCAGAAGCTTTCAACCAAAAGGTGGCAAGATTTATGTGCCTCACTTTCTCCATTTACCTCGGCGCCTCAACTGTGGAACATGGTACGCGCCCTCCAACAGCCAGTAGTCCACTCGAGACCACTACAGGCTCTAGCGCTGTCTCGAGGAGTTAGCGAACGTGTGATCACCGAAGAATTTTGCGATCTTATACTGAGAAATGGAGAGACCGCCCAAACTAGCGAATATAAATCCTCAGCAGAATCATCTTCGGCGGTTGTAACAAAGTTCTCTGCGATCAGTTCATCAGATCTGGATGACAGCTTCACACCAAAGGAGCTCCAATATGTGCTGTCTTCAGTAAAACGAACAAGTTCACCAGGAACAGATGGAGTGACATACGCTGCTCTTGCTAATTTGTGCAAGAAAGGGCAATTACACCTGTTGGACATCTATAATAAAAGTTGGCAAGAAGAAAAAGTTCCGGAAAGTTCGAAGATATCAAAAGTGGTACCGTTGCTAAAGCCAGGGAAGAGCCCTATGCAGTTCGACTCGTTTAGGCCAGTTAGTTTGACAAGTTGTGTTTCAAAAGTGATGGAAAAAATGATCAATGAACAAATTTTATGGTGGCAAGACATGAAAAAATTACTACCAGAAAGCATAGCCGGCTTCAGAAGAGGTAGATGCACAATGAACTGCATTCTAGATTTGGTCACAGATGTGGAAAACCAACGAACGCAAGGAAACATCACTTTCGCTGTATTCCTTGATGTCCACCGAGCATACGACACAGTGAGTCACGTTCACGTTCTGAAAAGCCTGGTGTTACAGGGATTCAAGGGCAAGATACTGCGTTGGATCGCTGACTTCCTGAATCACCGGAATTTTTTTTGTAGTTACGCAGGAGGGCCCAACGTCAGAACATGTCGTCAACCAAGGAGTGCCACAGGGCAGCATGCTAAGCCCTACTCTCTTTAATGCAGTCATGGCGCAGCTCCCGTGTAATCTTCCACCTAACATCAGATGTTCAGTATATGCTGATGATATAAGTATATGGACGTCTGGTCCATCGTTTTTGGATGCACAACACTCTACAAGAAGGATTGGATTATGTAGACCATTTTCTAAAAAAAGAGGTATGGCACTGAGTCTGGCTAAAACAGCCATACTTCCGTTAACATTAAAAAGACCTGGAAATTTCCAGATATTCTGCAAAATAAGCCTATTCAAATGTGTCAGCGGCACTCGAGTTCGCACAGCTGAATTCTCCGGCAGCGTCTCATTCTCCGGCAGCACCTCCTCCTCCGGCAGCGTCTCCGTGCTTGCTCGGGAAACGCTGCACTGCGTTAACGTGGACTCCGAGCCCTGAGCGCGTCCACTCGACGCGGTTGCCCATTGGTTCAACGAACATTCAAAAAACAAAAAGTGAGTCTTCGAGCGGGGACCGCATAGCAACGCATCGCCAGAGAGAGAGATCGAGCCGAGATTCGAGCCGGGACCGCAGAGCAACACACCGGAGAGCGAGCCGAGACGCGAGTGGCGTCGGACGTATCCGATTGAGCTCCTGCACCGAGTCCAGTTTCCTTATACATGTAACCACTGCCGATTCACCTGTAACTTAGCACAATACAGTTTTTCTCAAAATTTGAACCTTGCCTTGAAGCCTTGACTACATTCATTCGGACATCGCTGACATGGCGCAGCCGACAGGATGTGAATCGACCGAGCTGCATGCGGAGGAGGAAACGATGCCACGAGAAGGAGCAACGCCACGCCGTACATCGTCTCGGGACTCCAAAACGACCATCGTCGAAAGTGTATTCACGACCCTCGACCACAGCAGGATGGCCAATGTAACGAAAAAGCAACTCGTCGACGAGCTGAGAGCACGAGGTCTATGGTGCTCCGGACGAAAGGACGAGCTCATCGCAAGAATCATCCGCGACAACATCACTCGCCAAGCCCTAGAGCCGACGGACTCGTCAACGAAGGACCAGGCTGCCTACGACGACGACAGGCAGGCGCACCTGAAGACACTGTCCGCCGACAACGCGAGGCTTTGCGCTGAACTGAGCAGCCTGCGAGCCCAGCTTAACCGTGC
Organism: Rhipicephalus microplus; assembly: GCF_013339725.1. Taxonomy (NCBI): domain Eukaryota; kingdom Metazoa; phylum Arthropoda; class Arachnida; order Ixodida; family Ixodidae; genus Rhipicephalus; species Rhipicephalus microplus. Next base: position 22,466,464 of record NC_051169.1, on the reverse strand, counting down.
GACCACGAGTGAACGTGAGACATTGAACGAAGCCCATCAGAACGCTTCACTGCCAACGGAACGGGTGACGACTCCAACCCTCGGGCTGCACCATTCCGTCCCTGCTGACATAACGATGTCCTCGGGTTCGACGCAGCCACCGTCACTGAACGACGGCACCAACCAAGACGCGGCACGCCCCGCCACGCCGACCGTTTCAACGCATGAGGGAGAACCTTCCATGGCCCAGATCCTCGCCGCGCTCGTGAACACACAAGCCCTGCTCGCCAACACGCTGTCGAGAGGTCCACCGACGACGAGCCCGATCAAGATTCATTCCACAAGCGACACGTAATCCTCAATCCCCTTGTTCGATGGGACGCCGCAACAAAGTGCTCACGAATGGATTACGCAAGTGGAGAGAATCGCAGCGCTCGCCCACTGGACGCCATCGCTGACGTTGGTGACAGCAGCAAGCCACTTGACGGGATCTGCCAAGGATTGGCACAGCGCCTACGGCTCACAGTATGACACCTGGGAGCAATGGAAGGAAGCACTCATTCTCCGATTCAAACGAAAGCTGACAATGCAGGAGTTCCTCGAACTGCAGACGAAGCGACGCCTTCAGAGCCACGAGACCATCGTCGAGTACATGTACTCGAAGAACGCCATTCTGAACAAAGGCGCCGTACCGTTTAGCAGAGTAAGAACGTATTTCCCTCATTGTCAGCGGCATCGAGGACGACACATGGGCCAACCCACTCGCAGCGCAGCTGTGTGGCACAGTAACCGAACTCATTGACAGAGCGGCTTTGCTCGACGCGAGGCGTCGCACGACCGTGTGTGCCGAGAACGACAAGAAACCGTCATCGTCTACAGCAAGCCGTGGTCAGAGTTCGAACCAGCGGGTGCCAGCCAGCAGCTCTGCCAACTTGCCGAAGGCCAACCCGCCCAGCGATTTCTCGGGAGCTCCACACCCGCGGCCCATCTCTGCTCGTTCGTGCTTCAACTGCGGCGACATCGGTCACCTGTCCCGTGATTGCAGAAAGCCGAAAACGCCACCAACGGTCAGAGCGGACGAGTAACGAGCGAAGAGGGACAATAGCAGCCACGAAACAGGGACTACGTCATCTAGGCAAGCGAACTGCTTTTACATTCGACGGGCGGCACACTACCGATAGTGTCTGGTACTGCTAACAACCGACCCGTCCGCGTGTGCATTGACAGTGGCGCCAACTTATCCATCATGAGTGCCAATGCCTTGACGGACGACATTCCCACGCACGCATGGGTATCGCGCGAGAACATTGAAGTTCTCAACCACAGCATATGCCCAACTTTCGCTGCAACGCTTGATGTGACATTGGGCACCACGAATGTGCGACTCGAAGACGTCGTGGTAACGGAACTGCCCAGCGGCATCGACCTGATTCTGGGATCAGACTGGCGACGAGTCGCGAACGTCGACGTAACGTTTCACACGTCAAACGATGTGACTATCGTTCCAGTCGAGCCCTCCGGAAAATTTTCATCGTCCGAAGTGCCACCCCCGAAACAAGGCACACCACACCGCACCGGGGAAACGCTTATTGCGACGTTCTGCCGGCAATCGGACGAGAGTGTTTCCGAAGACGAAGGGTACGTGCGCCTCAACACGAAATGTCCCGCACCCGACGAAGACTTCACGAGTCTAGTCGAAGACGCCACACAGAAGATAACGAAGGATGTCACCGAGGCAGAAAGGGAACAACTTCGCGCAATTCTGTTAAGGCATCACCAAGCGTTCACTTCCAAAGGCGACACTTTGGGAGTGTGTCCTCACACCGAGCACAGCATCGAACTCAGAGACAATATACGAGTGTCATCGAGGCCGTACAGGTGCTCACCGGCTGATCACAAGTTCATCCGAGAACAGGTGAATGACTACCTCTCCAAGGGCATCATAAGGCCGAGCGAAAGCGAGTACGGTGCTCCAACGATAGCCGTCGACCAACGGCACCACCCGACGACTCCACGAAGAATGGTACACGACTATCGCAAGCTCAACGAGAAAACCATCAACCCTTCTTATCCAATGCCCGTCATGGAAGACGTTATTGACGATGTCATGCGCGACGGATCGGCTTACTTCACTGTGTTGGACGTGAAGACGGCATTTTTGACTATACGAATGAAGCCGGACGACGTACACAAGACCGCATTCGTCACTCCTGACGGAAAGTACGAATACCTTCGAATGGCCTTTGGGTTTTTCAAGGCCCCTCAGACCATTCAAAGAGTCATGCGTCGCACGTTCGATGGCTTACCTAGGACAGCTACGTACATGGACGATGTCGGGCAGGGAACCACAACAGTGAGGGAGACTTTGGATTTGCTGAACGAAGCACTCGGGAGAGTCGTGATCAACGGCTTGAAGATGGATCTCCGGAAATGCCAGTTGATTCAAGACAAAGTATCTTTCCTGGGTTACGTGATCTCCGCCGAAGGACGAACACTGGACGAATCCAGAGTTGCCGCTGTCGAGAAGTTCGAGCCGCATCGCAACGCAGAGAAGCTGTACTCCTGCCTGCAGTTCGCTAACCACTACCGAAAGTTCATACCGGAGTTAGCAAAGGTCACGCACAAGCTGCGGCGCCTTCTGGCGAAGGATGTTCCTTTCGTATGAACTGACGCTCATGAAGCAACCGTCAACGCCATAAAACACGCCTTGAAGAACCCACCGATTTTGGCGAGCTTCCGCCCAGACTGCCCGACTAACGTTAATGTCGACGCTTCGCAAACCGGGCTGGGTGCGGTGCTTTCTCTAACTCAAGACGGAAAGGAGCGAATCATAGAGTACGCAAGCAGATCACTAAACGAGCACATCGTGGTCTACACTCTAATATGCTCGAATGCACGGCGCTCCACTAGGCGATCACTGAGAAGTTTTCGGTCTACCTGAGATGAGGCCCTCGTTTTACAGTGTTCACGGACAACTTCAGCTTGTCATACCTCGTCCAGAAGGGAGCCAGCAACCGCAGATTTGCGAGGTGGACGCTCGACTTAGCAGAGTACACCTTCGACGTCAAGCACAAGCCAGGACGCCAGAACTCCGCTGCTGACGCACTCTCGAGGCAGTCGGAATCTGCAGAGGCTTTCGACCAGGGCGTTTCGACCCGAGACCTCCACTGCTACGCAGTAGTGGTCGGCAAACACAGTCGCCTACGCGAGTTTCAGGAGAGGGATACTGACTGCAAAAGATTTCGGGAGGAGGCCAAGCACAAATCTTCAGACTACGAGATCGAAAACGACATACTGGTGAAGAAATCTCTCGAGGGAGGATGGGTCTGTCGGAGGGTGATCATTCCCGCTGCCCTCCGAAGCAGTGTGATGATCGTTTTCCACGACAACAACGGCCACCTAGGCGTCGAGAAGACAAGAGACCTAATCCAGCGAAAGTACTGGTGGCCATCGATGAGAAAGGACATACGCGAGTATGTTGACTCCTGCCACACGTGCCAGACTATCAACGCCCGCACGACACGGAATGAAGGTTGCCTCATCCCACGCGATATTCCTACTGAGCCAAATGCGGTGATATCCCTGGATCACATGGGTCCGCTAAACGAGAAGGGAGACCACATCCTCGTGTGTATCGACCACGCCACGAGATACATGGACGCCGTGACCGTACCAAGCACTTCGTCGACGCACTACCTTGACTTCATGACAAACCGGTGGATTCCGCGATTCGGAGTTCCCAGCGTCATTATTACGGACCAAGCCAAGGGATTCGTGAACAAGAAAACCAACCAATTCCATCGCAGACTGGGAATTGCTCATCAGAACTCCCCACCGTACTGGCCACAATCAAACGGACTGATCGAGCGAATGGTAGGAACATTGAAACAGGTGCTACGCAAAATGCTAAACAACAAGGACAAATGGCAGAAGGAACTACCCCGAGCAACGCTAGCAATCAACGCCACGAAGCATCGTCACAGTGGCCACAGCCCATTTCGACTCATGCACGGCTATGACCCAAAGCTGCCAAGAGAGCTCAACCTCGCCTCAGTCGAGGGAGACATTGACGAGTCTCACAGACTACACGACTTGGCAAGGGGACGTGCGGAGACAAGAGAGAGGCTACTGCAGAGTCAGCGCAAAACAACGGTCCGATACGACAAGAAGCGGCGAACTCCGAGGTTCATAACGGGGGACCTCGTCCTGCTTGAGTTGAGCGCTCGAGGCACATTAGACCCTCGCTATGAAGGTCCGTTCGAGATAACGGCCCTCGTCAGAGGAAACAGGGCCGAGATCCAAAGAGTACCCCACACACCGGGCATGCTCAACCAAAAAATCGTCAACGTGGAGCAGCTTCGTAGATATAAGGAGCCGCTCCTAGAAGTTACGGAACCATCGCCATCTAACGACACGCACGCCTGAGGACAGGCGCAATTTTCGGGAGGGCCGTGTCAGCGGCACTCGAGTTCGCACAGCTGAATTCTCCGGCAGCGTCTCATTCTCCGGCAGCGCCTCCTCCTCCGGCAGCGTCTCCGTGCTTGCTCGGGAAACGCTGCACTGCGTTAACGTGGATTCCGAGCCCTGAGCGCGTCCACTCGACGCGGTTGCCCATTGGTTCAATGAACATTCAAAAAACAAAAAGTGAGCCTTCGAGTGGGGACCGCATAGCAACGCATCGCCAGAGAGGGAGAACGAGCCGAGACTCGAGCCGGGACCGCAGAGCAACGCACCGGAGAGCGAGCCGAGACGCGAGTGGCATCGGAAGTATCCGATTGAGCTCCTGCACCGAGTCCAGTTTCCTTATACATGTAACCACTGCCGATTCACCTGTAACTTAGCACAATACAGTTTTTCTTAAAATTTGAACCTTGCCTTGACTACATTCATTCGGACATCGCTGACAAAATGGTTAAAACTCATAAATTCTTGGGAGTAATTTTAGACCGGAGACTAACATGGTCGCCTCTTGTCCAGTCCCTTGAACAAAAAGTGATTCAGGCCATTCTAATCCTCCGGCGTCTCTGCGGGGCCAAGTGGGGTGGTACTACAGAGTCGTTATTAGCCCTACATGTTGCCTGGATACGCCCCATCGTAACTTACTCACTGCCTCTGCTGCACGGACTTCCAGCCTCCACCGAAAGGAGACTTCACTTGTTATTGGCAAGGAGCTTGAGGGTATGTCTGGGTTTAACACGGTCAACTTCCAATGCTTTAGTGTATGCGGAGGCTCGAGAGCCACCTTTGGGAGTACTCCGAACTAAAGAAACATCTCGAAATTTATTTAGAATTTTCACGCAACATGAAAGTCACCTGTAACTTAGCACTAACACAAAGGACGGCAACGAGACAACAGGATACTATATCATCATTTCATGCAGTAGTACCAGAATTTAAACAATGTAAACCTTCAAAACCACCTTGGACGCTGCCACTTCTCAACGTTATCCATGAAATAGATGGCATAGAGAAGAAAGCAGATGTGGCACCTCTAGTAGCGGCACAGTTGGTACTTCATCAGCTTGATGTAACGCATAATGAAAAAACGAAGATATATACAGACGGATCATGCACTGAAGAAGCGTCAGCCTGTGCGGTCTTTATACCCGAAATTCAGAAAAAGAAAATGTACAAATTATCGCACAAATCTTCATCGACGACAGCAGAATTTGTGGCTATCTTTGAAGCAGTTAAGCTTATCTGCGAGAATCCTGAGCCACGAAAATTAGTGATATGCACTGATAGCAAACCTGCTCTTCAGCTAATCAGAATTGTGAGATCACCTTACAAAAATGGTGAAATAGTACAATGTATTGCAGAAACTGTGGAATATGCCTGATCGCAGGGTCACAACATCGTATTCCAATGGATACCCAGCCACATTTGAATAAAGGGAAATGAAGAGGCGGATAGCCTCGCAAAGAAAGCATTGAAGGAAGGACGGGATTGCGCAATCCCTATGTCTGGGGCGGATATTCGACATTTTATATCGCAAGGAGCTAACCATTGTTCGATGGAGAAGTGGTTTGAGAGCCCTAAATCAAAGGAAACGGTACTTTATGAAGTTGATCCCCACAGAAAGTTTTCCATAGCTAGACCTCCCACGACACCTAGAAACATTAATCCACCGACTTTGATTGGAAGTAGCATACACAAACAGCTTCCTGCACAAGATACATCGATCCAACTCACCGAAATGCCATTGTGGTCATGCAGAAGAAAATGTTCGCCATATTCTTTAGGAGTGCGTTAAATACGCGAATGAAAGAGAAAAATTAAAGAACAAATTAGCAAGTTTGGACAGACGGCCCCTCACAATGAAGAAACTACTTGGACCATGGCCTGAGATGCATCTCCAGAAAAAGGCAATAATCTTCCTGACAGACTTTTTAGTGGAGACCGGACTGGACAAGCGCCTATGACAGACAGCCAGAGATGGGTATATATAAAATGTAGTCATGTATATACTGACAGTAGAATAGTAAGGTGTGCATGTAAATAGTTTATGACTGTGTGAACTGCGCTAAGAAAACTGTGTATTGGCATGATATTTGAACTGGTTTCATGCAATTAGGTTTTTTTTCCGTATCGTTAATTTTTGGGTACCGTTCTCTATTATTATTTTATTTTTCGCCGAAGAACTTTGTGATATGGAGTAGCCGAGGCAATGGGCACCTCAACCTCTCCACAGCAAAACAGTTAAAACTGAAGAGAACAGAACAGTATTCGGATGTATGGCTTTCCATCAGAGAGGAATTGTCTATTGTATCGAAACATGTGGTGCCCACAGTTGCTTTGGGAAAGGTGTGTCAGAATGATGTCATGTGTGACGTAGTCGAAAGTTCCTTTAAGTTGAGGGTGAGTACTGCCTTGTCATCAAGGTAGTAATCGAAGTGATTGAGAATTTCGTGGTCTAACTGGAGCAAGACATCCTTTCCGGACCGGTGCGGGTGGAACCCGAACATGGTGTCCGCAAATACGTGTTTGTTCTCCAAAGACTCGGATAGCCGATCTCGCACCACAGTCTCCATCAGCTTTCCCGCACAAGACGGGGGAGAGAAGGGGTGAAGGTTATCCGTGTTTATGGCTTTGCCGGCTTTTGGAATGAAAGTGACCAGGGCAGCCTTTCATGCGATTGATACGGGTGTCCCGGCAAACCAGATAGTGTTTATGTACGCGAGGAGTGCGTCGTACGCCTGGTCGGGGAGATTGGCAAGTAATTTCACTATTACTTTGTCTCTTCACGGTGCCGTCCCTCGCTGCATTTTAGCCAGGGCCGCCTTCAGGTTATGGAGCCGGAACGGTTGATCCAGCTCCGCGTTCTCGGAACCTGCATACGAGTACGCTGGCCCTTGTATGTCACGTCGGAAACAGATGTATTGATCGCGTAATTTGCATGCTAATTTTGATGTGTCTCCATCGAAGGCATGGATAGCCCGTTGGAGGGCGCTTATGCACGTGCTCGTGCGCGGACCTTAAGGCAAGCTCCCGAGTGACGGGTACAGCACGGTCAGAAGAAGAGAGCATTGGAGTTTGAAGATAGGGCCACGCCCCGACTGCTTGTTCTTACCCTCCTGGCCCGGGCCTCGTCTCGGCTTCGAAGTCCCCGGGTTCGTTTAAGACTGGGTATCGCCTCATCACGGGTTGGTCTACAGCGACGTTCTTCACAGGTGGCTGCTGTTTTGGTCGCGGAGCGATACGCTGTTCATAGAGCTGTCCCTGGTCTCTACGCGGCAGCCGTCGTGACGCTGTTCTTGGCGTGAGTCCAGGCGAGTCAGAGGGTCGACTTCCGTACTGGGATACCTCTGGCGGTTATGTAATAGGCTGGCCAACGTCCCAGAACGGAGTCTGCAAGCACGACGCACCCCGCCTTTTGATAAAGAGCGCCCCGGTCAGCCGCAACCATGATGCTCCGAGACTGTGTGTTGCGAGTCGAAACTTGAACCTTAACCCGCTGCACAAGCCATGAGCGTGTATATGTCTGTGTATTCATCTAGTCCCGTGGCTGTCTTATTATCTATAAAGTGGTGTCTATTTGTCTTTGGGTGTTCTCCGTGAACGCCTGTCTTCCTCTGCTACTCTGCTTGGCAATGCAGTGAAAGTTACTTTCATGCTTTAACAAACACACGCGTCTTGTATACACGCTTCACAATACGACATGAAATATTGCAGAAATAATGCGTGGTTCAAGCGTACATTGCCATCGGGTGTCAGAAAATGTGATTATTATGCTGACTTTATGGTTTAAAGCCAGTCCCCCACTGTCACGTTACTGCAACTAGTTTGTAGTGGGTACATAGCAAGTTCGAAAAAAAATTCATGCACTAAGTGTTTGAAGTACACGCTAGGAACAGGATATCTTTCTCGAGATCGCCTGCGCTGCTTGGAACGCTTGGAACGCCACGTCGCATTTCGACTGTGAGGCTTGACTGTGAAGAAGCTGCCCGGGCTCAGGATCGGGCGGCAGTATCCTTATTGTTCTTTTAGCGTTCTTCATTTTCCGGTAACTGTATTGGTCTTTCTCAGCTGAAGCGAGTCATTCCATTTTGATGTCATTTTCCTCCCCCGGCCAAGGGCACTCCCCTTGGTTAGCGTCCACTCCCGCCAAGGATTGGCCGGTAGACTATTTGTTACGCAGTGGAGCGAGAAGTGTCCCTGTGGCGCTGGTACCTACAGATGGGGGTAGTATTCCGATGAAGAACCCAAAGGCGATTCAAGTGGAGCTTCGAAAAGCCACTTCGCATCCCCAGGAGATCACTGAGGTACGCCAGTTTGGTCGCGGAGGCATCCTGTGCTGTTCCGCAGATTAGGAATGCATTCGTGAGCTCCTGCAATGTTCCGAATTCGCAGCGCATCCGGTAAGCTCATTTATTCCGGCACACCTCGCATGCTCGAAAGGATTAGTCCGCGGTGTAGACACAAGCCTGACACCTGCAGATGTGCTCGATTTGTTTTCGGTGGCGGGTGTAATTTCAGTGTACAGGTGCACCCGTACAATTGACAACATAAAATCATCAACGGAATCGGTGATAGTGACCTTGTTAGGAACAGTCCGACCTTCCGAAATTAAGGCATGGCCACTGATCTATAAGGTAAAGCCACTTTCCCCCAAACCCCTGCAGTGTTTGAAATGTTGGCGATATGGACATAGCGTCAGAGGGTGCCGATCAGTTCTTAGATGCCGTCTGTGTGGTGAAAATCATGACAGCCGCGAGTGCAGCTCTGAGAAAGAGAGGTGCTGCTTATGTATTGGAGCGCACCCTGCAGACTCCGCAGACTGTGCAGCAAAAGAAAGGGAGCTTGCCATATTGGATATTGTAGAACGCAAGAGGTGCTCTCGGAGAGAAGCCGTTACACAAATGCAGGAGAGATCCAAAGGATATGCCAGTGTTGCAGCACGTAATACCACCGTCATGGATGCCTCTCTCGCAAACTCTATCGCAGAGGCCGTAGAGAAGGCTATGGAAAAGGCAATGGAACGCCTCACAAACAACCTTTTTGAAAGCTTGGCACAATTGATTTCCAATCAACTATCTCACATTCTAGGTGTAGCATCTACGAACGATTGGGCTCCTCTGACATCATTGGTATCGCAGCGTACGGAAATAGAAAGTGCGACAACACATCAGCGAGCGGTTTCTCCTGAGGCAGGGACTTCCAAAAAAACGGAAGACGGTGATCTTACGGATGATTCGGAAGCATGTGCAGATATGGATATGGACTCTTATAAGGCTCTGAAGCGAACCCGATCTCCCCAATCAAAAAACTCTTCGCATAATTCGAAATCTAAAAAGTATCTATCCAAAAAAGAATTCTTTGAGAACATGTCTAAGAAAGACTTTTTGCGAAAGGACATTTTGGACCAAGCGGTTTCTGCGACGGTTCTGTCGTCAAAATAGGTTCACTAACCATATTACAGTGGAATTTCAGATCTATATTTTCCGCAGCCACAGACCTATCATACCTTTCTTCACAACTTTCCCCGGATATTATATCACTGCAAGAAACCTGGCTTTCAACCAGCCAGAAGTTTCACCTAAAAAATTATCGGCTATTTCGATTGGACCGACCTAGCAGAGGTGGTGGGCTTTCTGTCTTGATAGCAACTAAGTTCAGTCACAAAGCTACGATCTCTTATCGTTGTGTGACTCCAGATTGTGAAATTTTGATAGTAGACATAATATTACCAGACGCTTCTCCCTTGTCGTTTGTAAATGCGTAGTTCCCAGCCGGGGTGCAAGACACACGAAGTCTAGACGATATGTTGTCTGCCTGCAGAAAGGATATATTAATCACTGGAGACTTCAATTCACATAATGTGGCCTGGGGTTTTAAAACAGATTTAAGCGGAAAACGATTGTGGGAATGGGCTATTGACAAGAATTTATCTTGTTTAAATTCGCAATCTGCTACTTTTGTCCGAGGTCTCTCTAAATCTGTAATTGACTTGACTTTTTCAAGCTCATCTCTAAATATATGTTCGTGGCAAACTTTAGACTGTGCTACTAACAGTGACCACTTGCCTATTAGTTTTGTACTGAACTTTCCAAGAATACATGTCGCCGAAAAGGCCCGCTCATTCCTCAACTATAGAAAATTAAAAAAAAAGACTTGAGGGCTACTTTTGATCACCGCAAGGACATACAAGGTGACATTAGGGCTATGAGTCTGTGTGCAGTGTTAAAAAGATCAGTAAAAGACGCAACGTTTAAATTAGACTCGGCCACAAGAGGTTCTTTTAGTCCATGGTGGACTGAAGAGTGCATGAGGAGCTATAGAAAACGGAAAGCTGCATGGAAACAACTGCTGGTCAACCAATGTCCAAAAAATTGGTGTGATTATAAATTCGCAGCAGCAGACTTCGAACACACAGTAAGTACAGCAAAAGATGGTTATAATATGAAACGACATGAGTATCTTTCTAGGGCTAAAAACAAAAAAGCGCTCTTCAGATTTTTAAGATCTCAAAAGATGTTACCACCCGCTGAAAATATTGACTCTTCTGTTCTTTCCCCCCGTGAGCTCTCTGATTTAGTAGAAAATATTGCGAAAGGTCTCCAAGATAAATGTCAACTCTACCACTGTACATTGTGAACCCAATGGCAGGCGAGGATTTCGAGGAGGTTACTTTAGATGAGCTGGCAGAGATAATAAGGCACTTATCTCCTTCGGCACCTGGACCAGACGGGGTAACAAATTCAATGATAAAAGTAATATTTGACATTTGTCCAACTGAAGTACTTAATCTGGTGAATTTTTCTTTGACAAAAGCTTGGATACCTGTGGAATGGAAGCTGTCTAAAGTGATTCCACTTCTTAAAAAGCAGGAAAAAGGATTCGCCTTGGAAAATGTAAGGCCGATATCAATCACGTCAAATCTGGTCAAGCTAATTGAAAGAGTTTTGAATGCCCGGGTAATGAAATATATTATTAATAACGCAATATTAAACCCCAGTCAAATTGGTTTTAGATCCGGTTGCTCAATATGGTGTGCGCATGTTGATTTAGAGAGCCGAATACAACTGGCTCGGCGTCGGCGCCAATACTGTGCTTTAGTTACTTTAGATTTGGCTAAAGCGTACGATAGGGTTGAGCATTCAATTTTATTAAAACAGATGGCATATCACCACTTTCCCAACTACATCACTGCGTGGGTGTCGGAGTTTTTAATAGGGAGAGAATATTACTGCTTTAAAGATGGGTACTCATCAAATAGATATAAGCAGACACACAGGGGGCTGTCCTGTCGCCAGTTTTATTTACCATTTTCTTGAGCTCCATTCCGTCAACTAAGGATATTCAGTTATATGTGTACGCGGACGATATTGCTTTCTTCGCAAGTGATACCGACCTTCAATCATTATACGAGAGTCTACAAAATTATCTCAATATGATAGAAAGATGGCTTAAAAATATTCATATGACCCTGAACGTAAAGAAAAGTGTGCTCCTTGCATTCTCTTTTCTGCAGCCTATCAACATCTCGTTAATGTACAGTAATGAGCTTATTCCGCAGGCGAATTCCCTTAAATATTTGGGCATTATATAGTGACACATTAAATTGGAGAAGTCACATTGATGATGTGTACTCCAAGGCAACACGGGCTTGGGGTGGCTACGGAAGCTTGCAAACCGTAAAGCGGGTTTAAGAAGAGATGTGCTAATAATGATATATAAACTTTATGTGCGGCCCATCATAGAATTCGGATGTGTACTATTTTCTGGCAGCGCAACCTATAAAATGAGACCCCTAATACTGCTGGAAAGAGAAGCGTTGCGTTTGTGTCTGGGTCTACCAAAGTTTGTTGCAAATAACGTGTTGTATATGGAAGCTCGCCTACCTTCTCTGCTAAATAGGTTTAAAATTCTTACTGTGCAAGCATTCTTAAAGGTATACAGTTCACACCAAAGACTCTCATTTGACGCTTTCATTCAAGAACCGACTTTATTTTTCGAAACCCATTGGTCGCGACTACACACCCCGCAAATAGTATTTGCACAAGCGCTACTAAAGCAACTGAATGTAAAAATTAGACATATTGGTCCAATACACAACCTAAAGTCAATGCTTAGCATACAATTCGATGATATATTTCCTCATAACGCGAAACAATTGGCATATAGGTATTTAAATGATCAGTTAGCAGATTATCTAGCCCACCTAGAGATAAGCAATATCATAGCGACTGATGCATCTGTGTCAAAAGAAAAGGCTGGGGTTGGCATCTTCTCTCCTTCTTTGGACTGGTCTTTTTCGATTCGACCCCCAGATTATACCCCGGTATTCATGGCAGAATTATTGGCCATTGTTCTTGCCCTACGCAAATCACCCTCAAGCGAATCATTAGCAGTTATCATTACAGATTCGTTATCAGTTTGTAATGCACTTTCTACGGCAGTAAATTCAGAGCTGATGAATACGTTTCGGCATTTAGTACCGAATAACGTAAAAAAACTGCATTTGCTATGGGTACCAGGCCACCGCGGATTATATTTGAACGAAATGGCGGACTCTTTAGCAGCAGTATCCCTGGGTGGGCCCACCATCCCAGTTTTGCCAGATACGGCTTACGTAACCGCGCTAAGGTTCCGAAATGCTTGCCTGCAATGGGAAAAAGGTAATTTGGATAAATTTAAAGATTTCGAGCATTTGAGCTATTGCTGGAATAAACAGGGGTGTGTATCTCGCCAGTTAGAGGTCATTTATACCAGATTGCGCTGTGCAGTTCCACAACTAAATTATTACCTTAATAAAGCTCAGCTCAAGGCGTCACCGCTATGCATTTGGTGCAACGAAATTGAAACAATTGAACATTTCTTTTTATTCTGTCATCGTTAATCTTATCAGAGAAAAAGATTTTTAGTAGCCCCATTACAAAAGCTAGGAATACAAGTAAATTTACCAGTAGTTTTATCACTTGGCGGAACTTCATTTGGTTACTGCCAAAGGGATGTATGCTCCGCTGTGTTTGAATACATCAACGCAACTAAAAGATTACCATGCTAGTGAACCACTACCTTTTCAGATCTTTAATTTATAATTCGTAGTTATGTCTTTCAAAAACAACAGATGGTTTGACCGCTTGCTCAGCACACATTTTTGTTTTTTGGTAGTATTATTTTAAGCTACTTTTTCAGATTGGCTTCATTTTCAGTTTAGTTTCATTTAAGTATCCTGCCACCCGGTTCTTGGCCCATCCCCCTTTGTGGGTAAGCGCCATCCATCAAAGGTCATCAGCATCAGCATCTTTCTCGTTTTCAACTTTTAAAGGCAAGAATAAAGGTACTAATTTCTGCTTTCTTTATTGAAAGATTAAGTAAATGCGAAGTTCCGCGTCTGATAAGTCTAAAAACAGCGGGATGATTGCAATATCCTGTTCTGCCAAGTTTTCCTTGTACCACAATGGTTCTTTTGCGGCGGCTAACGTATGTAAGCGTTCAATTAGTGAGAATCAGTCAATTGCGGTCATACCAATCTAGCGGCCAGTAACCTTGCATTGCAGATAACACTCTTCAATCAAGCGACGCATCTCTTCGGCTCTTCTCTAATTGATTGTTGAAGGGCTGTTACAGAGGCGTAGACAGACATTTCCTCGGTTTAGGAGGACACCTGCTTGAAAGGGGAGGGGGTTAGTTTGAAATGGTAATTTATTGCTCTGTATGTCATAGCAGAAAAAACTCCCAAGCATTTCCCTGGGGGTGATCATGTTAAGTGCGAATGCACGGAGTGATGCTATGAGGGGGGAGTAAAGTTAAAATCTGTTGGCATTCGCCAGTGAGCTAACGTAAACTCCCCGGTGTGATCACATTGCGATTCCCAGGAACCATTAGACCCTCTCAGGAAATCTTGGTGAGTTTACGCGTATATATGAGAGTAAATTAGCACTATAATGATGTTTATGTGCGCGGCCTGCTTCGCCCGCTTGCGCTCGGCATCAGGGGCCCTTCGCCGCGCTGCCTTGTCTTCAACCGGCGCGACATCTTCAACGACGCGTGAAATGCTCGCATTCGATTGCGTTGTAGTCGTTGTTGGAGGTATCGCAGTCAAGATTGATGCCTGCGATGGATCCATACCTATGACGACTTGCCGATCTCGAGCAAGTCATGGCTGCGCGGGCGCGTGCAGCCAGGGAGCGGAGGGCGGAGCGCGCGCAATCACGTGGTGTGTGACGTCGCTGCGCCGTTGCTACATACGCTCCTCTCCGCTCCTCACGCCGTTGCTAGGGGAGAGGAGGAGGCGCACCGCAGATGGTGGTTTCAGGGTCGCTTATAAAGTGCATTCGCACTTTAAAAAAAGAACTTCGTGAGGGCGGGGCTCGGTTTCGGTCTGCCATTCCCTGGTTACGCCACTGGGCTGTTAGGACTAAGAGTTGGCGTCTCCCTCGGGGCTGAGTGACTTGCCCCGTATCTGACACTCCTTAAAGGGACGCGTCAACTCTCCATGCAGATCACTAAAGCCTCTTCGTAGAAACGTATGATTCAGAATAGAATTAACAACGTTCTCTAAAGATGGTCAAATACGTGGCAAGACAGGAGACGCCGAAAGGAGTCAACATCCTCCTTTTATTTATTATACTGAAGTGATGTCTATAACTTTGAGAGGTGCTGTATGTTTTGCGGAAAATGGGCAAATAACGAACAAGCAGCCGGAAAATCAGCATAATTTTCTAGCGCCCTGCGTTCCACACGCTAAACGCAAATCTACAAAACTCTTTCTGACCAGCATTTCCCAGATGCGCGAAAGCATTTGCCGATCGAATGTTTTGAGAGTTTAAACCTTGTTGATTTCTTCAGCGTACATACGTTATGCAGTCAAAAGTGTATGCACGCGTTCTATATTAGGTGCACTGCGACGTCAGAATGCAAAAAAAAAAAACTTGGAACATTTAAAGGAAAGAAACAAACAGAGTGCTAGTGCGAATGCACACACGCATTGAAAACCTATTCACATGGCGCTGTTGGAGGTACGCTGTCGATTATATTGGTCCTCTTGAAATTCGACAACTTCTGCATGCTTCAGACAAGTAGGTCAAAAGAAGATTGTTGAGAGCATGAAATTTCCCTCCACCTGCGCAAGGAGCGCTTCGTATTATATCACAAACACGAGCCTCATAAAGCGAGAGCAATGGGAAGCTCGACCCGATCGAGCTTTTCTTAGATACCAAGAAAGAGTCCGGAAAAATCTAATATACCATTCAGCAGTGGTACTTATAGCGAGTAAGGACTGAGAATATTCCTTGAAAGGAGCATTACTTGCCGCATACAAAACCTAGTTTGCATGTGCATAGAACCAAACGTTATACGAGAGTCATCACTTCACATTTTCTGAGCGCTCCCACTCAAAAATTTACGCCGGAGAGATCGAGCTTCTAGAGTCGTTTTGGGTAGGGGGGGCGGGCAAAATGCAGTCGAGCACGACAAGGCTGCCCTAGTGGACTCTATATAAACACGAGATAAGGAAAATTACGAAGTACGGAGATGCTGCTGTGCTTTCAAATTTTATATTGCTGTACAAAAAGCACACGATTGCTTTTATATAAATTGTCTTCAAGCTAAGTGCTGGGCGTTGCACGATATACATCCAGTGCTTTTCAGACGGAGAGCCCGATTCAACCAGCGTCGCCGATTTCTGGACGCGTTATAGCTTTGAAGCAGCTGTAGGAGAGCAGTCATCAAAAAAAAAAAAAAAACTATTCACCGTGCCTGAACGGCAAAATATTTCCTACCTCTTGCCGTAGAGTATAGATATTTCCTATCTGTCACAATTTAAACTTTGTCGCTGGTACCATGCAAAGATTCCACGATTCATTTGCACAGAGCTAGATAAATATGAAGTGCCTGTGCCACTCTGAAAACACTGCTGAAAAAAAGAATCATTACTTTATGAAGTGATTTGGGGGTAAAGTACTGGCAAATGTGCAAAATGTGTGTGCGAAAACAATGTATGTATGTACGTACGTATGTATGTATGTATGTATGTATGTATGTATGTATGTATGTATGTATGTATGTATGTATGTAAATATGTATGTATGTATGTATGTATGTATGTATGTATGTATGTATGTATGTATGTATGTATGTATGTATGTATGTATGTATGTATGTATGTATGTATGTATGTAAATATGTATGTATGTATGTATGTATGTATGTATGTATGTATGTATGTATGTGTGTGTGTATGTATGTATGTATGTATGTATGTACCATTTTCAAAACGCTGTGAGCTACGCGAAGGACCATAAACGTGCACATTTATCGCAGAAGTAAACTCGATCCGCTCATGCTCGTAGCCTGAAAATTTCTAATGTGGCACTTGCGCAATCATTTCAGACACGAAAATATCCATTTTCAGGTTTCTCACTGCCCGAAACGATCAGATAATATACAACGTACCTTCGCAATGGTATCATGAACATACACCATCTTAGCAATAGTGGCAGAGTCCGAGCAGCTACAATTCTCTTTTGGCGGGCTGCCAAGTGTGCCGTCGTCTACCCCTTTGTGAAGCTCCCGGGAAGAGTATAAGCGGAAGTCCGCTCATAGACGCTTTCAGCACGCCAGAAAGTGGACATCAAAATGCCTACTTAATGTGGCACTTTATTCATCTGTCAACGGATCGCATAGTCGTGCACTCTGTACCACATTTCTTTGTAACGTAGTTCCACACCCAGATTTGTTTGACTAAGCGGTGTTATTGAACCTGACTCTGACTTAAACATTCTCATTACATCAAGAGCTTTTCGCTTATGTACAAGTGGCGGCAAACTTAACCACAGTATTCGGCTGTCCTATTTAATTTCGTAATGCTTCAGCTGCGATTAACCAAGAACAACCGAAGAACGTTTAACTGCGCTAAACAAGAGCACCAAAATCAACCCAACCAACTAGCCCGACTTGGTGCTATTCTTGGTGCGTGACGAGCTGGGTGCCGAGCGCGGGTGGCTTTTTTGTATCAGTTTTCATATATGTAGATGCATATTCATACACGGGGAATGACGGCGGCGGCGGCAGCGACGGCAAAAAACCAGTCGATACTGTCCATATCATTCATATCGCAATAAAATAGAAAAACATTTGGCTACGTATCTGCGAGTTTCGCTGCAAATGTCGTCGAAAGACGACGCTCTCTGTCGGCCGAGTGGTCATTTATGTTTTGCCTTACCTCATACAGCATCTCCTCTATGTTGAGTCGGCCACATCTGGCTGCAATTGATAAAATAGAGTAGGTGTTGCGTGAGATATGGGCTCCATCTGGCAGTGCCATCGGGAAACAAGAGCTTGTGCAGAAACCAGGGTTACTGCCAGATGGCAGCTCCATATCGTCAGCAGAGCACTTTTTTGCGCATAGCGTCGCATTTTCAGAGCAGTGTAAGAGACACTATATGGTCCTTACAATTACGTATCAATGTATTTTTATAGTAAAGAAACACACCATTTAATACTTACGTGTTGATGTTGCATCTCAGATATGCATAATTGTATTTTGATCACCGATGTTCACAGGTATGAACACAGCCAGCAGAGCAAGACGGCTGGGGGTTCAGCAAGTGCTTAAAGCCGGGGTGGATGAATCCTGTGACAGACAGACAGACAGACAGACAGACAGACAGACAGACAGACAGACAGACAGACAGACAGACAGACAGACAGACAGGCAGACAGACAGACAGACAGACAGACAGACAGACAGACAGACAGACAGAAATTTCTGCGATCAGTTATCAAAAGAAAGACGACCTTTTTTAATAATGCACACGTAGATACAAAGGCAGGAGTTTCCAATTACAGTCATTCCTATAAACTCGTAGAACGCAGAAAGTGCTCTAGCGCTTCCACAGCCTTAACATTGTCAAAGTGTTGGTACAGATGAATTGGTACAGCTTCAGTACTATGTATTGGTAAGTATCAAGGTGGAGTATCTCTGTGGCCTTTGTGACGAGTTTCGAGGACTACTTTGCAAAGATCACATTTCCTTCTCATCGTTCAGCTTACAGCACAATGTCAGAACACCAACTGCCCGGCCTGACTGAGGCGTCACAGCTTAGGTTACTCTGAAATTAAAGTATTTCTTCAGCATTTTCATAGAAAACATTTTTGGAAATAAATATGTAGCCCCAAGGGGATACATGATTGCTTTTTTTCTTGCCAGGGCTAATTGCTTGCTACAAAAATATCGTCCTAGGGGCGAGTCAACTCTGAGACCAAAACAACTCATAGAACTGACGTCATGGGCGAAAAAGAACAATGCCCCCCCCCCCCCCGCGCGCTGGTATAGTGGCTAAGGTAGCGGCTGCTGACCCGCATCAGATCCCGGCTGCGGCGGCTGCATTTCCGATGGAGGCGGAAATGTTGTAGGCCCGTGTGCTCAGATTTGGGTGCACGTTAAAGAACCCCAGGTGGTCGAAATTTCCTGAGACCTTCACTACGGCGTCTCTCATAATCATATGGTGGTTTTGGGACGCTAAACCCCACATATCCATCAATCAAAGACAACAATGCCACCCATAAAACTTGTGAGGGGCATTGTCATCCTACATAAGTGGCGATGGCTGTAGAGGGCGCCCGGCGGTTGTGAATGCAAACTATACATGCATATGCAGGTTGAAACTAGAGGTGGACATGCATGGTGACGTTTCTGTTTGCATTGGCGTTGTGAATGCTTTCGACTTTGTTTCTCCTCCTGTATTCTGACCAAATGTTATCCTTGAAACTTAATCTCATCACTGTCGTGCCACGCCTCATTTGTATACCCTAAGCGTTTACGAGCATGACAACAAAGAATTGCAATTCCAACGCACCACCGTCTCCACAAAGGATTTCTACACAAAACTTATAACGCAACCGTCATGCGCTACAATAGTGCGCGATACGACCTCACAACTTTACGCGCCTACGCCACTCTTCGGAGTGCGTGCAGTGCGAAGCCGCTTTCCAGTCATCCAACCCTGCGACAGAGCCGTGGTCAGCACGCTCTACTCGACTCGCACATATGCGCGCCACTCTCCTGCAGCATGCTCCCAAATCCCGTATTAGGATTAGGATTAGGAGGCTCTGAGTAGCCAGCGGATCTAGCTTTGCATAAATTGCAGGCGAATGCCGCGCCCTGTTTCCTAATTACTAATTGAGGAAACCGGGCGGGGTGATTGCCTGCGAATTACGAAAGGCTAGATGGCAAAACCGAATGCGAGGCTTGACCTTCTGTCGCTCCCGCGTGGCAAATGGCCCGTTGAAATAGGATTATTCCTGTCTCCCGAGACGAACCCGCAATCTGCGAATACGCGGGATTTAGGCATCGCACTCAGTTGTTAGGATATAGTCGGGAGGCTTGTGTCACGAAAGAGAGCAATGAGGCTATCTGGAGACGCTATTAAGTGATAGATATTTTGCGTTCTCTATCGTTCTTACCAGACATGTCGCGTTGAAAGAAAAAAAAATGAACAGTTGATAGCTGATTGTGAAGCCCTCGCCACCTATCAAGCGTTTAATGTCTTCTGCGGCATAACTGAAAGCATAACGCAAAAGGGAACAAATCATTTTGCAGCACTGTGATGTGGAATACCGTGCCACAGCCTAGGAAAGATTCTGCGTATAGCGGTCAAGGTAGAAGTTATGCAAGAATAGGAGGTTGGGGAATGTATGCGTTTGGAATTGGCGAAGTGCCACCTCTTCCTCTAAGGAGAACGATGGTGGTGGAGGGTGCATGGTGCGTCTAGCTGTGGTGTACTATGTTAATATGTCTCGGTATGTGAGTTGAGAGCCCACTACATCTGTATTCCTGGCCTCGCCATGGTGGGCAGCTCGGCAAGTTCTCGGGCGATGGCACGAGCGCGATCATTCCTCAGCAGGGTGGCGTGACCAGGAGTCTTGAGTGAGTGGATTCGTTGTAGGCTGAATGTCTCCATGCTTGGTGTCTTGTGAACGAGACGGATGAGCCACCTCGGTAAAATTGTGCCTCATCAGAAAATTTTCGCATGCTTGCTGTGAATCTGTTAGTATGTGCACCTCCTAAGGAATATGAAGAGCGTGTCATATACAGCAAGCGCGACACCAATGACTTCGCCGTCTGCAGGAGGGGTAGGTCTTTAGAATATCCTAGAGCCGCTCTTGGATAGTAAGTGTTGCGTAGCCATGTCGCTGTTTATGTGGGCTGTCTTAATTCATGACATTCTGTGCATTTTGAGCACAATGTTATATCGACGCGATGTTGATGCTGACGGATTTGGATGTTATTAAACGGGTCATTTATAAGGCGAAATATGCCCGTTTTTTGAGGTAGTAACCTTTTCTACCTGTGTTTTACTGTAGCCAGCAACGAAAAGGCTAGTAACTGCTGTGACATCTGTTTGCAACGGTGAGGGTTGTAATGGTCGCCGTAACCGTGCGTACAAGGCGGTAGGCCGAGAAGTGGGCGCGAATCCAGCCTCATACAATGACATTATAGCTAGCGAGGGAGAGAGGGGGGCGCAAAGTCAGTCCTGCTCGTTCATACAACAGGGACGGGGTGCTGCGACGAACCTTCGCCCCCCCCCCCCCCCTGAGCGTGAAGCCTTCGCACGCTTATGACTTTCGCTACCTTTCCCGTTACTAATTGCACTCAGTAGAGGGTGGTAACATATGTGAGAAGAAATTAGTAAACCGAAGTTAGCTGCTGTTATAGCTCCCTCTCCTTTTTTTTTGTAAGAGTGTGCCTCCGGTCTTTGAGGCAGAAAAAAAAACACGTGAGATGTAAAACGTTTTCGGAGTGTGGCGCAGGAGGAACGATCGATTCTTTGAGAAGAAAAAGAAGATGGCTTTCAGGCTTTCACGTTCCCGTCAACGAAGGTGAGTAGAGAAGGTATACCGTGTTAGCTTTATCGTCCTTCAATATACGTGCTTCAAGTAGTTCGCTGTCACTGTCAACGTCTTCGAATGGCCATGACAGCTCAGTAAATTCTCGGAATCATTCAGTAGCACAACAATGAGGAGGCGACTGAAAACTTTGACTACTCTCGAAATTCTGCCTGCTCCTTTAGCGCATCTCTAGCAGAGCGTACGAAGCGTTCAAGACGTATAAATCGTGCGAAAGCGCGAAGTGAAATGAAATAGGGAGAACCCACGACGCATGAATGAGGCAACATAAACTCCTCACCAATGTTTACAGGGTGGCCTCGCAAAATCTAAGTTGCCGCGAGAAAGAGCCTTTCCACGATTCAAACAGAGCTTCCAATATTGGCAGACAGCTGCCTTGACAGCGCTTCGAAGAAGCGCCGAAGCGGATGGTCGGAGGAAAACGTCAGCGCTCTATATAAACATCAAGCACCAGAATTCAACGTCAGGCAGTAAAGTACGTGAAAACACTTACAAAACTTTCACGTTCCAGTAGTTTCTGACGGAGCCACCATAAAATTGAAGTTTCCCTTTCTTCCTTCCTTCCTTCCTTCCTTCCTTCCTTCCTTCCTTCCTTCCTTCCTTCCTTCCTTCCTTTCTTTGTTTCTTTCTTTCTTTCGTTCTTTTTTCTTCTTTCTTTCTTTGCCCAGCATCAACTGCCCACCAAATCAGGACGTCAATAGGAAACCCCTGCGTCTCATGATCGCCTCAGTTCAGCGCCTGGAATGAAAGGACAACACTTTTGTTTCGTATGCGGCCAAGTCGTGAAAATTGTCACCCCGACGAGCCACAGCATGCTTACGCGCTTCCACTAAAACGTATACGGCGTAGCGGTCTCATGCGCTCAGGCGGTAGCCCCACCCCTTGCCACACCAGTCGTCTAATAAAGAGGTGTACCAACCCAAGACCACCTGCGCTAACAGGTATAAAAACATTCTCTCACCTCATTGGTTCGTAGGTTGATGGCCAAATAAAACTAGCAAATATACAGTAAAATTTCTGTATGCAAGCCCCCGAACGAAAAATTATTTTCAGCACGCGTATAGGTAGAATATTTTTGTTGTCAGAAACAAGTTGCATGCTTTAGCTCTGCCAAAGATAGAGATGTTACGAGGAACAAACGTCTGGGCATAGCGCTTTAGGGTGGGTACACGTTCTTTCCAATTATGTGCACTTGATCAATGTTGTCACGCACCAAGAGCCGTGAAGACAAGACAGAAACAGCGGGGCCGGAAGATACCAGCGTGTATCTTTAAACGAAGCGCCAACACACACTTCTTCTTCGTTCTCTTTGCCCTTTTCGGCTCGCTAGGGCTTGCCGGCTCACAACTCTAGGTGTCATCATTCTCCCTCCCATTAAAGCATCGACTCGATGCTCATACACAAGGGGACAGCAGGGCCCATAAGGGAATAAAAAGAAAGGGAGCAACTATACTTATAGTGCACAGGGCATATGCAGGTGCAAAAAAAAGTGTCTGTGGTTGGTCATAAAAAAAAAAACATTAATACAGTTCAAAGTTCGTTCGAGACCCTACGGACAACGAAAAAAAATTGTTTGCTGTCCTGGCAAAATAAGGCTAGTATTACCGCGTAAAATAAGGTTTTAAGCGGACGACATGCACAATCTCTGTTTGTGGTGAGTGGCGCTGGGTCGTTGCCGAGTCTCCGTCTGGAATAACTTCGTAGTTGACCTCATTCAACTGCCGTAATACTTTGTAGGGTCCGAAGTACTTGCTCAGGAGTTTCTCGCTGAGATCGTCTAACAGGAGTCCAAACCCACACTTGGTAGCCAGGTTGATAGGTTACATTGCTGCGATCTTATATGCACGCGAGCTAGTTGACGTGCTTCCTCTGCACGCTAAATGTAATCCTCGGCATCAGGAGTTAGCTGCCCGTGCTGGTCGATGTCACAAGGAATCATGGCGTCTAGCACGGTTTGCACGTCTCGACCGCAAACGAGGCGGTCTAGCATGGTTTGCACGTCTCGACCGCAAACGAGGCGGAAGGGTGCGAACCTTGTCGTTTCCTGGGTTGTGGTGTTATACGCAAACGTTACGTACGGCAGGATCTCGTCCCACGTTTTATGCTGCACATCCACGTACATAGAAATCATGTCAGCCAGTGTTTTGTTTAGCCTTTCTGTCAAGCCGTTACTCTGGGGGTGGTATGCGGTTGTCTTACGGTGGTTGGTGTAACTGAGCTTGAAGATGTCGTCCAACAGTTTTGTCATAAACGCTGTCCCTCGGTCAGTGATGATGAATGACGGGGCGCCGTGACGAAGCACTATGTGGTGACTTCAGATGCTGTACCGCGTGGCAGTGGCTTCATTTCAGCGTAACGCGTCAAGTAATCAGTTGCGACGATGATCCACTTGTTTCCAGAGTGAGACAAAGGAAACGGTCCACGGAGGTGAATTCCAACTTGGTCAAACGGCGTACGCGGTGGGTCGATGGGTCGTAGGAGGCCTGCAGACTTTACAGGTGGTGATTTGCGACGCTGACATTCACGGCATCCTTTCACGTAGGGTTTGACACAAGTTCCGAGTTTTGGCCAGAAATATAGCGGTCGTACCCGGTGGAGCGTCCATGAGTATCCCAGATGACCGGATGTCGGCTCATCGTGGCAGGCTAATAGGATATCATCACGAAGGTCTCGAGAAAAGACTAGAAGATAAGATCTGCTGCCGGAACCGGCGTTTTTCTTGTATAATATGCCATGTCGTAAGCAAAATGACAGCCACGTACGGGAAAGTGGTCGAGGAACAGAGGCGTTGCTGCCTTCTAAATGATAGGTGACGGGCCTTAACTTGGGGTCCGCTCGTTGCTTACTGAGAAGGTCCGCCCCACTGAGAGTCGCCAGGAAGGCACTGTCGTCTTCTACCGCTGTATGGTCGGTTTCCAGAGGTGCTCGTGATAGCGTGTCGGCGTCTTCATGCTTTCTACCCGACTTGTATACGATGGTGACATCAAACTCCTGAAGTCACAGACTCCATCATGCTAATCGCTTAGAGGGGTCTCAGAGGTTAGCCAACCAACATAAAGCGTGGTGATCAGTCACAACTTTAAATGGGTGCCCATAGAGATAAGGCCTGGACTTAGTAATCGCCCATATTACCGCGAGACATTCCTTCTCTGACGTTGAATAGTTGGTTTCGGAACGTGATAAAGTGCAGCTCGCGTAGGCAATCACACGTTCGGTCCCATCTTGTGTTTGCACCAAGATAGCTCCGAGACCAATGCTGCTTGCGTCAGTGCGCACCTCTGTCAGCGTCCTCATCGAAATTACCAAGCACAGGAGAGGAAGCAAAAGCAGTCGCTTGTTCGCAAAGGCAGTCGTTTGTTCGTCAGTCCACGTAAATGGGGTGTCGTCATGCGTAAGTCTGATGAGTGGCTCCGCAATCTTAGAGAAGTTTTCGATAAAGCGCCGAAAGTATGCGCAGAGCCCCAGAAATCGTCGAAGACGTTTCTTGTCTGACGGAGCTGGAAAAGCGGCCACAGCGGCAGTCTTCCCGGGATCGGGTCGAACGCCTGCAGCGCTCACAACGTGACCCAGGAAATTCAGTTCTTTGTAGCCGAAATGGCACTTCTCAGGATTGAAGGTAAGGTCAGCGGATCGTATGGCTTCCAGAACACTCCGAAGGAGATGAAGGTGCTCGTCAAACGTTGTTTAAAAGACAACGACATCACCTAGATAGACGAGGCAACTTTTCCACTTGAGGTGAGTGAGCACGGTATCCATCATTCGTTGGAATGTGCCCGGAGCAGAACAGAGACCGAATGGGAGCACTCGGAATTTATACAGACCGTCAGGAGTTACAAAAGAAGTTTTTTCGCGGTCCCGTTCATCAACTTCGATTTGCCAGTAACCACTTTTGAGGTCACTTGAGAAAAAGTTCTTTGCTCGCCTCAGCCAGTCAACAGAATCATCCACTCGAGGCAACGGGTACACGTCTTTCTTTGTGACGTTATTCAGCTTCCTATAATCGACACAAAAGCAAAGTGCACTATCCTTCTTCTCTACAAGGACCACTGGCGATGACCAAGGGCTGCTTGATGGCTGTATTACACCGTCTTGAAGCATTTCCTTCACTTGCTTTTGAATTACGCGTCATTCGGTTGGTGAAACTCGGTAGGCTGTTGCCGTATAGCGTGCGCGTCACCGTAGGTGATAATACGGTGTGTGATAATTGATGTCTGACGGATTCTCGATGAACAACGTGCAAAACAGGCATAGAATTATATCAACAGGTCGTTAAGCCTTCGTTTGTTTTCGTCAGAAAGCGTTGGATTTATGTCGACACACCGGAGAGGTGCTTCGGCATTATCGGTCGCCTCGGAAGCAAAACACTCAGTCACATTGGTTACTGGGTAGGCATAGGCGATGACAGTACCAGTGAAAAGGTGTCGGTGCTCGTAACTGAAGTTTGTAACAAGAACCTCGCAGTGGCCAGCCTGGAGGTCTACTAGGCTTCGTGCTACGCAGACACCTTGGGAAAAGAGTAGGGATCGATCGCTCTCCGCCACCATTTCACCGAGTGTTGATCCGTTACACGCCACTTGAACCATAACACTTGATCGCAGTGGAATCATCACAGCATCGTCAATTACACGCAGACATACTCGATCGTGACTGGGATTATGCTCTGGTGTGGCACTTTTTGTTGAAAACGTGACGAGGCGTTGTCGAATGTTGATGATAGCACCATGCTCCCTCAGGAAGCCCATGCCAATGATCAGGTATCGAGAACATTGACAGAGAACGCTCAAGCTGACAACAGAGGTAGAAACACGAATCTGTATTCGTGCTGTGCAAACGCCGAGTGGCGTGACGATGTTCCCGCCAGCAGTACGAATTGGCCTGAGGTTCCAAGGCATCGTGACTTTCTTCAGGAGAGCAACCTGTTTCTCACTTATTATAGAAAAATCCGCACCCGTGTCAACTAAAGCACTGATTTTGCGACCGTCGAGCAGCACTCAAATGTCTAATGAAATCTTTGCGGAACCAGCTGGTGTCGTCGTCGTCGGGGTATTGACGTGTGTCTACATGTGGACGATAACGATGATGGGGCATTTAGTGGGCACGAGGTAGTGGGCCTCTAGCTTCTCTCGAGGCCGAAGAAGACGATCTTGCGGCTCAGCTGTTGAAGACACGCTGCTTTCGTCGTCCCAAGGTGTACCTCTGTTTTATTCGCGTTGTACCGCGACACTGGGGGAGGTGCTGGGCCGCAACCCTGTCTGATGCTCCACACACCCGCTGGGAGCCGTTCATCGAGTCCAGACGCATTGTCACCTGTAGAAACTCCAGTGCATCGCTCCAGTCGCCGGTTGCGAGGCCTCGCGCCAGAGCTCACTCCCTCCCCGGAACCTGCTAGGCACCGCACACCTCAACTAATGGCCAACGCAAGCCCGCAACAGGTGCCCCAAGGCAGCTTTCCGACGCACCCATCTCAGGTGACCCTCTTTCAACCCTTCGTTCCCGGTCGCTTTAGTGGCGGTGCCCATAAAGACGTTCACGACTGGCTTGACCACTACGAGCGTGTTGCCAAGGTAACTCAGTGGTCGGAACAGGAAAAGCTTTCACGCGCCTATTTCTACCTTGACAACGGTGCTCGTACTTTGTATGACAATAGAGAAAGCAATATGTCAGCTTGGCCCGACTTTCGACAAAAGTTCGTCGATACCTTCGCCAGTATCGATAGAAGGGACCGTGCGCAGCAGTTATTGGAGCTACGGGTTCAAAAACCCAACGAAACCTTTGCAATGTTTGCCGAAGACATGACTCGTCTCTTTCAACGAGCTAATCCGCATATGACGGAAGATAAAAAGCTGAGTTACCTCATGCGCGGTGTCAAGGAACAGCTTTTTGCCGGGCTTCTGCGCAACCCTCCAAGTACCGTGGTTGACTTCATTAGGAGGGCTACGACTATCGAGCGGGCCCTTCATCAACGCTGCAGGCAATATGACCGCATGTCCTGCAATGTCCCAATCAATGTCATCGCCATGATGCCTGAGAGTCAGAGCTGCTTGCGAGACTTGATTAGGGAGATAGTTCGCGAGGAACTACAGAGGTTGCGGAATCCGGTTGCTGAAAATCCCATCGCGTCGATCGCTGAAGTCGTATGCGACGAAATCCACCAAGCGTTGTCTACGGCTAGTCCTGATGCTCAGCAGCGTCCTATGAGCTACGCTGGGGCTCTCCGACGTCCACCACCCGCTATGCCGACGCTGCACCAGCAGGTGCCGATGGCCCCTTCGTATCCGCCACAAGAGCAGACACTTCAACAACCACCCACGCTACAGCCATACAACCAGCCGTCCACAGCCACCCCATGGGCATCGATGCGTCCACCGACCCGGAAAACAGATGCATGGCGCACAGTGCACAGACGTCCACTATGCTTTCACTGCGGAGGTGCAGGACATATTGCCCATCATTGCTGGCATCGAGGTGACTCATTCCGTCCTCATCAACCTTGGTTTGACGGTCGACGTGCCAACGACGAATACACTCCGCGCCGTGACGACACCTCTTTCTATGGAGCCCGTTCTCACTTTGAGGACGGCTCTACCACTGCAGAGGAGGCAATGCCTGCTCACCCTCATGGTCCGAAACGTCGATCCCGTTCTCCATCCCCCGCGCGTTCTCCTTTGTCGCACCGCCGCACCTACGCGGACCTTAATACAAGAAGGTCACCCAGCCCGCGCCAGGGAAACTGAGAGCGGCAACCTCCGGGGGCAAGGTTTCAGGCCATAAAGATGACGACAAGAAGCCCCCACAGCATGATGTCATACAGCCGATAAGCCGTGAAAACGATGAAATTGTGACTGCTGACCTTAATGTTCTTCTTGACGACCAGAAAGTAACAGCTTTAGTCGACACTGGTGCCGACTTCTCCATTATCAGTCAGGACCTCGCCGACAGCCTCAGAAAAGTGAAGATGCCGTGGACGGGCCCTCATATAAGAACAGCAGGAGGCCAGTTATTGATGCCCTCAGGATGATGTACCACAAGAATTGACATCGGAGGTTCTCCTTTCACTTCGTCCTTCGTCGTTATCGCCGCATGCTTCAGAGATGTAATTCTTGGCATGCATTTTTTACGGGAATATGGTGCCGTCATCAACATAACAGAGAGCTTGATTACGTTTTGCAACAGTTCGGGCTTACCCAATTCTCCAGAGGTGCGACCAAACCAACTGTGTCTTACTGATGACGATGTGGTTTCCTCCGAGGTCATGCACGCTTGTTTCTGTGGCCGCTGCTGCTCAGTTTGACGCCGAAGGAGTTGCAGACCGAAAAAGCTCGCTGCTCTTCACCCACGGTATTTCTGTCGCACGAGGTATTGTCAGAGTTGCTGCTGGACGCACGGACTTGCTGCTGACCAATTTTAGTGCTGAGTGCCGGCACCTTCCTAAAGGAACAGCTGACGCTTATTTCGACGATGTCGTAGATGCCGAAGGCTGCTTGGCGGTAGTCGACGAGTCGCTAAATCTTGATTCAACGCCTGTTCTGGATGTTAGCATTAATTTGCCGAAAGACGACCGACGCAGACTCCTTGAGCTACTGGCCAACCTTCAAGACTGCTTTTCGACAACATCAAGAGTTGGCCGCACGCCTCTAACCAGGCATCGAATAATTACCGAGTAAACGGCGAGACCTATTCACCAGAACCCTTATCGCGTGGCTCCAAAATGACGTGAAGCGATACAACAGCAGGTAGACAGAATTCTTGAAGATGACGTCATTCAGCCTTCACAGAGCCCCTGGGCGTCGCCTGTAGTCCTCGTTGAGAAAAAGGACGGCAGCCTGCGCTTCTGTGTAGATTACCGGAACCTAAATCAGGTGACCAAGAAAGACGTATATCCACTACCGCGTATAGACGAATCTCTCGACAGACTTCGAGATGCTCGATACTTCTCTTCAATGGACTTGCGGAGTGGATATTGGCAAATCGAGGTGGATCCGAGAGACCGCGAGAAGACCGCTTTTGTGACACCAGATGGGTTACATGAATTTAAGGTCTTGCCATTCGGTTTGTTCTCAGCCCCTGCTACCTTTCAAAGACTCATGGATACCGTGCTTTCTGGGTTGAAGTTGAAAACATGCTTAGTATATCTGGACAACGTCATAGTGTTTTCCGCGACGTTTGACGAGCACCTTGAAAGACTTGAGGTAATCTTATGAGCCATACAGTCCGCGGGCCTGACATTGAAGCCTGAAAAGTGCCACTTTTGCTATGAAGAGCTGCGATATTTTGGTCATGTTGTCAGTCATGCTGGTGTTCGTCCCGATCCTGAAAAAATTGCAGCCGTAGAACACTTCCCTATGCCGACCGTTAAAAAGGCTGTCAGACGCTTTCTCGGCCTCTGCGCATATTATCGACAATTTATGCTATGCGGATGCTATGCGGACTTCGCACGCATAGCATCCCCGCTAACTCGCCTCACGAGAGAAGACGTCACCGTTGAGTGGAATAACGAAGAGGAAGCTGCTTTTAACGATCTTCGCCAGTGACTACAAACACCCCCAGTCCTTGCCCACTTCGACGAGAGAGCCCCTACGATGCTTCACACCGATGCTAGCAATGTTGGTCTGGGAGCTGTGCTCGTGCAGCAGCAAGAAGGCACAGAAAGGGTAATCGCTTACGCAAGCAGAACGTTAACACGCGCTGAGGCTAATTAATCCACGACTTAGAAGGAATGTCTCGCCATGATTTAGGCGGTTACAAAATTTCTTCCGTATTTATATGGCCGCCCCTTCAAAGTAATTAGCGACCACCACTCACTGTGTTGGTTAACTAATCTTAAAGACCCTACCGGCCGATTAGCACGTTGGAATCTCAGGCTGCAGGAATTCGATATGGCAGACCTACGTACATAAGTCAGGGAAGCGACATATGGACGCCGACTGTTTGTCCCATTCACCCATTGAGTCGGCAACACTACCGAGGAGGAGGAAACATCATTTCTCGGTGTCCTCGACATGACCACCATTGCGCAGCAACAACTAGACGACGCTGAGTTGCTTGGCCTAATTAACTACTTGGATGGCAGAACTCATAAGGCGCTAAGAGTTTTCGCAAGAGTGTTGTCATCGTTTTGTTTACGGGACGGAGTACTCTACAAAAGAAACTTTTCGTCGATGGGATCTGCCTATCTACTCGTCATCCCAGCAGCCCGTCGCGCCGAAGTACTGAAAGCATGCCACAACAAGGTTACCTCTGGCCACTTGGGTTATACGAGAATGTTGGCCAGGGTACAGCAAAGGTATTACTGGCCAAGACTAACCACAGCCATGAAGCACCACGTTCGTACCTGTCTCGACTGCCAGCGACGCAAGTCACCGCCAACTAAACCAGCTGGCCTCCTGCAACCCGTACAGGTCCCAACAGGTCCCAATAACTCTATTCTACCAGATCGGCATGGACATTTTGGGCCCACTCCCTACTTCTAGTGCAGGCAACCGATGGGTTATCGTCGCGACGCATTATTTGACCCGTTATGCCGAGACAAAGGCTATCCAGAGAGGTACAGCAGCAGAGGTGGCAACATTTTTCATCGAGAATATTGTACTGAGGCATGGTGCACGAACCGTCGTAATCACAGACAGAGAAACCGCATTTACGGCAGCTCTTTTGGACCATGTTTTGATGCTGAGTGGAACAACGCATCGTAAGACCACCGCATACCACCCGCAAACGAACGGGCTGACAGAGCGTCTAAACAAAACCATTGAAGACATGCTTTCGATGTACGTAGACATCGAACACAAAAATTGGAATACAATCTTGCCTTACATAACGTTTGCATACAACACGGCCAAGCAAGAAACGACCTGCATGACACCTTTCAGCCTCGTTCATGGACGGGAAGTACGAACCATGTTAGATGCAATGTTACCGCACGAAGGCGACGACATGGTCCCGGACGGCGACACGTTTACGGAACGCGCAGAAGCTAGGACATTGCACGTTTACGGATCAGCCAGCAGCAAGACTACGATGCAGGCCGCTACAATGCTCACCGCAGAACAGTCGTCTACCAAACTGGCGACAAATTATAGGTTTTGACGCCCGTACGAAAACGAGGACTTTCCGAAAAACTCTTAAGAAGATACTTTGTACCGTACCTAGGGCTGCGACGACTGAGCGATGTCACTTACGAAGTTGTTCCCGACTGTTCGTATAGTACAAGGC
Organism: Rhipicephalus microplus; assembly: GCF_013339725.1. Lineage (NCBI taxonomy): Eukaryota > Metazoa > Arthropoda > Arachnida > Ixodida > Ixodidae > Rhipicephalus > Rhipicephalus microplus. The sequence goes on along the minus strand of NC_051169.1, from coordinate 22,434,919 downwards.
GTCGCCAGCACCATCCTGAACTCGTTCACGTAGTCCGCATGAAACCATACGTCAGCGGGTGATTGCGTGATACTTTACTTGAGGAAAAAAACTGCATTACAGACTGCGCATCGGGGCGACGCACTTTGAGAGAGAGGCAAATGACGCGTGTCTACATGTGGACGATAACGATGATGGGGCATTTAGTGGGCACGAGGTAGTGGGCCTCTAGCTTCTCTCGAGGCCAAAGAAGACGATCTTGTGGCTCAACTGTTGAAGACACGCTGCTTTCGTCGTCCCAAGGTGTACCTCCGTTTTATTCGCGTTGTACCGCGACAGTATCGTCTGTTTGCGGAAGCGTCGATAGGAGGCCTTGAGCTTGTCCAGTATGAGCGGCCTCGCCTCCGAAAGTCGCTGTGGTTAGTTTTCCCGGCGTGGACTGGGTTACCGACCCTGTGCCACGCTCGAATAGGTACGGTGATTAGGAGAAAATCGCCGCGGTGACGGGGAGCGTGACTGGTGCAAGGACGTAGAAGTTCCGCCCTGCGGAGCCACATACTCTTCAATTTCAGGGGGCCACTGACCGAGCCTGGGTGGCGGTGAGTTCGTCGAAAATTCGTGTAGTCCAAGTTGTCGGTAAGAACAGTGTCGGTACAGATGCCCAGCTTCGCCACAGTGGAAGGAGAGAGGACGTCGATCTGGCGCACGCCAGACGTCTGATTTCCGCGAAGTCAGGCGAGGTGCGCTGTAATATGGCGCCGCTTGAACCGTCTACAGCATGGCTGGGGCCACGGTGGGATGCGGGATTGCGGGTGTAACAGGTTGCCGCAAAGCTTGAGCATACGACATGCGAGGGAAGCCACTGGGTGGTTGATAATCCTGCACGAAAGGAGGTTCTCTTAAGGCATGCTGGACTTCATCTCGGACTACGCTGGACAACGAGGAGCTAGTGGGCTGCGAGGGCACTGACAGCTTCTGGAGTTATTCGCGGATTACTGAACGTATGAGCTCTCGGAAGAAATCCATTTGGCCACCGAAAGCTCCCAAGTAGTCCGTAGTTGAAGCGTTGACGTGCCGTTCGTATGACAGGGCCCGGTGCCTAAGAATGTTTTCGATGGTGACGGCTTCTCTGACAAATTCTGACACAGTCTTGGGAGGACTGTGCACAAGCCCACCGAAAAGCTGCTCTTTCACCCCGCGCATGAGGTACCGTACCTTCTTTTCTTCTGGCATGCCGGGGTCAGCTCGGTGGAAAAGACGCGTCATGTCCTCGAGATACGTCACAACTCCTTCATTCGACAGTTGTATACGGGACTGCAGATCGCGCTCAGCTTTCTCACGTCGGTCAGGGCTGGTATATGTCCCAAGAAGTCGGCGCTTAAAGTCTTCCCACGATGTAAGAATACCTGCCCGGTTCTCATACCATACACGTGCGCCGTCCAAAAGACTGAAATAGACGTGCGGTAGTTTGTCTGCGTCGTCCCACTTGTTGTGCTTGGCGTTCGCGGTGTAAGTAAGGTGAAATGAAGCGGCGTTGTGCCGTTCGTACTGTTTGGGTTGGTGTCAGTAGGGCTAGTCAGAGCTGCCATGTTGTTTACTAGCAGTCCAAATTCAGGGGATTGCCCTCGGATTCTTCTGCTGGCATGGTGCACAAGAGTGACCACCGCTACGACGCTTGCGTTCTTGCTATGTGGAGGCGTATGGTGCATAGATTACCCAGCACGTCAACCAGTTTGTCACGCACCAAGAGCCGTGAAGACAAGACAGGAACAGCGGGGCAGAAAGACACGAGCGTGTATGTTTAAACGAAGCGCTAACACACACTTCTTCATTGTTCTCTTTGCCCTTTTCGGCTCGCTAGGGCTTGCCGGCTCACAACTCTAGGTGCCGATATGCATCTAATAGAGCACCTAAGTATTTTGGCGGAACACGAGTTCATTCTATACAATGACAATGGGTTGGTTTATAATTCCACGGACCAAACCACAGTCCCAAGCTTTTAGCAAAGTTCATTCGTGCCTCTGAAATTTTTCTGAATTTTCCAATAGTTGACATCGCCATTTTTATATTAGAAAGATTTGTACAAAATAACACTAAGTCATCAACATACGCCAATACCTTTACCTCATTTCCATAAGCACTGAAACCACGGACGTTGCTAGATCGAATTACACTTAGGCACAGTGGCTCCAAGTGAAGAGCAAAAAGCATTGGCGACAACTGACATCCTTGTTTCACAGACGAATTAAGAAACACGGGCTTTGAAAGATGGCCTTTAACAATCAAACAGGTTGTACGTTCATTATAGTATATTTTCACACCTTTAAATATAGTGGAGCCTACGTTCGCATGTTCGAGAAGAGAAAGCAGAAAAAAAAGCGTACCTGATCAAAGGCCTTCGCTAAGTCTTATTGAAGTGTTGCCAGTTGTTCATACGAGTGTGTACAATGTTTCAATACTGTGCGAGCAATATGTATGTTAGACTGTATTGACCAACCTTTTAAACCGCAGGTCTGATGGACACCGATATATATAAACATTGAAAATTGAAGTCTGTTTGAAAGTACCCTTGCAAAAATTTTGTAGTCAACGTTGTACAATGTAATAAGTCTGTAGCCATCAGCGTGACGAAGTTTTTTTTTATATATGAGTATTTTGGGATTAGAACAGTGTGTTGTTTAGTAAAAATTGAGGAAGCGTCTCCAGATTCCAATTCAGCGTGAAAATGTGGAGTATTATAAAGCGCAGTAGTGATTTTGTTGTTTTGTAAAACTCGCCAGACAATTCATGAGGTCCTGGCGTTTTTGGCAATGGTAAGTGTTCAAAGGTAAGTTCTATTCCTTGTATGTTCTATGGCCCACTAATAGATTCACATTCCTCGTCAGTTAGAGGAGTCATAAATCACAAAACTGCGTCACTGGATCCTCATTTTCGTTTTCAGAAGGCGCTGAACAATTCTTTGCTGTAAGTTTTGAATTCTAACATAACTTCACTGGAGTTATTGGCCAATAATCCCCCCGACTGAAGATCTGATATGAATTTGATTTTATCGTTGCGATATTCATCGAGTAAGGCTTGACGTCTGGGCTTTTTTTAACATGGTATTTGATTGAATGCGTATCAAAATAGTACACAGTATCGCACACAGTGGCATTGTGGCAGTTCTATAGGGACAATAAACGTACAATTGCTACAAAAAGAAACTCGAAGGCTTAAGTTGTATAGCCTAGCGAGAGTTATGCGCTGCACAAGAAAACTGGCAAGATAGGGTATACCAATCCAGCCGAAAGTCAATTTCTTGAAACTCCATTACAAACTCGCCTTATGCAGGCTTGATTTCAGGAAAGGAATCGCGTTATTATGAATATTAGAGTGCCTTAGAACAGCAAAGGAACTACCAGGCGTCACACAATGCGGATAGCGTAAGAGAGCGTCGTCCAATGCTCCAACCTATTACAACAGCTTGATCTTGATCCCCTATTAAGTGTGGCGCATACCCACCTCAGGCATAATTCCTCATCGTCATCAGCCAATGCATAAAAAAATTGCACTAATTGTTTTGCAAGTGGGCAGCGGACGCCTCGTTTCTCCGAAGAATGATGGATAGCGTAGTGAATGCCGGCCTGCTACACAAAAATATATGATTACTTATGGCGTAGTAGGTACCATGCAAGTGTGCTTGTAGCAGTTTTCCAAATATTGTTTAGTAAAGACTCTGAAAGGCCTATCTTCCAGCTTTCGCCGTGAATGTGCTGCGCGTTCCTTGCAGGCATGGCGGTTTTTTTTCCTTGTGGGTTGGTGGTTATCATAACGGCCCAGGACATCCTTTATAACCAAGGACGAAAATGAGATAGTGGCGCCAGTGCGCGAAGTCATTGCAAATGGAATATGTTCCCACTCTGTTTTTGAACGATTCTGTGCAGAGAGCTTCGATCCCTGATGTCGATTTCTTATAAAGACGGGAATGTCGAGATACAGTACTGAAATTTTAGTTCACCTGGGAACGGGAATGTCGCTTCTCCTTTCACTACATCAATCGCACGAACATATTCAATGCGTGAACGGATGGCACTGAGTTTTCCGCACTGGCGACATGCCAGCCGTCTTCTTGTGCTACAAAATCGCAACGTATACGCATTCATCAGTTGAAGTTTTTCGGGCTACGAATCGGCGCAGTCGTCAGCTCTTAATTTTCGCTCTCATTCAACGCGTTCGTCGATGCTGTGAAAGATAAAACGTGGACTGCACCCGTCGTGTCGAAGCTAGAGAACACGTTGGCACAAAAGGAACGCATTAGCGCGTAGCAACTCAGTTAAACAAGCCTCAATGAATGCGGCTGCAAACCTAGATTACGCTTACAAATACTAAGAGTGTTCATTAGCGAAAGTTGAATTAGAGTGGATGTCTTTACTAATTATATTACTAATACAATGAGAATGAAAATTAGGAGGACGTTGCGGCATCTACCTCAAAGATTAGATAGGGGAGTGTGAAAAGGGGAGGGGGTACCTTGCCTGTATACATACTTTCTCTGCGCAATGAATATAAGAACCAAGCAGCAAAAGTGGTGAATGCAATCTTTTGTTTCATTTTTTTTTCAGCCAACTGCTTTCATTTTATCGCATATACAGTAAAAGTAATTATCCCCAGCATTCAATTATCTCCTTCACGTAAGTTTCGCTTCAAAGAAATGCATGCACAACATAAAAAAAATTCATCAAGGCAGGAAAAAGGTGCGCTTTGCGACAGCTGTGGTACTAACGTTATTTAGAAAGTGCTGAAACATGCGGCTACATTCTCTCGCATAAAGCAATGGTGTGCTAAGAATGAAATAATAAGAATAATATATTAGCTATGAGAAAACGAAAGGTAGTGACACGGGCCACAAAAAAGGAAGAGAGAAATATCTGAAGTCAGATAATGTAGGTGCACGGGAACAACTCACGCAGAGAGATCACTAACAAAAAAAACACTCTAATGTGTTGCTTCATGACCATATATAACAAAATAAGGACCCACTGAAAAGGTCCTATCAAGACACTGAATTGTAACGTCACCTGATTATTAACACGCATGCAATTAAAACTTGAAGATTACACTCGAACGCGAAAACAACTCGTACACTAAATAAACAAAGTATGACAGAATACAGAGTAAGTGCATTTGGTGCACAAAAAGTTCTTTAAGACGCAAAGGCAAGGTCAAACTGCAACACTTAATTTACAAAGATATTATTTCGTTCCACAAATCCCTGTGCAGTCATTTTTGTTTTCCTTTCCAATATATGTGACACTTATTGGTATATACAGCACCTATTTTTAGGACAAATTGTGTCTGCTGTGATGTTTCTAACGGAAGTATCAAGTGGATCGTGTTCACTACCAAGTTACCCCTTTTCAACTTTCAACTATATTCCTTTATAATTGATGCCACACAGTCGCAGACCAACGTTGAGTACATGCCTCTCTGACAAATTGAAGATTAACTATGTTGTTGCGGCACAGTCATGATCTGAGTTCGACCGGTAATCACACTCCTCGCTCAGCTTAAGCCTTTTTGATCATGATATCAATAAATGCACATTTGAGCGGGATAGCAATTATATGAACACTCTCGGCTGGTTCGAGCTCATCCTGTGCGTGTTCTTTTCATCCGTCCTTTCTGTTTGAGCATTATGATGGAAGTTTCGAGTTCTTCACTGTTCTTTCATCTCAGTCATATTTGCCGTTCTTCGCGTCATAGTCCTATTTGTTGCCATCGCATTCATTGCTTCGCCGTTGGGGCGAAAGTGTGAAGTGAAAGCTGTACATTGGCTAGGCGAAACGAAAATCCACTCGCCACTAGCAACGATAACGGTCTCCATTGGCTGTGCCGTCAGCTAGGTCGTTTTCTACGACGCAGCTAAGCGCACGCATTATTCCTAGATTGTTTTAAGTGGTCAAGAAGTGGCACGTATTACGAGATAAAGCTCAACTTCAGTTTAGGTTTCAGTATCCACACCTAGTGATTTTATCAATAGCTACTCTTCGGTCCAATTGTTTGTGTATGTGTGTGCGAAGTGTAAATAGTTCTTACTGTTTTAACTTTGAGGTTGTCACATCATTGTTTGTACTGTACGCTGCAAAATCATTGGTGCACGAGTATATTAGCACACTATTTTTTTTCTGTGTGCCACACTATGCCATTGTCTTCTCCGAGCGAGTCCAAACACTTAATTCAGTTTCGATGTTTTTCCACACGCAATATCTAATATGCAAAATAAATCAGCTTTCCAGATGCAAATATTTGGATATGGCGGCCACGTTTCGACGAGCAGACTTTGCTCTTTCAAGACCTCAAGGCTTCTGCAGTTGCAGGCTTAAAGAAGATGAGTTCACTTCTCCGGATTTCGGCTCCAGCAACAAATGGTATCCCAAAAATTGTCATCTCTTCAAGCTTCTATCTTCCGTTTATTTTATGACTTTTTTTTCTCGATTTCCATTCACCGGTGTATTCATAATGACAAACAGTCCATAAAGCCGATGGGTGCGTTGGAACGAGAACATACCAGGGCGTGATGCAATACCTGCTCGAGTGTGTGGTGCTTCTTTCATATGTTTAGGAAAAAAAGCTTCCGTCTCATTGAATGAAACGCTAACAAAGCCTTTATAATTGACGTTAACTATTTATATAGTTAACGTCAACAGCCACAGCCTGTTGACGTTAACTAGACATTTTCTCGGCACTGCGAGACACTAAACGGCAAATAGGCGTAGTGGAGTTTGTTTTTTGCACACAAGCCACGCCATTCGGGGCAGTTGTGAGATTGACAGAGCACGGTCTCCCACTTGCCCGCCAATTCTCTTTTAAATATATAGTCCGCCTCGTTTAACTGTCTTAGAAGCGCATACCAGATTACTGCATTTCTTATTTTCGCTCGACCAGTGCCCGGAATGAAAGAAGGTTCCTTAAACATATAGCGTGAGCCATTTCTCATTAGATCTCAGCGAGAGCAGAACCTGACGGGTACCATCATCTGCTACCGACAGGTCGTAATTAAGAGCGACCGAGCGTTCCGAATGGTTCGCGAAGAGGGTCAACACGGCCTTTCACACAGCCAGTATTGGTATGGCCATACTCACAACAGATGTTCAGTGATTATGGCAACTGAAGAACTTGAGATCATTACCTTAGAAAATTAGACGAAGTTCTATTAATAAAACCTCGCTCTTAGCGTGGCCACACTTTTATAGACCTCGCCTATCATGTTTACTTTCCCTTCTGTTAGTTTTATACATTCGTGGGCAGGTTGAAGAACAGACGAAATGAAAGAGCGCCGAGCAAAATGCGACAGATCTCCCACGACAGTTAGAGACATTAATCCACAGACTTCGACTGGAAGTAGCACACGCAAACAGCTTCCTGCACAAAACACACCGATTCAACTCCTCAGAATGCCATTGTGTTCATGCAGAAGAAAATGTATGCCATATTCTTTTGAAATGCGTCAAGTACGCGAACGAAAGGGAAAAATTAAGGAACAGATTAGCAAGTTTGGACCGATGGCCTCTCAGTATAAAGAAAAAACTCGGACCATTTAGTCCAACTGGGAGGAGGCACTCAGGAGCCCCAGTCTTATAAACCACCAAAAGGCATTCCAGAGGGCCCAAGAACTGGCGGAACACCGCTACGTTCCCGCCTCGACTCGGGCGTCGTCTACAGTAGCTGCCAGCGTTTAGTAGCGGCTGCTAGAATGTCCCTCGTGGACACCCTGGTGGCTTAAACTCCTCAGGACCATTTAATAAAGTTCTTGACTGACTGAGTGACCATGGCCTGAGATGCATCTTCAGAACAAGGTGAACATCTTCCTGACAGACTTCTTAGTGGAGATCGGACAGGATAAACACCTGTAATAGACAACCAGGGATTGACATGTGTAACGTGTTAGTGCATACACTGACAGTAGAAAAAGAAGGTGTGCGTGCGATCAGTTTATGACAGTGTGAACTGCAAGAGGCAAACTGTGCGTGGGCATGATATTTCAACTGGTTTCAGTGTGCTATTATGCTTTTTGTTTTGGATTGTTCATTTTTGGGTACCGCTCAGCATTAACCTTTTTTTCTCGGTGCAAAACTTATCGATATGGAGTAGCCGAGGAAATGTGGACCTCAACCTCTCCACAGCAAAACAGCACAGAAAAAGTTCGATATCTGTGCGGGGTTCTATGTCTCGAAACCACGACATGATTATGAAAAACACCGTAGGTGAGTGTTCCGGAAAGGTTTAATTACCTGGCATTCTTTAACGTTCACTGACACCGCACAGCGTACACCAGCCTGTCTCATTTACTCTTCGTGTACACGTGTGGCGCGGCAAGGACGTGAAAAGGACGACGCGAGCACTCCTTTTCTCATCCTCTATGTCGCGCTTCGCGTGAGGCTGAAGATTATTGCATGCCACCTCTCCCGAGTCACCACATTCTATCAATCCATTTCGCCTACACCGAAATGCGACCGGTGAAGCCGGGATCGAACCGGCGACATTCGGGTCAGCAGCCGAGCACCATAGCCACTGATCCACTGCGGCGAACAAAACGAAAACGCTTAAGAGATTTTCAATGTTGTCATCCTTTTTTTTTATTGCGATAGCAATTATATGGACACCCTCGGCTAGATTTGACCGCCGGCGTCGGCGTTATGCTCCATATATGTATACGTATCTATATACGTAAAAACGCAAGAAAGAAAAAAATCCAGAAAAAAAAGGCTCTGGCGTGCGGAATCAAACGTGTGACCTCCGCGTCTAGAATCCAAGGCGTTGAGAACTGAGCCACCGAGGGGCACCTCCTTGGACGTTGAAACGGCAAGCTATTTATATTTACCTCTTACCTCTGTTGGCGGGCATCTCGAGGGGAACTGTCGTGTTTTCAGCATTATCAGCCAGATGGCGCATTGAGCGCGCGACGGCTCTCATCTCTCACGCGTACTTTGGCCCGCAGAGATGGAGGGGGGGGGGGGGAACGATCTCTCGTGCAGCCTCATCTCCAGGTCGAGAGGATTATGTGTCTTGGCTGGCGTTGGGCTTGAGCTGGAACGATTCTGCTGTAGTTACGGGGCGCACAAAGGTCAGTGCAATTGTTGCACAGCCTCCGTTTTCGAAAAGGGGCGCGCTTTTCAGACACAGCGGAGTAACAATTGAGACGCTTATTCGCGTTCATCTGTACTTGGGAGCACGTTTCGTGCGTCATTTGTGCGTGAGAAACGCGGGGCACGCTTCGATCTGCTTGCTATTCTGCGCGTGACCTTCCGATTTGTTGCTACCGCGTTCATTGCTTCGCTTTTGCGGCAAAGCTGCGATTTTTTATTATTTTGGTCAGCGCTCTTTTATTTCGTTCATTCTTCATGCATGCTTCTTTCTAACCAGACGATGCCTCGTCAAACCATCGACTTCATAATCAGGGTGCGCGGCAATAAACGTGCCCCGTTCGGGCAACAGGTTTCGCGAGTGGTAGGTGTAAGCAAGACTTATTTGTGCAAAGAAGTACAGCGCTGAATGCACAAACTGACCGCATGATGGTCGTGACGAGAAAGACAGGGAGAAAAGCAAAAGAAAGGTAGGCAGATTAGCCAGGTCACCCCCAGTTTTCTAATCTACAAGAGGAAAAGAAAGGAAAAGAACGGGAAAAAGAGGAAGGAAATGGGAAGACAGCTAGTACGTTGGTTCTAAAACGTCCAATTCCCTTTTGATGCGTGGCAGTGAAAGCGCCTCAAGCCACCTTCTGAAGGCTGCTATAGCCATGTTCATCTTCATTGTGATGCCGCACTGCCCCGTATCTATTCCTCCATCACTGCCCGTAAGAACGTGAATATATATGTAGATAAACTGCGTCACCTTCACGGGTTGCATTGCGCAATGTTAAAGCTACGCCACTGTCGAAATTACGGCTTCGCTGATATCAGTGTTACCAAGTGCGTTACCCCCCAAAATGTCACCGTAAGATCTTGAGATACATATAGCCGATCTATGTGATAATGTAATTCATGTCATTTACGAGATTCTTCTCCGAATCAGCCCTAATTTTCTAACTCGAGAAAGAAAGGATGACGTCTTATTTCCGCGCTCCTATCTGCCTCATGAGATAAATAGCCATCGTGAAAACAGACCGAGCGCACCCGCAAAGAAAAATTAAACACCATGATGGAAAGAGGTTATTGGTCGCCTCCAACACATTTTTGTACATATCACGCAAATTCGCGTTTCGCACACGGGTATTATTACCTGATGATACAATAATGGAGTAAAGAGGACCAACGTAGCAACCAGAGCCTACGCTGCTCTCGTTTCTAGGTTATCCAAGGTTCCTACAAAATGTTCCACCGCTGAAGAATCCATCAACTTTCACTCACCTTGTAATTCAAGAACGCCGGATGAAGCCCCGTCGTAGTCTTAGTCCTTGTTTATTCCGTGCTTTTTCCAAGCCTTACTCAGTGTAGACCTGCAGTGCGTATACGCTGCTACCATCGACTAACCAGCTTAAAATTGCGCTGACACGAAATACGAGCTTGCATACAAAGAAATGAAATGGCACTGGTACAGTGAAATACGAGCGAAAATTCACTCGTGTTTGATGATTAGAAATACTATCAAGCTACCAGGTTGCATCCTCCTCGTCGTTGTACTCAAAATCACTTGCCAACCTGTCAAAATAAAATGAGCTTGGGCAGGTTCGTATTCCATCTTAACTCGTACAGCTCACACAAAAGCACTAGAAGACAGTAAAATCTAATCTCGCACATATGCGCCTGCGTGCGTTGCTTCATGTTTCCTATATCTTTACTTGTATTCTTCGGAATTAATTTGCTATAGAAGTTAGCGCAGTGCACGCGTCGTATCTCTGTGTTCTCGTCTTTTCTGTAGGCCATAGGAGTAGAGACGTAAACCTAAACCATTCGAAATAAACTGGTTTTTCAAAGATTACTTCAGATCAGGCCTACCGGAAGTGGAGCCAACAACTCGACCAAGACGGGCACAGATCAGCAAGAAGGGCCACAGAAATTCTACGAAACAACACAAGTCTGTATGTGTATGTTTTGCGTCGTCTTAGCTTTTTTATGTGCGCTGCTGTAACCTACGATTAACCAAGTAGCCCACTAATACGTATTAGGCAAGTGTGCAGCAAACTAAAGCTTGATGCAGCAGCGCTGCAAAAAAATTGAACAAAAAGTGATGAGAGTTCGCACAAAGAAACAAAATGAATAGTAGAGGGTTTGAATGCTTTGTCATCTTCACAGGACGAAGTATCTAACAGCCCTGTGTCAGAAGGAAGTCTTTTATGCGTTTCAATGCTCGCCGGTGCGGCTCATCCAACCCAGCTCAACACACGGTCACGATGCATTCGGCGAACTAGAACACACTTTTCGTAACTTAACAACATGGCACCAGAAGAGGAGATAAGGCACAATGGTCCAAAAGCACAAGACGAACACCAATCACACCTTCTTCAAAAATATTCAGTCTCGTTCAGACACAGGGAGTGCGACTAACAAGAGTTTAGACACTGAAGGACGACAGAGATGTTGGGCAAACCCGAAAACCGGTAAAGAAAGTGCTGATGATAACTCCTCGCGATTGAGGTATAAATTATGGACAGCATTCCCCACAGCTCTATAGACGAACTATCAGCGCGGAAGCCGCCTTGTTTGATTCATGATGTAAACAATGTCCACACTATTTACTCCCATAAGTAATCACTAGTGCTGCTATTCTTCAAACATGAACGCGCAGCAGAGGCTGTTACAGATAGAGTCATCTTCCCTATCCCTATAAAATGTAGCATGCCAGCGATACACAGACGCCGGCTAAAATCTGTTTCTCTAGTAAAGAGTCAGTCTCTCTCTCTCTTTCTTAAATTGACAGTGGGAGATCACGCATTCACTTTTCGTACCCGTAGCGCCTCTTTCAGCGTTTATTGATGCGATTGTCGTTCAGCAGTCACATTGCTCCACATGGGGGGAGGGGAAACTGACTTCGCATCAGGACAATGATTCCAAGAGGTAACAAGGTCGCAAGTTGCATGATGCCAAGAGAAGTATGAGAGATGATATTAGCAGTAATTGTAATGTAAACGCGAAGACGGGAAAGTGGAGAAAAAGATAACTTGCCACTGGCAGAGATCGAACCTGAGGCCACGTCTAAATTCACACATCTACCCCATAAAGTGGACGGGTCGATGACCACCGCTGTAGCTCAGTTAGTAGAGAATCGGACGCGTTATTCGAAGGTCGCATGTTCGGTGCTTAGCAGAGGCCAGTTTATGTTTCGTCCACCTTTCTTTCTTCACATTTACATTACAAAACTGCTAATAGCATCCCGTATACTTCCTTTGGCATCATATTTGTTAGTTTTCGTTATTGTAGTGTGTCTAACAGGAAAGAAAAAAACGAGCCATCAAATTTCCACGTCTTTCCTACAATTACAATACACTTAAAACAGTAGAATTACCATCCTCTATACTATTCTTGACTTCATTATAAGCTGCTTTTCACTAAAGTCGTGTAAAAAAATTGGCCCGAATCTACACGTTACACAGTAAATGTCGTCGAAAGACGATAGTCTTGCGTCTGGATAGAGTGAACAAAACGTTTATTTGATGTTGTGCGCAAGAAAATCGGTGAATGGTATTCTGCAGGCGCTGCGTTAGAGTGCTTCGAGCGTGTGGTGGAGGTGAACGAGCGCATCTAGGCACACAAGACACAAGTGCCATCTGGCAGTTATCTTCGAAAACGAAGGCGTGCAGCCAGCGGTGAAAGATACGCGCCTGTCTCGGAGGTGATAAGGTGTAGAACACAAAGTGACGGGCATGTGCCACCACCGTGACGTCGTAGCAAAGCGTTGGAAACACCTTTTTGAGCATCACGTTGCACCGTAAGCGCAGCGCGATTAAACGCTACATTCCTTAGAGTTACTTGTGTGCGCCTCTTATATATATATATATAGTATAAAGACAGACATAGAAAACATCGAAGCGTTGTTGTGGTCCCTCAGATATGCGCAATAATCGATTTTTAATTCTCAATCACACAACTATGAACGCTAAACGCTGAGCAATATTGGTGGGCGCTGCGCATGGAGCTGGCCATTTGAAGCCGTTTGAAATATCGTTAGGGCGGACAAACAGACAAATGTACAGACAGACAGACAGACCAAAATTTTTCCGTCAAAGGTCCCCAAGAAAAACTATCGTCTTTAAAAACCAGACCTCAAAATTTTTTTCCTCTAATAAGTCGAATGTCCCTTGTTGCACGGATAAAGGAAGATAAAAATAAAAACAGAGGCGACGTGACCCCGTAAAAACGAGAGGAAAGAAAAATGAAGTAACACGTTGTCTGTGGAGTGCGTTTGACTTACAAGAGCTCACGCAAAGATGAGGACAGCATTTGTAAGACACACGCAGCCGTCTTCGTAGCGCCGCCAGGAATTCTTCAGCTCTTGGCCAAAGCTACGTCATTCTCTGGCGACTCAGATCGTTCGCATCTCCATTACTCTAGCTTTCCGTATTGAGCAGTTCCCCAGTGGATCTTTTTCTCATTTGCTGTTCGTCTCAAGAGGCAAACTTTATTGGCCCCCGCTGTCACCGGAGCCGGTGATCAAGTGACACAAATCTTCCGTTAGGGTTCCATTGATTACCATGCTCTCGATGCGTCTTTCTCTTAACTTGCCCCCGCAGCTCCAAGAGTTTCAAGTAAGTGAGATAGAAGAAAGAGCCAACTTTTAATGATGGAAAGTTCAGCTTTTGGCATGGATTCTCGATTAAAGAAGGCGCTCACAACAGCTGCTCGCGACACCCTGCCATCACAACTAACTTCAACTGTTGACCACATCATCACTTTGTTTACTTACCGATACGCTAATGAACGAAGTAATGACAAGGCGCGATTTGTGCCCAACTCTGCTTCGACAGCATTCTCACTTCATAAGCTCTAAAAAAGAAACTAAAATTTTTATAGTTGCTCAGAAAATTTAATACGCACAGCGGGCGCGGATATAGTTACTTTATTTGTTATGTTTACAAGAATTTCACGCCACTGTATTGCAGAAAAGAAAGGATGGTTTCAAATACACTTCAAAAACTAAGAAAAATTAAGAGTTATTTGTGCATGATTTTATATCTGCCAAAAAAACACGACCAAATGATTAAGTTGGTACAAAACGCATTCAGTGCAACTGTGTTCTTTTTAACATTTTGCTTGTCTTTTTTTATTCACTGAGAATGTGTCAAGCAGAAGCATAGGCAGAATTTTTTTCGGGGGGGGGGGGGGGAGGAACCACTTCAATCTGAAATGTGTCCGGGCTGGCAGATCTGGTCAAGTGTCATTTTGTGCTCTATTTGCCAAGGCAAAAAAAAAGAGGGGGGGGGGGGGGTCGGGCCTGGTTTGCAAACCCCTGGCAACGCCACGGTCGTCAAGCAATAATCAGAGAACCTTGCCAGGAAGTGCTTCAAAGTATTCTAATCTAAGCATGTTATGCTCTTCACGCACATTTATTAGTATAAACTCCTGTACGTTAAAAATGTAACAGTTTTTCTAACTAAAATGCCGATATTTAGCTCTTTAAAAACTTGTGATAACGCGGTACTATGTTAGGAGTTCAACAGGTTTCGCCAATAAATCAATCATAAGTCGCAAGAAGCTTTATAGATAGATACACACATCTGCCATGCAGCAATATCATAAGACGAAAACCAATTTGAAGCTATTGAGAGATGAAAGTTTCCACATGTATGCCACCTGCGGCGGCTGCACTTTCGATTGTGACAAAAAAGTTGTACGCTCGTGGGCTCAGATTTAGGTGCACGTTAGAAACCGCCAGGTGGTCAAAATTTACGAAACCCTCACAACGGCGTCTCTCATAATAACATGATAGTTTTTGGACGTCAAACCCCATATATCAGTCAATAAAAATCAAAAATGGACTTTCATTTTTGTACCGCTTAAAGACGGCAAAACAGCAGCAAGACACTATGATAGTGAAGTTGAAGTCTGTGTGTGAGTGTGTTTGTGTGCATGCGTGCGTGTGCGTGTTTGTGCGTGTGTGTGTGTGTGTGTGTGTGTGTGTGTGTGTGTGTGTGTGTGTGTGTGTGTGTGTGTGTGTGTGCACACGTGTGTGTGTATTCTTTATTTTTCACTTTCTCTTTATGAGTCTCGTCCTGTTCTTTATTCTTCGCATCTTGCGCTGGTTTCTTTTTCGTGTTTTTTTTTACTCTTTATTTGATTTTTCTGAAAAGTGTCTGTATTGTATTGCTTATTTGTTTTGTTTTTGTTCTTGCGTGCGCCTGCACTAAGACCTCGTGGTTGTTGCAGAGCACGTTAAACAGTTGAGTGATTGATTGACTGATTTATTGATTGACTGGTTGATTGATTGATTGATTGATTGATTGATTGATTGATTGATTGATTGATTGATTGATTGATTGATTGATTGATTGATTGATTGATTGATTGATTGATTGATTGATTGATTGATTGATTGAATGAATGAATATTTTGCTTGGTGTCAACCATATGACACCAACTACCCCTGTGTCTCCCCTGACCCATTTCGCCGCTCTGCAATCTCTTAAGGTTACTGCTGTCATTTTCCTTTCCAGTGCACGGTGCGTGATTTTCAACATTAGTGCAGGGTGTTTTAGAGGGCTTTTCTGTGGTATGCTGTGTTCGTACGCTGTCGTCGTCGCTTGGCGTCACGCAGACAAAACAACACACAGGCCAGACAGCTGCAGCATACCGAGCACGTGCGCGGGCAAAGGAGAAGCCTTCCTCTTCTCCTTGTTCTGCGAGAGGCTTGATGGCGATATTTTAAGCGCGGGAACCACTTGTATGCCTAGAGAAACATGACAACGCAAACACGTGTAAAGTGGTAAAGAGCAGGCAAATGAAAAACGAACAACAATAGAAAGGGAACAAACATTATGAGGCAAAATAGAAATAAATAAGAAAGTAAACAGAGAGAAGGCGGGGAAGATAACGAGAGAGAGGAAGAAAGAACGATTGATTGATTGATTTATAAAACCACCATATGATTATAAGAGACGCCGTAGTGGAGGGCTCTGGAAATTTCGACCACCCTGGGGTTCTTTAACGTGCACCCAAATCTGAGCACATGGGCCTACAGCATTTCCGCCTTCATCGAAAATGCATCCGCTGCAGCCGAGATTCGATACCGCAACCTGCGGGTCAGCAGCCGAGTACCTTAGCCACCAGACCACCGCGGCGGGGGAGGAAGAAAGAAGGAGGAAACCTAAATGAAACAAAGAAGGCTGTTCAGCTTGGTAGTTCTTTCAGGGTGTACATCTCTAGCGCAAAGCGGCCTTAATTTTTTATTTAGTTTTCCAGCTTACTTGTAAATCTTGGTAGAAATAATGAGTGTCTTATTACTTGTAATATGAAACGTGTGAGAGGCTCCAATGAAACATTCCACGCTGAATGCCAGGATGCCTAATTATTTAGATGAACGTGCAGATAAACCCGCGCACACTTCTTCAAGTCGTTACTCTCTCCGTCGGTGACTGCACGGAATAAGATGGACTCTCTGTAACTAGGGCAGTGTTCTGCGACGATGGGGCTTCAAAGGGTAACTCTAGCCTTCTATTGTAGGCTTCCAGGAGCAGCGCATAGTACCCCGTTTAAAGTGAGAAGCTAATTTGTTTACGTATAGGCACGAGCTCCCCAAAGCGAACTCTGCGAAGTTTTTACAGAGAAGTCTCCGGCGCGGACTTGCACGTGCACCAAGTCAGTAAAGACTAAGTGGTAAAAGCGGAAACGTTGATGGAAAGGTATAACCGTCCGCACGTTTACAAATTGGTGCTTAGTAGACGTACTTCAGTTGGTTACGTACGATGAAACGTAATGGATGGTGGAAGGCTAAATTCTCGGTCATGTTCATTCTAGGTCTTCGCGAGTGGAGTATAATTTAAATTGCTGCTCTACAAAAATGTTTTCCCGAGTTAAACACCCGGTTACATCGTCAATGTTTGTTTTAATCCCAAGCGTTACCATGCTTGGTTTTCCTTAGTTCAATTTGTTCAGTCATTTACAATGCAACATGTGACGCGCTAGTGCGGAAATTAGCATAATGCGTTGAAAAAGGAAAAAAATATATACTGCCACGCATACGATGTCTAAGCAAATTATTAAATTACCAGAAATCGAAGCTCTTTTTTTCTTTTTAAACGACAGCCGATGGTCTGGAAGGAAACAAAATTTTCATCACCTGCAAGCAGTAGATTAGCCGCGGTTGTTATGACTTACAAATGAACGACTTCATGTAAGTGATGCGAAGTGATGCTGGCGCAAAAAATTATTCCGAGACGCAAATGATGGAATTCCCTGTTACTGCGTCAGCGGCGAACTTTTACACGGCTGTATGGCGGTGCTTTTCCAAGCAAAATCGTGTCATCTAACGAACACTTACACACTTGCTTACCCACACATGCGCACACATATAGACAAAGGGGACCCATAACAACTGTTACAAAATCTTTTTTATTAAACCTGTCTTCCTATAACATGAAATTATATACACGACGTGAAGCTTGTTAATATGCATAAGGCAGACCTGTAAGCCTCGTGATGACAGCCTCAAAATTCATGCTCGCCTATAGAAGCCTCGAGGCAGAAAGAGGTATCTAAACAGTGAAAAATGAGTTTTAAAAAAGCAAAAGCGATCCAGTAACGCGGACTTCGGCATTAGGATGTATAACGTTATAATTCAAAATGAACAAAACTTCGCTTCCGGACTGATTTAATAGATACCCCTTTTCGTTTTTTGAAATGTACTTTTTTCCGTGTATGCTATTTTAGTTTAATATTCTTTAACGCTGCTCGCTCTTTCTTTGACAATTGCGCATTTTTCCCTCATAAAAAAAATTAGGCGAAAACTGCACACGAAAAAATGGTCAAAACCTTGTTCTCCTAATTTCCAGAACAAAGTTTCCGGCAGCTGTACTTAAGAAATTTGACAGTGCGGGAAAAGCGGGCAAGAGCAATAAACAGAGTGACAGCTCCGTTTTGTATCTGTTATAGTCAACCAGGTATCTGTCAGTGAACGTTAACCATAACATAGGCAAAGACAACACCATATACGATGAACTCATACGCATTGAAGCCATGCGAAAAAACCACAGGGCCTGCGCGGAACACGCAGCACAGTCGCAACGAAAGCTGGCGGAGCAGCCTTTCAAAGGCTTTTTAAACACACTTCTGCCAACTGCTACGACTACGACTACGCCATAAATCATCATATGCTTTGTCTAGTGGGCAATCATTCCCTATGCTATTCTTCGTCATTCTTCGGTGAAACGAGGTGTCTGCTACCCACTTGCAAGTGATTTCGTGCAATTTTTTCATGTAGTGGCTGACGAAGATGAATGTGTTCGCTCTCGGGGCTAATGTTATTGAAGGCTATAATGTGCTCTGCTAAAATGGTTGGGTAGCCGAGTGGCCATGACGCTCGCATTCAGTTCGCGGGTGCGCGAACATGCATCTCGCCTCACGAAGAATTTTTTTTCCTTTGGAAATTTTCGCTCCATTTATTTTAAGTTCTCTTTCTTTCCTTCTTTCTCCCTATATTTTCAGTTCTCTTTCTTTCTTTCTCTCTCTCCTCCTATTTCTTAACATCTCCCTCTTTCTTCTTCTCTCTCATTGTCTCGTCCATTAGTTATTGCATTCCACGCCTGGGAAATCGACGCAGGTGACGAGGGCGCATCACGTGTGCGATGGGCAGATTACGACCGGCTTAAAAAGCTGTGCTGTTACAAAAAAAAAAAAACCTCGGCAAATACGACGTATCTTGCAAATCGACGCTATGCGAAACATGTGGAAAGAAGCTGTGTTGTAATTAGCGAAACGCTACCAAATCACGCCAAATATATGGAAACATGTTCTACGCATAGACATACGTTGAACACTTGCATGTGTTATATTTAGCTAGTTGTTTACACTTGCGTAACGATGCCAACCCCAACATGAGTGTTTGCAACACCAGAAGCAGTAAGCTGATATGCAGTGCCTGTGCTGGCGAGGATCGTGCAGATCTGGTTTAATGCACACCCCCGCCTTTCTATGCCTCTAATCTCTCGACAATAGCTAGGCTCTGCCCAAGGCTTTAGTGAACAAAATACACCGCAAGACTTCTAATTACCTTGAAAGAAAGAAAGAAAGAAAGAAAAGAAAGAAAGAAAGAAAGAGAGGAAGAAAGAAGAAAAGAAACAAAGAAAAATAAACAAAGAAAAAGAAAGAAAGAAAGAAAGAAAGAAAGAAAGAAAGAAAGAAAGGAAGAAAGAAAGAAAGAAAGAAAGAAAGAAAGAAAGAAAGAAAGAAAGAAAGAAAGAAAGAAAGAAAGAAAGAAAGAAAGAAAGAAAGTGAACATTGCGTCGGGAGGAACATAAGGTCAAGCTGAAGAAAGGTTTCCCTTAACATGCCTTTTGTTCGAGTGCGTCCTAATCCCGAGAGAGCTCATTATAATGGACTTCAAAGTGGTGGTTGACAAAAGGGTGGCGCCGGGATTATGTGGGATCCTGCGTCTACACTCGTGATCTTGCCTTTCTTCTCAATTGGCTCAAAGTACTGCGCAGTTTCTATAGAGTGGTAGTAAAAAAGAAAATAAAAAAAACTTAGAATAACGGCACAAAGTTAACTTTAAAATTGGCGCTGCTTCCAGGAACCAACTTCCGTTCTAATACTCTGTGGTAGACAAAAGTGTGGCGCACGGATTATGTGGGATCCTGCACTCGTACTCTTTCCTTTTTTTTAATTGGCTCGAAATACTGTGCAGTTTCTATAGAACGGTAGTAAAAAAGAAAAGAAAATGTAGAGTAACAGGATGAAGTTACATTTAAGATTGACGCTGCCTCCAGGAACCAAATTTAGTTCTATTCTCTCTGCATTTCTGCGATTCCAGAGGCAGGAGACAAAAGTTGTACGTGATCGAGGAAAGCACTTGCACAAAAAAATCACCCTTTACACTGTTCATATTATGCCGGAATCGCCCTTTACATTGTTCATATTGTGCCGGATTATGCGCATATTCGAAAGAGCGCTGTACCCCGTCTTCGGAGCTCCAGCTAAAGCGCTGCTTTCTGTCCCCTCGATTCCCACTTGTATCCGGTACCTCTTACTGAATATTTCCAGCACGAGCCTAGTTGGCTTCCCTGCCTCTATCTTTCGTTTCTCTGTCTTGCCCTTTCTCTATCTCTCTCTCGCCTGCAGATCTTACATGTATGAAAGAAAAGTAAGTCCGAGCGAAACAAAATGCTTTCACTTCACAATTTCCCCGTGCTGTTCTTTCATCAAAACTTGACCATTATCAAACAGGTAACTTAATATGGCGCAGATTGAAACGGCGATAGCCTATTACTCCTTGTGAACGGCTTGGTGAGAACATGGTGACTTACATGGAACACTTACCCTCGGTTGCTGGAAGCACGATAAATACGCATCTCGTGCTGTAGTTAGGATTTTCGTAAAATTAATGTGTCACGAGACGATTGCTATGTGACCATCAAGTTCGTCTACCACAGGCAGTCTCGGATTAGGCCCATTTTAACTCAGCAAAGTTAAGTAGCTCGTTCTATTGCAATCACGGTGTAGCACTCGAAGGTTGTCAGCGAAAATTTGAGAAAAACATGAATAAGCTAACAATAATGAACGCTTCAGTTTCAGAGCGAAACGAACCAACGCCTGAAACATGGCAGGCAGGCGTTCATCCACAAAGCCACACTGTTGCTTGTAGCTGCTCCCGAGAAACCTCGTACGAAAGTTAAGAAACGCGCCGAGTCCCCTTAACACACTAAACGTTGCGTAGCAGAAGTGTAGAATCGCGTGAAGCATAGAGACGTGGGAATTCCACAACGAGTGAGGCGTTTGTTCCTCTTTCTTTCCCCGACTCTCCCTCTTTCACACCTTATTTTTCTTTCTGTCTTTCGTTGTCCAATCCTCTCTTTCACTTTATGCAATGGTTTACTCTGTTTTCTTCTCTGCTCGAACATGTATGTACTGAAAAGCAGCGGTAAAAGCGTCATAAATGTATCGTGTTCCTATCTTGAGGTTAGGCTCAGGCGGTGTCCAACATCTTTTGATACATTTTAATTATGATACAGACACCAAGGTGCCGCCGTGGAACCTTTGAAATGTCGAACACATGGGCACGCCGTGCGAGCTTGCTGGTGCGCATGATTAACAATCGTTCGCAGCAGCAGTCATTCTTAGTGATAAATGATAAACGTTGACATACTCATAGTATATCTTTGAATGCCTAGTGACAAAACATTTGCAGAAATTTATTATGGTGTAGTGAAATGTCATGCAAGTCTTAAAGCTCTCTCATATTATGATGATATACTTCGTGAAAGACAGTCAGCCATCGATTCTGAGATTCGCGAAATTACTAATTTCGGGCCACAGCCGAAATCAGTTGGCTTGCACTTTTAGTAATTGCAGCCATTGCAGTAAGGTAGATTATATGGTTATGTGCTCTAACAGATGAACTGAGAAGCTCCTCTTGTTTTTTAATTTATCTTCTAAGGAAGTGGGGGCTGTTAACCTTAGGCAAAAGTGACGTTTGCGGATCAATTAAACTGACACGTGAGTCCTATATATAAGTATCTTGTAATTGAATGCCGACATGAATGCATACACAAACCACCGCAGGGTTTGTACATACCAGAAACTTTGGTCACACAGGAATTCTTTATTGGGTGTTAACGAGTTTATCCTTGCCAGCATACTATAGTTTCATATGAAGGTGTCACTGCCTGATGGAGGAGGAGGAGATAAACTTTATTATTTCAAAAGGGAAAAAGTGGTGGTGCAGAAGCCTACCCAGTGTAGGTCTCCGCTACCCTCTTGGCCCAATCCAAGATCTGGTCCTGGACCTCGGGCGCCGAGCTGCACATATCAGCCTCCCACTGCTCCTTACTGTTAAGGCATAGAGAATTAGGTGGTGGTTTCCGAGTACACCCCCACATGATATGGTCTAGGTTAGCTCTCTGTTGACAGAAAATGCACAGACAAAAGGGGTATATCGCAGGGTGTATAAGATGGCGAAAAGATGGGGTAGGAAACGTACGGGTCTGTAACTGGCACCATAGTATTTCATGGTAGCGCGAAGCTCCATGCTGTAAGGGGGCGGGGGGTATATAGTGCGCTGTAAGCGGTAGTGGTTTGTTATATCGTGGAAGGTCGAAAGACGATCTCTCGCGCTGAAAAAGTCCTCGTAGTCTAAGGCGTTCGGCCGGTCATTCCTCAAGCACAGGTATGAGCCGCCTCATCGCCACTCAACCTCGCATGCGCGGGCGTCCATATTTGAGCAACGTCTTGCGTGGAAGAATGTTTCTTAAGAACTGAGAGGGAAGTTCATGAGATGCGACCTGCACTGAAGTTATGTATGGCAGTTTTGGAGTCACTTACAATCATAGTGATATTGCGGATGGATAAACCTAAAGCGATGGCAGCCTCCTCCGAGTAGTTGGCAGTGACGGATGCTGTTGTGAGCGCCTTGCCGTTATAATCGACAGCAGAGAAGGCATAAGATGAGGAAGATGGGTATTCATCCGCACCGACATAGAGCACGTCATTGGCTCCATGCATTTTATTTTTCCTGCAGAGCTTTTGGTCTTTGGATTCGACACTTAGTATGATATGTTGAATGCATGTTTTTAGGAAGAAACGGTATGAGTAATTGTTTGTGTATGTGATGGGGAATGTTGTATTTATAGCATTGGAGAGTGACGTGAAGTTCATTCGGGTAGACGATAAAATGTGGCGACCTTCGCTAGTGGTCGCGAGCCTTGCGTATTGAGCTTTTAAATAGGCTTCACGGATTTCACATAGGGTATTTATGACTCCAGTCTGCTGAAGTTGTGTGTTAGATGTATTGATTGTAATGCCTAGTGCTTATTTGTACTTCTCCAGGGGAGGGTGTTGACCAATTCCTTCTCATCTAATTTAGGGTGAAGGTAAAGGAGAGTATATGCGATTTCACTAATCACAAAAGCTTGTATTACACGAAGTAGCTTTGACTCTCGGAGCTCTTCATTGTTTCCTGGGATTCTTCCTATCATTCTTAGGGTGTTTTCAACGGTATTGCGTAAAGCTTCGAGTGTGTGCGTATTAAGTCGGTTGTTTTGGATAAGTAACCTAGCACGAGAATGCGTGACAGTCTAGGAATGAGGCACCTATTTATGTGAACTTCGATCATTGGAACGTATTTGTTTCGACGATGAGTTGGTAGAAGGAGTTACTCTGATTGGCTCGGGGTACAATAGAGAAGTTCATCTGAGATGTTAGTGCTGCTATTATGTCTACATCTGTTCGTAGGGTGTCTTGAATGAGTCCATCTGAGCCATCTTTCACCCATAAGGTGATATCATCGGCATAGATGAAGAAGTTCAAATCAGGGATACGTTGAAGAGCATAGGTTATAGGTACCATAGCCAGGTTAAAAATGATAAGAGAGAGCACTGACCCTTGAGGTGTTCCCAAGCTGCCTTGTGTATAGGCTGACGAATGTTCTGGTCCTAATGTTAATGTAGCTGTGTGGTATGTGAGGAAGCTTCTGATGTAAGACTACATTTTATGGCCACAATAAATGCAGTTGAGGCCAGTATATATAGCTGAGTGGGATACTTTATTGAATGCTGAGTATTTATTAAATGCTGAATGCTGAGAACCGCCTGGGTATTCTCGCTCTGGTTAGGAGTTATGATGTCGTGTTGAAGGCGAAGCATTGCATCTTGGGGCGAAAGTGAGGCTATAAAGCCAACCATTTCTGGATGCAGTGTAGTCGTTTATTCTCCACGCATCTCTGGCGGCGTGCAAGCACATTATGCGCCATAGTGTTTCCGAGACATGATGTTAGGGAAATGGGCCTCGGATTTTTACTAAGTAAGCTTTGTTCGGTTTAGGTATAAATATGACGCTGGCATCTTTCCACAAAGATGGAAAGGAGCCCATGTCAAAACAGTCGTTAAAGTACTGAGTAAAATCTTTATTAGAAAAAGGTCAAGATTTCTAAGCAATTTGTTGTTAACGCGGTCAGGGCCTGAAGCCGACGCGGTACGCAGTGTTGCGAGGGCGTGCCGAACTTCCGCTTCCGTTAGCGGCGCATCTAATGACTCATTAAGTTTCCCTGTGTAAGATGGTATAGAATTCTAACGTAATTGAGGTAAATGCAACGTGTGGAGGTTATAGAAGAGCAGTCCTAAATGGTCATTGTGCTCGTGTAATAGTTTGGTGATAGCGTGACAGTGTCGTGCGCGAGAAGTGCTGGGGTCTAGCAGATGTCTAAGAAGTTGCCACGTTCGTTTATTACTGAGGTGGTCATGCATTCTTCACAAAACTGACCCCATTGTTTCTCCGCCTATTGAGTCGCGTATCACTCTATCTGTTGGTCTAGCTTCGCTATCCTAATGCTGAGTTTCCTGTTGTGGAGCTGGTGTTTTTCACCGTCGCAGAAGTGACTGTTTTGCTTCCCACATATATAGAGAAGCTTGGAGTCGAGAGTAGTTATCGTGGTGTCGGGGCGTAGAGTTTTCGAGTGGATTTACACATGTTTTTTTTTTTGAAGCTGTTGAGTAAACTCAGTGAGGTCTGCAATATGTGAGGGAGTGGTGCTGTTGCGGGGCTCTCTAAATGTGACCATTCTGTGAGCATCAGTGGTTTGGGTGCAGTGGATCAGTGTATTAGTTGTAAAGTAATGCTAATAATGTAATGATCACTGCCGAGATTAGTTGGGGTGTTAGTCCAAACCATTGTGAAAGCATTGTGAGTGAGGGTAAGATCAGGGGACAAATGTTTGTTCGCGCTGTTCCCCAAGTGAGTAGACTCCTCCGGGTCGTTGTACAGTGTAAAACAATGCGCCTGAACATGGGACCAGAGGGCTCTCCCTTTCGGTGTAGACGCGGTGTAACTCCACGCTGGGTGGGAGGCGTTGAAATCTCCCTCTATGAGGAGGGAAGGAAGGAAGGTTAAACTTTATTCGCAAGGGTTTGGGACAGGGGTCATAAGCTTGATGGGTGGGGCCCCAAGTCCAGGGCTCCACTGGCTGCTGCCTCCTGCCTGACGTAATGCAGAAGTGCAAGCCTTATAACTAGGGACCCGCTCAACCACCTGCGCAAAAACGAAAAGTCTCGACTCCCACATTGTCATTCGAAGAGCGAGTCGAAGCGAAACTAGAGAGGGTTGACAACGTTTTAAAAAAAAAAGTAACTAAACTCGAGGAAGAACTAAACAATTTTATTACCTTCTCCACAGCTACTTCGCAGAAGCTACATGAATCCGTCACTTCAATACAACAGGCTAATTTATCGATGGAACAAACCTTATATCGACACGGTCAACGCTAACCATCCAGAGCTTGCCCAACCTAAACCAAATCTGCCTAGCGGAAATGGCTTCTCGTAACCGCACTGAACTTTCGTATCGCAATATAACTGCAGGGGGTTTCACTGATGGACATGTTTTAAGACTGTGCTAACCGACAATAACAAGGGAAGACCATTAGGGTCATTACTGCTCTGTGTAATCTCCCACAAAGCTTCAGGCATTAATTTCATACGTCACGGCAAGCAATACAGCATGGTCTCCTGTGCATGACACAAAAGTTCGTCTGGCGTGCATGGTGGCATACTGACGCGAAATGATTAGTTACTGTTTTCTTGAATAGTATCAACGCCACAAAAGATGATGGTGATGATAAGTATAGTACGTTGCACGCATTCAGAATAATGCGTACGCCCGCAATAACTTCCGTGGCACTATCCCATAGGGCATGTACCCTTAATTGAAGAAAAGACGGGGTTGGCGTCGTTTCCGAATATTCTTTCAGAGCCAAACCATGCGTCTTGTTCAGTTGTTCAAACCGTTCCCTCTTGGTAACAGGCTCCAGAATCCAAGACCTAAGGCACTACCACCCCGATCCCCCTTCCTAAGGTCACCCCTTGTTTTCAGTTCTCAGAGATAGGGCTGTGCACGCAATGTGCCCCCACGCAATGGACAATAGGGCTGAGCACGCAGCCCTATTGTCCTACACGATTCAACGACTCCTTTGAGGGAGACACTTTTTATAAGCCTTAGCTGTCATCTAAGAAGAAAATTCACGGCTATTGTCAGCTCAATTTACGCGAAAAGACGTCAAAACGATGACGCCACAATGACGTTACATAACGTGAAGTCACATAATAGCGTCAAAGGTAGGCCATCACAGAAAAAGTGCGAAATTTGATGGGCTGCAGAAAGCGTGCAATGCCTCCGATCTTGGGGTCAGTGTGAAAGCATCTTAGGGTCGAAATGCTTTCTAAGGTGGTGGAGGGAGTCAGGTATATGGACTGAATGAAAAAAAAAAAGGACGGCGTTCGCCTTAGAGTCGTCATAGGCGATTGCATAAACGAACCTGTGAAGTTTTCTTTTTCTTATTTGGGTATCAGCAATCCCACTAATCTAAAACCTATTCGCCTTTGTTTTTCCTCTCAAAAGCGCGAGGAGAAATATGCAATGCTTTTTTTTTTTTCACTGGAGCATGTGTGATGGAGTTAAGCAAAAGCAATGTTATGGGAAGTAGAAAAGCAGTGGTAAGAGCAGCAAGTAGGGATTTAGTACTTGTTAGGACCACGAGTTCTCTGGGAGAGCGGTGCGAGTAGACTCCGCGCAAACCCTTTTTCCTGTGTCATTAATCACGTATCTCTTCAACGAGAGCGGAGAGCGTTACACTTTTTGTTTCGCATTAGATGAAATACGTCCCACAGGCTCATTAAGCTGAGCTTTCCGGAGCATTAATTAACTATGTCCCACTCCCTTTTAATGATCCTATGACACGCAGACGCTATAGGGAGCTCTTCTGGATCGTTATATGTGGCCAGTCTAGTTAAGCATAAACTTCTTCATTATCTCCATGTTCATAGCTGCGCACGATAAGACCAATACAAGAAAGGGGTTCATTTTAGTTTGAGTACACTAATGGGACCAGTCATAACATCAAATTGACATTCAGCAGAACATATTGCCGCCATTTATGAACGAGTCTCTGTAGCTCAAACTCGTTTTTGGGCTGCAAAGAAGAAGAGAACATTTTCGTTGCTCTGGTTCAAGTGAACTCCTGGCTACAGGTCTTGTTCTGCTCATGACAATATTATGTGTTATTTTAAAGACCGACCGGTCCCTTATGTATTAAGACGACTCCAAGGAGAAAGCCTTTTTTAATATTCCTTCCTCTCCTTTTTTATCTTTTCTCTGTTCGAAATCTATTGTACTGGTACACTTCCACCCTACCCCCAGGAAGTTTTCTGCCCGTAACGTGGTTTAGCAAGAGCGATATTGTCATATGAAGACGTCATATGGTGACGTCATGGTAGGTGACGCCATTATTACACAAAAATTTGGTCACAAATATTAGCAATCTATGATACCATGGCATCATGTCATGATATCAAGACATCTGTGCATCACGTCGCGTTGACGCCGGACGCTGCCGAATGCCAACTTTTGCTTATTAGGGCATCTAAAGCTTTCATCTGTAAAAATAAACAGCTTTCTAGTGTTCTACACCTACAAATGTAGCGCCGACCTAGCGATATTTCATGCACAGAATAAAGGCTGTAATTAAGTGATGCCAAATTGAGAGTGCAGGTGTCTGCAGCGTTCGAATAGGCTGGCAGCGAAATTATTACATCGTTTCCCCTTTTAATGTGACAGGTACTGGGTACGATTCTCAGTGAAATCGGGATTTAGACAAAAACTCGTTATGAATGCTCGTGATCGAAGTTAAAAGGATTGCGCCGAACAAGTGCAAAAAGAACCTCAATATAGGAGACGTTTCGGCTTTATTTCTTGTGCGTCTCTAATAATCATATGGTGGTTTTGGGACATTAAACCCACATATCAATCAGCTTTGTTTCTTGTGATGAAGGTGATGAAGGGAGAGGGGGGGGGGGGCAAGATTGAGTAAATAGATGGCGCGTACAGCGTACATA
The DNA here is from genome assembly GCF_013339725.1 of Rhipicephalus microplus. NCBI lineage: Eukaryota > Metazoa > Arthropoda > Arachnida > Ixodida > Ixodidae > Rhipicephalus > Rhipicephalus microplus. The sequence goes on along the minus strand of NC_051169.1, from coordinate 22,406,940 downwards.
ACGAGGAAGAAAGGGTACACCGTAATTAAGGTTCCGAGTGGTATCATGTATTTGGATTAGTATTTACTCGGGATGAAGTCATTAGCTTAGATTTTTTTTCCAGCAGCTAGCCCGTGCACAACGGTGCCGTCAATATCGTGCGCCTTCAATACAGACTGTCCGGTAAGAACATTAGAAGACACCTTCTCTTCTCATCACGATAAGCGCACAAAAAACACAAGGAAGTGCACGACACAAACGCTGTCTAACACCTGAAAGTTCAATGGAAGAAACGTGTCACATATATGCAAACATGGAGTGCGTCTTATCCCGCACACTAGCTCTCTGAAATGTACACACCATCTACGCATCTTGCCCTCCATTGGCGGCAGTGCGGCTGCGCAGCTGAGTTCAACAAAACCACTGAGTTTATGAGGGATAGAGACCTAGTGCACGCGAGAAATTGCTGAAACGTATAAAATCATAAAAGCAAAAGACAGGTGCATGAGCCACCCTTCAATCGCTCTTACAGATGACGATATTTTGTATATACAGCATACTTGATTACGTGCTTAATGGGGGTTGTAAAGATTTTTTATGCCTTCATGTTCGCATATATATATGATACGTTTTTTTCCCATTAAACTTTCAATTGTTAGACAGCGCTTGTGTCGTGCACTTTCTGGTGTTTTTACGTGCGCTGATCGTGATGAATATGTTCCTACTAGCCCAAATTTCTACTTGATGATTGATAAGTGGGGCTTAACGTCCATGTAATTAATTACATGAACCACCATGTAATTATGAGAGACGCCCAATTTGCTACTTCGTAATTTCTCTTTTTACACATCATAGCGCTGTTCCCTCGGGCGTCTTTGAAAATCACCAGTCTCGCCGTCTACCCATGCATGATTACAGTCTGCACAGCGAATATAGTGCACATCAGAGAACTTGTGTGTTTGAAGCTTGTCGTTCTTGTTTATGAGCACGTTTTTTAGCTTTTTATCAGCACACGTGAAACGTATACATCGACAAAATGAAATGCCAATGCATCAATGGTTCTAGAAGCATAGGATAATTCGTAACGTGTGGAGGCGGCGCCAACAGGTGGCCAAATACTTGGCACTGCAATGAAATTCCAAACGAAGCAGGGTAGTGGTCGCTTGAAAGCTGAGCATGAACTAATCCCAGGTACCTTTGCAAGTCCCTTGGATAGCTACACTGTATGAGTGAAGAGGTGACGGAGCATTTGAAGCAAGCAGGATGAATCGAACTTGAGGGAGCGTCGTGAGTGCGCAGCCCTTCGAAACACGCTGAAGCGAAGTCGAGTCTCTTCATGCTGCATCATAACATCAAGGAATGGAAGGCGATGATCCTTCCCTGTTCAACTTTAAAATAACTATGGGCTGTTGATTTGATTCATATGTGGGGTTTAACCTCCCAAAACCACCATATGGTTATGAGAGACGCCGTAGTGGAGGGCGCAGGAAATTTTGACCAACTTGGGTTCTTTAAAGTGCAGCCAAATCTAAGCACACGGGCCTAATGCGTTTCCACCTCCATCGGAAATGCAGCCAAATCTGAGCACACGGGCCTAATGTGTTTCCGCCTCCATCTGAAATGCAGCCGCCGCAGCTGGGATTCGATTCCGTGACTTGCGAGGTCAACAGGCGGGTACCATAGTCGCTAAACTACCATGGTGGGGCTGTTCAGGTGAGTTAAGGCGTAACCAAAATACATCCAGGCCAAGCAGGTGTGGAAACTCATTTGTCTACATATCGCAGAAATCTTCTTCTTAGTCGGGGCTTTGTGGGGTCGAATCCCGGCTGCGGCAGTTGCATTTTCGATGAAGGCGAAAATGTTGTAGACATGTATGCTCAGATTTGGGTGTGCGTTAAAGAACCCCAGGTGGGCAAAATTGCCGGAGTCCTCCACTACGGCGTCTCTCATGATTATATGGTGGTTTTGGGACGTTAAATATCACATATCAATCAATCAATCAATCAATCAAATTCAAACGGTGCACGCGTAAAACAAGGAGCCCGTACGGGAGACGAAGCATTTTTTCTTTATTTTTAAAGTACACTTTTGTATTTTATCAGCGACTTCCTTTTACCTTCGACGTCGATTGCCAGTGTCGCTGAGCGCCTACCAGTGTTCTTTTTTAATGGCGAGAGAGCTGCCCGATCGAGCGCTCGGTGGTGTGGGAACTCATTTCAAGAAGGCGCAAAACTTCTACTTTTCACTTCCCTTTTTCCTCCGCAGCTCTCTAACCTGCAACGTCATAGGTAGGGATATAATCGGCTTTCTTAAACTAAGACCGGTAAGATCATCATGAGAATCGGCAGGGAAGGTAGGAGGGGTGAGGAAGGGGAAGGCACCTTTTTCTTAAGCCACACCACGACTTGCAACCACCTAAACCTCGCCGCAATTGAGCCTGCCCCCTCTCTCTTTCCTCGAGTCAGAATTTTGTTGACGCCCATAGTTATCTAATCTTTTTCTGGCTCTTTCTTGCCCTGCAGCATAAACCGAAGAGGCAGCAAAGAAGGCAACAAGAAGCCTTCAGGCAGAAAGTAATTGCAGATTTTTATTCACTTATTTGTGGCACTCCACGTCCACACTGGATTATCATAGCCCCTAGACTGAACAGTGACCGTGACCAGAGCAAACCATCACACATTCGATCATCCATTGGCCTGGAATGCACATAGGAACTTTGTGTCGGGATTCGGACAAGATTACACGTGATAACATCCTCTGCAAAGGCCCCAGCAGAAACAATGTCATCATCATTACAAATAACAATAGTAACAATATATGCTTGAGTGTACGCTCACCGCAGAGCAAGATCCTCTTCTATGTTCCACCAATCAACCAGGTCATGTGCTTGCTGCTGCCACGTTATACCTGGAAACTTAAGAATCTCATCTGACTACCTAAATTTCTGCTCCCCCCCCCCCCCCCGGACGCGTTTTGCTTCTATTGAAATACAGTCCCCCTAATGACAAGCGATTATCTCGCCGATACGCTTTGCATGCCTTGCCCATGTCCTTTTCTTTTCCTTGGTTTCTACTAAGCTGTCCTTGACGCCCGTGAGCACCTACCAGTTCTATGACCTACTCTGCTGTCTTTTTGTCTCTTAACGTAACATCCATCACTCTCTTTTTCATTGCTCGCTGCATTGCCCTTAAAGTAGGACTCTATTTGTAAACTTCCAAGTCTTTGAGCAAGTAAGTGCCAGTAAGATGCAACTGTTACATATCTTCCTCTTGAGCAACAGTCATTAAATCTCATTCACAAATTTGAAAATGCTTGTTAAACGTGCCCCCCCCCCCTCATCCTTCAGTTTCATGATTTCGGTTTAGGTACTTCAGTTTAATGGTTTTGGTCCACATTTACCACCTCCTCTAAATAAGCGTAATATTTAGAGAGCAAAAAAGTGGTGACCCGAAACTGTCGACCCTTACGAGGACACTTGAATAGGTCGATCAGCGTGGCATGAGAGGTACGAAAGATAAAGAAGATGATACAGGATACAAATAAAAAAAAATAAAAGCACATAAAAGTAATTAACGGCTTTAACTTCCCTTTAAGAATAACTTTCCTTGTCGTTATTGGTGGGCTGTTCACTTCCTCTGGGCTTCTATTCCTTTTTACATCATCATCCTGGTCGTGCCGACCCCAACGCAGATATCTGTAATACTTCTCCGCTACTTTAACTATCCTATACGTATTGGTAGCGACATTGCCTTTGTTGTTCCTTAGTGCACACATCTGATTTTTCGCTCGTGCTTAGTTTTCACTTCACCGCTATGAGGCTTCGTCCATTCTTTATAAGATCTTTATTATCTCTATGTTAAAGCTTTTATGCTGGCTACGTTACGCTTCTTCAGTAGCTTCTATGCACCTACTGAAGTACGTACCGATGACAGTAGTGACAGTGCTCTCCTCGGCCAAAATCAACGTGGTCACGCCTGCGTCATTGCTTACGCCAGCTATACCTTATCTCTGCAGCTGAGGTAACTATTCGATAATCGAGAGAGAGCATCGCTCTTGTTTAGGCTGCAGGGGAATTTCGACCACAACTGTATGGCAGACCCTTAACTGTTATAAGTGATCACCACGCCGTACGCTTGGCTATCTTCTCTTCAAGATCCCGCTGGTCACCTTGGTCGTTCTCCACTGTGACTACACGTTCACTGTCGTCTACAAATCTGGCAGCTTGCATCAAGACCCTGACTGCTTGTCCCGTTATGCCGTAGACCCACAATGCCTTTCGGCGAACGATACCATTCCTTCTGTTCTCGCTATATCTGACCTCCGGCTGAGCGACGCCATGACCCGACAGTCCACAAGATCGTTGAGTGCCTCAACTCACATGCTCCTGATTCCTCCCTTCGGCTCTTCGTGCTATGCGACCGCACCGTGAATCGTCAAAATTTGCTACCTGGTGGTTCTGACCTCTTGCTTTTGATTCCGGCACACCTTCGTTCGACTGTTCTGACCCAGCTTCCCGACGTGGCGACGGCGGGGAATCTCAGCGTTTCCCGCCGCTACGATCGTGCACGCGGTCCGTTCTACTGGCTAGGAATGTATAGGTCGGTACGCCATTACGTGACCTTGTACGACCTTTGTGAGTGCCACGAGAAGTGAACACTCCCACTTTATGGCCGTCTTCGATCACTTGACGTCCCTCATGAGTCGTTTCATCGTGTCAGCCTCGACTTGCTCGGTCCGTTCCCTATGTCTCTCTCGGGAAATCAATGGATCGCCGTGGCTGCGGACTATGCCACACGGTTCGCTATTACTCGCGAACTTTCCACCAGCTCCGCTACCAACGTAGCACACCTCTTGATACACGAAATAATACTTCAGCACGGAGCACCGTGGCCGCTCCTAATGTACCGTAGTAGGGAGCTTCCTTCTAGAATTATCAATGCTATTTTAATACCTTGTTCGACCAAACATAATCTAACTGCGGCCTACCATGCGAAGACTAATGGCTTGACGTAGCAGGTGAATTGAACAATTACAGACATGCTCTCAGTGCACGTGTCAGCCGACAACCAGAAGGAAGTGATTCTTAAATGAGAGAAAAGAAGATAAAAAATTGGCAGATCCCACGTACAGTGGGAATCGATTATATGCGAAGCACGAATGAGGAATGATGATATGTCACTTTAAAATCAGCACAACGTTACGAGGTGGAGGTAAATGACGCCGTACATGACTTCCGTGTCTTGATTATCATGTTTGGATGTGTCGCTTACCTTCGTCATCTATTCACGTCACGTGATACCACATTTAGCATATGGGGAGCTAGCGAAACGGCCGCAAGCACGCTATGAGCGTGGTATGTTGTCATGTTCTTTCATCGCACGCATGTCAGGATTATCATGGTTGCACCAGTCATATATTTCATCATCCATTGACGCCACGTAACACCAAATTTGGTATATGTGGAGCTAGGAAAACGGCCGCGAGTGCATCATGAAGGGCCCAATATACCCCAATGTAGCGTTGGGCGCGCCCACGCTCAGCACAGTGACGCTACGTTGGCGAAACGTGAGCACTCTATAGTCTGACGCCCGGTGCCAACGGCGTCCGTCGACGCGGCCCGACGGCAACCGGCGCGAAATGCGACATGCTGCATTTCACGCCGATGCGTTACCCAGAGAACAATGCACCTCTCTCTATTCGTGACGGAGGGACGCTGGACGCGCTGAAATACACATGCATCAAAGCAACACAGCGCGGCGCGCGCCTGCGAGTATATGGCAAGACCGGCGCCTGACGTGGCAACGCTGGCGTGACACGACGAAATTAACGCTAGCGAGCACGCACACAGCGTCACGTCGAAGTGTATTGGCACCTTCACTGAGAATGTAGTCATGTTCTGACATGACACGCATCTCATGGTTATCGTGTTTGCACCAGTCACATACCTTTGTCATCCATTGGCGTAACGTAATACCAATTTTGGCATATGTGAAGCTAGCAAAACGGCCGTGAGGGCATCACCAGTGTGGCATGTAGTCATGTTGTTACATGACAGGCATGTCGTGACTATCATGTTTGGATGTGTCATTTACATATGTCGTTCTTTCTCGTCGCGTAATACCGAGTTTGGTACATGTGAAGCTAGCGAAACGGCCGCGAGCGCATCATGAGCGTGGAATGTAGTTATGTTGTTACTTGACACGCATCTCATGTTAATCATGTTTGCACCAGTCACATACCTTCGTCATTCTTTTACGTACCATAATAGCAAATTTCGCATATGTGACGCTAGCGAAACGGCCACAAGCGAGCACATCATGAGCGTGACATGTAGTCATGTTATTAAATGACACGCATGTCAAGATTTTCGTGTTAGGGTCTGTCGCTTGTGTTCGCCATGAAATAATGTCATACCATGCCAGTTTAAATATGTCATGTGAACGAAACCACCGCAAGAGCAGCAAGACCATGAAATACATCAATAATATAACGCATACATATCAAGATTTTCATGTTGACTGGTCAAATATGTTCTTCATAAATCATGTTATGCCATCCCAAGTTTGGTATTGATACCATTACCGGAACGGCCAAGAGAGCTAAAAGTCGTAAGCGGATGGATAGATAGATAGATAGATAGATAGATAGATAGATAGATAGATAGATAGATAGATAGATAGATAGATAGATAGATAGATAGATAGATAGATAGATAGATAGATAGATAGATAGATAGATAGATAGATAGATAGATAGATAGATAGATAGATAGATAGATAGATAGATAGATAGATAGATAGATAGATAGATAGATAGATAGATAGATAGATAGATAGATAGATAGATAGATAGATAGATAGATAGATAGATAGATAGATAGATAGATAGATAGATAGATAGATAGATAGATAGATAGATAGATAGATAGATAGATAGATAGATAGATAGATAGATAGATAGATAGATACGCTCGAAGTCACCGAAGTTCACTTAGAAGTGCATCGCATTTATAAACACAAGGTTGATATGCCACGTGAAGGTTGATATGCCACGTTCAAATCACCGCAACGTTACGAGGTTGAGGTAAATTACGCCGTACACGACTTCTGTGTCATGATTATCATGTTTGGATGTGTTTTGTGTGTGTGTGTGTGTGTGTGTGTGTGTGTGTGTGTGTGTGTGTGTGCGCGCGTGTGTGCGTGCGTGCGTGTGTGTGTGTGTGTGTGTGTGTGTGTGTGTGTGTGTGTGTGTGTGTGTGTGTGTGTGTGTGTGTGTGTGTGTGTGTGTGTGTGTGTGTGTGTGTGTGTGTGTGTGTGTGTGTGTGTGTGTGTGTGTGTGTGTGTGTGTGTGTGTGTGTGTGTGTGTGTGTGTGTGTGTGTGAACAACAATATTCGAGATTTCTATGATAAGGTTAATTTGGCAGTCTGGTCTCCAAAGGACAATCACACAGTAAACAGAATTTATTTGACATATTACCCAGGTAATCTCTCTTTATTTTTTTGCAGTTCTTTACCATTCAACATTCTTGAAATTATCTACTAAATTTAAAACTACGAAATCTTGACCGATTTCTGAGAGTGACTATGTCGTGTACTCTGTAAGGCTCAAACAAACAAACTAGGGAATGCGGGGTTGTTTCTACGTTGCTTCGTAGTGCAGCGAGGTTCGCATTAAACCACAGACCACCGCATACTACAGAGACAAAGAGCACACTCAGGAGATAAAGTCACGCTGTAACCGAGCACGAACAGATTGAGGGTGCAGGCACACACTATTAGCATAAATTGTCCACTTTAAAACTTCGCTCATAGGACGCAATAACCTTGTTCAATAACAACAATAATAAATAATCGAACCACGTGGTACACAAGCCTGCACGACGCGCAACAATTCTGCAATTGTGTCGTTGCTCTACGAGCATTGACCACTGATGATAGTTTGAAGCCCCAGGCTGAACCATAAAAAAACAAAAAATTAAAAATCCCTCTTTTCAAGTACTTGTATAACCGTCGCGTTTGATGAAAACCTAGCAGTGTTTTTGTGGTGCGCTAGGAGTATTAACCTAAAACAATCGCATTGTAAAACTACAGCCGTTGAACATATTGAATGGAAAGCATTGGTTTGTTATAATTTGGAATAAATCAATGAGCGCTCTTTACAGGGCACTTTGTGCAGGCAGTATGAATGTGGAGAACGCCAGAGAAATGGCATTTTCGATATTGTGCGCACGTGGCAGTTTAATGTCTCCTATATAGACGACATCACCAGAATTGTTATAAAAGCATTTCATAGTCAACGAGGAGTCTGATTTTCGGGGTCTCTTGTACGGTAGGGTATTTGATGCCCTCGCGTGTTGCGTCTTTTATATTCTACTTGTGCGCCATCCGAAGTTCCACGGCGGATATTGGTGTTGACCGTTCGGCGCCATGACGTTGAGTAATCGCTCTGGCTGCCGTTTTCTTCAGCCACATATATATTCTCTAAATTTGACTAAATGCCCGAGAAAGTGCGTGAGAAAAACGGCGCCATTGCAGCTCAATTCACCAAAGCATCGCGCATGAAAATTTAATTTCTAGGTTCTGTTCTATTCTGCCATGAACTATCTGTTCTCTTTCCAGCTGAACATCAACAAAATTTAGTGTCCATAATAGAGCATGACGCTTCCATTCTGCAGGTAAGCAAGCATCACCTTCTGAAGCGCGGGGCTTCTTTCAGAGTGAGATGATAAATTACACAAGAAACGCTTTTTATCGCATTGCACCCAAGTATACAGGAGCGAAGGCAGTAGATATCCGGGAGTCTGTGGAAAGTAGGCTTCTACTCGCTAGCGTTGGTGGGCTCCAGCATTGGTTTTTCCATTAGAGAGGGGGAGGTTTCACTACAGTGCCTCCCTCTCCCTCGTCCCCGCCCCCTCACTGACCATGTACTAAAAGAAACAAGCTCAGCAGTGGATGAAAGAATTTGAAAAAAAAAAAAGAAGCCATATCGGTGCTTTGCATGAAGGCGTGTCATCGGTACCTTGCTTTCCCCCATAATGGTGGGTGGTAGAGTTTTTTTTACTGCCACACCAAGAGTCCTTGGTCGTCATCATTGCCAAAAAAAAAAAACATGCGCAGCCATAACCCTGCACTTAAAAAATATGAAGTAAACGGTTAGATTGAGCACGAGGCAGAACTAGCACCCCCTATCGGATGAATAAAAGAGACTCCATCTCACCCAACCCCTCCCGTTCACACGCGAAGACTCATGTGCGCCAACAGTCTACATATCATAGTTACTATAGCTCGTATCAAGAGAACATCAGAGCTATTGTTCCTTTTACCCGTAAATACCTAAAATTTTCATACCTTTCTACATGCGCAGAAAGCAGCATCATAGACAACTCGCGGAATAAGAAGTGAATGGAATTTTCAGCACAATACTAGCTCTTTTTTCTGGGGCAAATTCTTTTTCGAAGCAAAAGTTTTGAAACATTGTTGTTTTTACACTTCGTCTGAACAATAATTTCGGAATAGCTACGTCCAATGATGCACATAGCACTTTTGGATACAGATTACGTTGTGGTATAATCAGGGCATCAAGGAAGCATATATAAACGTCTTGAAAGAAATATACAGGGATCAACTGCTACCATCGTGCTTCATAAAAACAGCAACAGAATACCAATCAAGAAGGGTGTAAGACAGAGGGATACAATCTCAGCAATGCTATTTACCACATGCTTACATGAGGTTCTCAGAGGCCTATAGGGAAGAGTAAGGAATAAAGGTTAATTGAGAGTCCCTTAATAATCTGCGCTTCGTCGATGACACTGCATTGCGGAGTAACTCAGGGGACGAATCGCAACTAATATTTACGGAGTTAGACAAGGACAGTTGAAAGGTAGGTCTTAACATTAATCAGGAGAAAGTGAAAGTAATGTACAACAACCCCGGAAGAGAACAGCGCTTCGAGATAGGTAATAGTGCACTACAAGTTGTAAAAGACTGTGTCTACTTAATACAGGTATAATAACCGTGGAGCAAAACCTCGAGATTGAAGTAACTAGAAGAATAAGATTGGGGTGGAGCACCGTCGGCAAGCACTCTCAAATCATGACAGGTAGATTGCCACTATCCCTTAAGAGGAAGGTATATAACAGCTGCATCTTGCCGGCACTTAGCTTCGGAACAGAAACCTGGAGACTTACAAAGAGGGTTCAGCTTAATTGAGGACGACGCTGCGAGCAATGGAAAGGAAAATGGTAAGTGTAACCTTAAGAGTCAAGAAGAGAGCAGAGTGGATCAGGGAACAAACCGGGGTAAAGGATATCATATTCGAAATCAAGAAAAGGAAATGGACATCGGCCGGGCGAATAACCACTGGTCATTAAGTGTAACTGACTGGATTCCCAGAGAAGGCAAGCGGGTTAGGGGGAGACAGAAAGTTAGGACCACCGATAACTCCAACCAAGAAAGAAACGATTTTCAACCTGAGCTCTTGGTAACATTAAAGTAGGTACCGTGAGATTCATCGTACGTATTCGAAATATATATATATATATATATATATATATATATATATATATATATATATATATATATATATATATATATATATATATACATACATATATATATATATATGTGTGTGCGTGTGTGCGTGTGTGTGCGTGTGTGTGTGTGCGTGCGTGTGTGTGTGTGTGTGTGTGTGTGTGTGTGTGTGTGTGTGTGTGTGTGTGTGTGTGTGTGTGTGTGTGTGTGTGTGTGTGTGTGTGTGTGTGTGTGTGTGTGTGTGTGTGTGTGTGTGTGTGTGGAACTTTCACATACCAACTGTTTATTGTTCCGACGTTTCGACGGGAACCCCGTCTTTTTCAAGGCCTAATAATATTTACACATGTTCTGTGTCTTCTTATAGCCTGTCGAGACAGGAGGGAAGGGGTCGAAAGAAAAGTAAAAGAAGAAAAAAAAAGGAAAAGAGAGAGAGAAGAAAAAAGAAGAAGAAACAGTGAAACGGGAGGAGAAACATTAAATAAAATATAGAAAATCTCGGAGAAGCAAGACCGACACGGCGTAATTAGAAAGGGGCAGCATCTCAACAGAATAGGGCAGAGGTAGATGAGCAGTGTCATAATTGTCAACAATACCTCCCCCGCACCCACTCTTCCCCAAGTGGGCCGTGTGCCACCGTTCTTGTATTTCACCTTTCCGTGTAGTCCGCTGGCGGCTCGTTCCTCTTTGAAGATTAAGACAAGTTAATGGGGAGAGCTTAAGCGCTTAGAGTGCGTGCTGGTGGCGTCGGGAGGAATGAAAAAGCCGGTGATTGGGGTGCCGCCATCGATATTCATTATATGCAATGGCTTCTTGTCAGTGAAGGAACTGAATGTGCGTTAAAAATTAAAGAAGAAAAAAAGAACAGGGAGGGGGGGGGGGACTGTACGACATCCGGGACAGTCACCACACAGTTGCGGCTCACTGGGAAGACATGCGCGCATGTATGAAAAAGTTAACGAAACCGCGGGACAATGTGTCACAAGCTATACCCACTGCTGCTTACAGAAAAAATACCAAACCATCTCACGTTCAAAAAAATTTGCCACCACACCCCAAAGAGCCAAACGTTATTAACCTTTCCGATAAAGAACTTAGCAAAGAAGAATTGAGTATACTATCACGCGGACTTACATTCTGCCCTGGCAACGGAAGGTACGATGAATTCACGCTCCTAAAAGACCTAGACGACTTCGCACGAAATTTACAATTGGAGGAATATTTCTTTGATAAACCCGAAAAAGATGACGCACTTTTTCGTTGGGTAATCGAACGGCAATAGACCCCAGACGCCAACAGAGATCGACATGTGGATCTCTATATTGACGCGGTTCAAAAAGATGTTATACATGCATACAAGGTGCACAAACCAAGCATGAATAACATATCAAAAAGAGAAAAAGAGGCACTACTCACGTTGAGCTACTGCGAAGATCTCGTCATTAAACCAGCAGACAAAGGAGGCACAATTGTTGTTCTGAATAGATCGGACTACATTGAGGAAGGCAAGCGACAACTAAATAACAAACAATTCTACAAACACCTCGACTTTGACCCTACTACGGAGCACAAAAAGATAATTGTAACAACTCTAGAGGATCTCACACGTGAAGGCGCCATTGATTCAAAGCTTAAAAAGGCACTTATTACGGTACATTCGGCGCCTGGTTGTTTTTACATGCTGCCGAAAATTCATAATGAGAATAACCCTGGCAGACCCATTATATCAGGCACGGGAACGTTAACGGAACCCATTTCCAGTTATATTGATTCTTTAATCAAAGACATACCAACCACACAGGAGTCCTTCTTGCGTGACACAAACCACTTCCTTCGGGAAATAGCAGACGCGAAAATTCCAGACGGTGCATTTCTCGTAACATTGGATGTTAGCTCACTCTACACAAATATCCCACATGACGATGGTGTAAGGGCGCTTGTTGAACCGTATGGCACACACAACCCTGTCGCTTATCCAAGCAAAAAAGTAATTAAAATCTTCACAAGACTTGTACTCGAATTGAACAGCTTTGAATTTAACAACGAGTACTACCTTCAAATCAGCGGCACGGAAATGGGTACAAGAATGGCCCCAAACTACGCTAACATATCCATGCACCACATAGAGTCCAATTTTCTTTCGTCTTGTGATATCAAACCATTATTCAATATACGGCACCTAGATGATATATTCATAATTTGGACACATTCGGAAAACGAGCTCCTCAAATTCATACAGGTATTCAGCCAGGTACACCCCAGCATTTATTTTACACACTCCTACTCTAACACTGAAATAAACTTTCTTGATGTACTCATTCGAGTTGACGATGGTGCGTTGGTAACTAGCTGTCACAGAACGAGCGCTAAAAATGAGCGCGCCGCCAAATTCTTGCGATAACGGGCGGGAGAAACGCCGCGAGGTCAAAGGAAAAAAAAGAAAACAAACATCCAAGGCTCCCCGGGCGCGCGCTCTCCCCGCGGAAGCGTGGCTTCGCCGACGAACCTCCTCACCCCACAGCGGCGGCCGGGCAAGCACTGGAAAGTTCCAGAAGGAAATAGGCGTGGTCATACCGAGTTGAGTCATCTGTCGGGAACGGCCCCCGTACAGTCTCGCGCCTCTCCCCAGCCTTCGCTGCGTATCGCGCCGACGAAATGACGAGAACTTTCTGGAATGTGGCGCGGAAGGTATTTAATCGAGCGGCCGAGACGAGAGAGCAGGAAAAGACGGAAGTTGGCGCCAGAGTGCGTAGGGATTCCGCCACGTAGTCGGCGAAGGTTTTGTCCGTAGGGACGAAGCAGGAAATGAAGAGGATTTCCACCTGAGGGGGAAGGCCCGAGCGACAGGCAAGAGAGTGTGTTTACCGCTATCGAGCGAAGACGCGTGGCAACAGCTACGTGTGTGAAGCCGACGTGTTTCGGGGGAAGAAGTTTGAAGCTTGGAGAGTGGCCTATTGAAGACGGGAGGTTTCCTAGAAGAGAAACTTCAGGGGGCAGCGGAACGGCAACAACGCTGGACTTTGAGTGAGTGATTCTCGGAAGACTATCATTCAGACTTTTGTTCCAAGGACTTTGGACTGAATAGGTTTTCTATCTCTTTAGTCTTTAAGTGTCTTGGTTGTTAAATGCATGCGACTGCATTGTATTGTGAACTGTTGTCTGTGTCCGTTGTTTTGAGTGTGGCTGATTGTACTGTGTAGTACGTTGATTGATTGGTGACATATTGTACTCAACTATTGTGGAGTGTGCATTATTGTGTATTGTTTTCGATCTGCCATTATTGAGAATATAATTTTGTTTGTTTATCAACTCTCGGCTCTGCCTTGTTCTTTGGGCCACAGCCGGCGTCCGCTGGCGCGCCAAAAAGGACCACTTCTAAATTGTCCACGCTTTCGTGGTGCGGTTCGGGGGGCCGATACTTCGGCCCTTGGAATTAGCCCGGCGATCGCCTCCCTAAATAACGGGACTTGTGTGTGACACTAGCGTATACAGAAAACCTACGGACAGGCAACAATACCTGCACTTCAAAAGCTGCCGCCCGCGACATTGCAAGACCAGCATTGCCTATTCCCAAACACACAGATTCCGACCAATCTGTTCCCGCCCCGAGGACCTCCACAAAAACAGCACAGATATGCACGAAGTACTCCTTAATCAAGAATAACCGCCAGCTATCATTGATGACGCCATCAAAAAAGCTGAAAATCTGGACCGCCAGATTCTTCTCAACCACCAGAAAAACGCCGACCAACACCGCAACAAAAACTTGCTATTAACTTTCACGAGCAACCCACCGAACATAAACAAGGTCCTGAGAAAACACTTTAACGAATTGGAACAGAGCGTGCGACTATCCAAAATTTTCACTTTTCCTCCTTGTGGTGTATACAGACGGCCGAAAAATATAAAGGATCATTTAATAAATTCAAAGATAGGTGTGAAATCTCAAATTGGGTGTCACCCTTGCGGAAAAAGCAGATGCAAGGTATGCAAACACATGCAGACAACGACAGTGGCGAAAAGCACCCACTCGGATTTTAAGCACAGGATAAGAGGTGCACTAGACTGTGACTCAGACAACGTCATATACCTCCTGGAATGTGGGGTATGTAACAAGCAATACGTGGGCCAGACAGACACTCCGTTTAGAATTAGATTCAACAACCATCGGGCACATGTACGATTTCTGCCAGGCCTTCCACTTTCAAAACACTGCACATTAGAAGACCACAGCTTTGATGACATCAGGGTTACACTACTAGAAAACAACTTTCGAACAATCAGAGAACGGGAACAACGGGAATCTTATTTTATCTACAAATTTAACACGATAAAATACGGAATAAATGAACACCCAGGCACTCTGTCAGCGTTATGACCGCTAAAGGACGCAAAGGCTTCTCTCTAATCAGTCCGGTTTCATTACGACAATAATATTACCCGCTAACAAAGCTTTTGGTCTATGCATCTGACAACATAGAAATGATTTGCCTCATCAAGCACAGCCGGAACGAACAGATAAGTGGTCCCGGATGTCGTACGGTCTCACCCCCTTTTTCTTTTCTTTTTTTTTTCTTCTTTAGGTTTTAACGCACATTCTGTTCCTTCACTGACGAGGAGCTGAAAGCTATGTGGTTTCGTTAACTTTTTTATACCTGCGCGCATGTCTTCTCAGTGAGCCGCAACGGTGTGGTGACTGTCCCGGATGTCGTACAGTCCGCCCCCCCCCCCCTGTTCTTTTTTTTCTTCTTTAATTTTTAACGCACATTCTGTTCCTTCACTGACAAGGAGCCATTGCATATAATGAATATCGATGGCGGCGCCTCAATCACCGGCTTTTTCATTCCTCCCGACGCCACCAGCACGCACTCTAAGCGCTTAAGCACTCCCCATTAACTTGTCTTAAGCTTGAAAGAGGAACGAGCCGCCAGCGGACTACACGGAAAGCTGAAATACAAGAACGGCGGCACACTGCCCACTTGGGGAAGAGTGGGTGCGGGGGAGGTATTGTTGACAATGATGACATTGCTCATCTACCTCTGCCCTACTCTGTTAAAATGCTGCCCCTTTCTAATTACGCCATGTTGGTCTTGCTTCTTCTCCTAGATTTTCTATATTTTATTTAATGTTTCTCTTTCCGTATCGCTGTTTCTTCTTCTTCTTTTTTTCTCTCTTTTCTTTTTTTCTTTTTTTACTTTTCTTTCCACCCCTTCCCTCCTGTTGCGACAGGCTATAAAAAGACACGGAACATGTGTAAATATTATTATGCCTTGAAAAAGACGGGGTCCACGTCGAAACATCGGCACAATAAACAGTTGTTATGTGAAAGCGCATCTACTTTCATATTTATAACTTTGCGGCAACCAAAGTTATTCTTCTGTATATATATATATATATATATATATATATATATATATATATATATATATATATATATATATATATATATATATATATAATCTGTGGCAAGTGACAAACCAATATAATGACAAAGCAAATGATGAAGTCAGGACTTAGATAATCGAGCCTGACGCAGTGTCACATCAGAGTTCATTGAGAATGACTGTCATGAGTTGGTTATGGTAAATGGGGAAAAATAAGCCGTCTTCCGCTCAGAGCAAGTGCCGTCCGAAATTGGTTTATATGTCGCGGCATCAGGTTCTCATGTTGCCCGACTTTGTTAACCAGCTTCTTTCGGCCCTATAGTACTTGACTATAGCGCAATGCTTACGGTCGGTTGTGATACTTTTTTTACTCGGTCAAGTATTTCCGATCGCTTCGAGATACTGCTTCTCTTCAAATGCGGAGCATTTCTTAGTCACACGATGTCACGCTTCAACGTCGGCAGTGGCACCGTCCACACCTACACTGCGCATGCTCGCATCTTGCGCCGACCAAGGAAGACACCCGCAAAACTTTCACTCCCCTACCGCTCTCTCGCCTCGCAAGGCTGATGCAGGCAGCGTCTGCTAATCAAAAGCGACTGCTCTCAGCTGCACAACCGTTTACTGGCCAACCCGTATATGCAGGCACTGGATTGTGCGTTCGGAATTCAGTCAAGGGCGTCTTTACGTGGCTTTCGCTTGACGTTGAACGCAACGCTTCCACTTAATTCAATAAAGGCGGATAATAAAGACGAAATTAAGCATTCCCAAACCATATCTAATTACGCAACATTCACGCCATACGCCATACACATTTATTCGAGTTCCTCCCGTGGTAAGATGTGGGCGACAATTTTTCAAGTATCTCCTCTCTCTTCATCTCAACCTTTAACATTGGGTTATATCAGAGCGAACAAATCATGGGCACTTTTTTTTTTAAGACGATAGTTTTTCTGTTTAGAAAAAATTTATTGCCACAAACGTCAATAACACTCAACAGAACATTTCCGTCTTAGACATACTCTAACGATGATGACAAGACAGGCGTCATTTACATGAACATGGATATGAGATGACGTTGAAAAAACATGTACATTCGATGGTTCACACAAACACAACCACAAAATACTTTGGGATACTTCAAGGCAAACATTTTCGGTCTGTCCGTCTATGCGTCCGTCTGTCTGTCTGTAGACTGAAAACCACGAAAACTACTAGTATTGCTCAGGTTTCTGCCTTCATACTTGTGTGATTGTAGATTAAAATCAACTATTGCGCATATCAGTGGCACTATATCAACACGTCAGTAATCTGTGGTGTGTTTCCTTATAGTAGAAAAGTCATGTGTAAGTAGTTCTATGAACTGTAGCGTTTATTACTCTGCGCTGACAATGCAATGCAATGCACGAAAAGGCGAGTTTTTTTACGATTTGGCAAGACGATACGGTACTGTCACATGCCTGAAAATCTACAAAATATGGTCTCCAAAATTGTGTGCGCACGTTGTGTGCTTGCTATAACGAAGGTCATCGTTTCGTTTTCTGGCATTATTGCCAGACGGCATTCATGTATCACGCGGCGCCTACAGAATTACACTCACCGATTTGCTCGCGCAAAACATCAAATATATGTTTGATTTTATTCACTCCCTTCAGACGCAAAACTCGTTTTTCGACGACATTTGCAGTCTAACATGTTGATAGGAGGCCATTTTTTCTGTATTTTTGGGCCACTCTCAAACCCAGTCTTGAATATATCTGGTTGTACGGCCCCCTTTATAACTCATGAAAACGCAATTCGTGAGGGTGGTCTGCAATTTCCGCAGGAATCCACAGGAAGCAGAAAAAGTAGTTTCCCCACTTTTCCCGGATAACGTTTCGCCGCGATTCTGAAAGCGTGGCACTTTTGAAAAGAATTATGGAGACCGTTTACGCACTAGAGAGAGATTTTTCACCCGAAAGCCCGGTGAATTGGGAGTTGCATTCAAGTTGAAATAGACAAAGAAACGAGCTAATTTTAGCTGCCCCACCTGTCGTAAAATTTATAGATTACGCTACAAAAATGAACCTCTAGGCCCGAAACTGCAAATTTTAAACTATCATTCCCCGGTATGGAGAATAATTGAATGTGCTTACTTTTCAAGACGTCGACCGAGACTGCCACGACTGAATTAGTAGGATTCTTAAAAACGCAGTTCTTCGTTTTCGATTTGGCTCAGCGATGAGCAATATCACTATATTTCGGGCATCATGAACATCTGCTAACATTTCACGATGTTTTCAACAACATGCTACATTCTTCTTTATGCCACAGATTTATATTACCAAACCGTAAATTCTATATACCATGTATTTTCAACAATGTTCCCAATGAAATCTTGCATTGAGCCCCGCCACGGCGGTCTAGTGGCTGAGGTAGTCGGCTACTGACCCACAGATCGCGGGATCGAATCTCGGCTGCGGCGGCATTTTTAATGGAGGCGAAAATGATGTAGGTCAGTGTGCTGAGATTTGGGTGCACTTGATTCGGGACGATAAACCCCACATATCAATCAAATCTTGCGTTGACCTCTTGCGACCGATGTTCTGTAGACAATGAACATTTTATTTTTATTTCATTGCTAGTAATTTTTTTTTGGTATTCGCACTTCAACTGCGTGAAAATTTGGAGGTGGGTTCATGTGGTCGACGTGATTTCTGAGCATGATATATTTTCATGTTGTTGTTTTTTTTTTTTTGCACGAGAACACGAACGCATGGGTACTCGTTTGTTTGTTTGTTTTAGTTTCTGCGCGCAGTATTCAAGCATAAGCGTGCTAGAAAACTGCATTTTTTGAATAGGAAAGCTAGCCGCAAAGCCACACAGGACACGAAAAGTGGAAGGAAGAAGCGGCCATGCGGTGTTTCACGGATTCTGACTGCGTTAATTGACCATCAGTTTCAGTTACCCGAATTATGTTTCTTTCTGCACGCTGCTTAGTTCTCGGCGCCTCTGTTGTCCCCAGACGTGTATCCATCGCATGCATGCCTCCTCTTGTTGAAGGTTGCCGTGTGTTTCTTTATCATCACAGTTTGCTGTTGTTTGCGCGTGCACTCGTGTTCCTCATCTATGCAAACTCGGAGTTGTAAGATGTCTCTTTATTCATACCACCTAGTTTTGCACCTTTCCTAATAACGAATCTCCAGATGGCTATTTTGCACATTATTTTAGCTGCACCTGCATATCGTTGCATTTCTTTAACTGTTGAGACGCTATTGCAGCTAGTCATTTCCAATGAATCGTAGTGCCTTGAAGTCGGTAATCGGAGAGCGAGAGGTATTAGCACGGATTGCCACTTGAGTATGCTGATAGGGAGTCAGGTATTATGTGGCGTTCTTATTGCTAGAAATATCAAGCTTCATGCTTCACGCGGCACGCTAATGAACGAGGCAGCGGCGTTACAAGGTAATGAACTTCTCGCAACAGTCAGTGTGGCGCTATTACTAGACAAAACGAAGCGCTGAGCGTATTGTCCTTCTGGCTGTAAACGATAGGCTTTCAATATGCGAAACTAAAAATATGCGCCAACAATGACACGTTGATAACGACTATGCTCGTAACTCGATCCAATTAATGCAGCTTCGTGCAGTTTCTTCGTATCTGTGATGTGCCAATTAGGCTAGCACTCTTCGTAACATCACTATTGAAGTGATTACGGTGAACGGTGAATGCCCGGTGAACCCGACCGCGAGATTGCATCATTAACGGTCGACTTAGCGCTCAGCGAGGCCAATGCCCGGCATGCAGCCATCGCTCTCTGCAAAGCATTGCCTTTATCGGCTTTTGTGTGCGCTCTCAAAATGAGCCAATTCTCTCCTTAGAAAATAATCGGCGAAAATGGCAGCTCTCAAAAAGGAATTCAGCCTGTAAAGCTGCCAGGAAAGACATCTGTTGGCGGGTTTTTTAACGACTAAAATAGACAAAACTGTTAGGCTCCAAAGTAGTACCTGCTTGTAGTTGATATCCTGGTTGTCCCTTTATGGATGCAAGGGTGTGACTCACTGACCATGAAATAATAATAATAATAATAATAATAATAATAATAATAATGACGATGACGATGAACGCAGAATGTTGCGATCTGTGTCGCTGGTTTCGAGAATTCCATGGACTTTCAAATAAACGAGTATCTATACGTCATAACAAAGTTTTATTGTTAATATTTTTGAAGCAAAGCTTCTGAAGCTGGCAAGTTTATTTTGCTCATACTATGCATACTACTGAAAAGCGAAAAAGTTCTCGCTGAAAATGGAAGGTAAACAATATGCTCAGATCACATGAAAATAAATGTCTTGGTAAGATTTTAAACAGCTTGCACGAAAGCAATCGAAGTGGCTCGTGTTCGTGTTGTCACGTTCACATGACAGCCTATCTTTATTGCGCTGTTTGAGTTGACCGTGCAGATCTTCTTTGTCTTTTTTTTTTAAATCGAGGTTCTCACCTGCAGACCATGAGGCCCTATTTCCTCGTTTGAAATCATCGTTTCTATGCTTGTATAGAAAAAAAATGAACTCATACACACGCAGATGGAGAGAACCAGAAAGGGAGAAAAGAGTGAACGCCTCTGTTCACACAATTCACACAAGCAGACCAAGTCGGCATATGCTCACGTCACCAAAAGTCGTGGGTGAGTGGATGGCATATAGCAGTAGGGGAGTCTTATTAAACAGTGCTAGGACCATGTACGCTATCTACTAATTTACGACTTATTAAGCAGTAGTGTATTTTATCTAACCGCGATAGCGACTATGGGCACCAGCAGCGGTGGACAACTACGGCCCAAAATTGACTGTTATTGTAATTTTATAATAGCTTTCGTCATAAAAAAGTTCCAGATAGCATCATCATCATCATCATCATCAGCCCGACTACGTCCACTGCAGGACAAAGGCCTCTCCCATGTTCCGCCAGTTAACCCGGTCCTGTGCTTGCTGCTTCCAATTTATACCCGCAAACTTCTTAAGCTCATCTGCCCACCTAACCTTCTGTCTCCCCCTAACCCGCTTCCCTTCTCTGGGAATCCAGTCAGTTACCCTTAATGACCAGCGGTTATCCTGTCTACGCGCTACATGCCCTGCCCATGTCCATTTCTTCTTCTTGATTTCAGCTATGATATCCTTAACCCCCGTTTGTTCCCTAATCCACTCTGCTCTCTTCTTGTCTCTTAAGGTTACACCTACCATTTTTCTTTCCATTGCTCGCTGCGTCGTCCTCAATTTAAGCTGAACCCTCTTTGTAAGTCTCCAGGTTTCTGCTCCGTAGCTAAGTACCGGCAAGATACAGCTGTTATATACCTTCCTCTTGAGGGATAGTGGCAATCTACCTGTCATAATTTGAGAGTGCTTGCCGAATGTGCTCCACCCCATTCTTATTCTTCTAGTTACTTCAATCTCGTGGTTCGGCTCTGCGGTTATTACCTGCCCTAAGTAGACATAGTCTTTTACAACTTCAAGTGCACTATTACCTATCTCGAAGCGCTGCTCTTTGCCGAGGTTGTTGTACATTACTTTCGTTTTCTGCAGATTAATTTTAAGACCCACTTTTCTGCTCTCCTTGTCTAACTCCGTAATCATGAGTTGCAATTCGTCCCCCGAGTTACTCAGCAATGCAATGTCATCGGCGAAGCGCAGGTTACTAAGGTATTCTCCATTGACTCTTATCCCTAACTGTTCCCATTCTAGGCTTCTGAAAACCTCCTGTAAGCACGCGGTAAACAGCATTGGGGAAATTGTGTCCCCTTGCCTTACACCCTTCTTGATTGGTATTCTGTTGCTTTCTCTATGAAGCACTATGGTAGCAGTTGATCCCCTGTAGATTTCTTCCAGAATGTTTATATATACTTCATCTACGCCCTGATTCCGCAGTGTTTGCATGACGGCTGATATTTCTACTGAATCAAACGCCTTCTCGTAATCTATGAAGGCTATGTATAGTGGTTGGTTATACTCTGAGCATTTCTCTATTACCTGATTGATAGTATGAATGTGGTCAATTGTTGAGTAGCCTGTTCGAAATCCTGCTTGTTCCTTTGGTTGATTGAATTCTAATGTTTTCTTTACTCTGTTAGCAATTACCTTTGTAAATAGCTTGTATACTACAGAGAGCAAGCTGATCGGCCTGTAATTCTTCAAGTCCTTGTCATCTCCTTTCTTATGTATTAAGATGATGTTAGCGTTCTTCCAAGACTCTGGTACTCTTCCCGCCAGGAGACACCTCGTAAACAGGGTGGCTAGTTTTTCTAACACAATCTGTCCTCCATCTTTCAGCAGATCTGATGTTACCTGATCCTCACCAGCAGCTTTGCCCCTTTGCATGCTCTCCAAAGCTTTTCTGACTTCTTCTATCATTACTGGTGGGGTGTAATCTGGGTTACTGCTAGTTCTTATAGTATTAAGGTCGTGGTTGTCTTGGCTACTGTACAGATCCCTGTAAAACTCCTCCGCTATCTTAACTATTTTATCCATATTGGTAGTTATTCTGCCTTCTTTGTCCCTTAGTGCATACATCCGACTTTTGCCTATCCCAAGTTTCCTCTTCAATGCTTTGACACTTCCTCCGTTTTTCAGAGCGTGTTCAATTCTCTCCATGTTATACCTTCTTACATCGCATACTTTACGTCTATTAATCAACTTCGAAAGCTCTGCCAGTTCTATTTTGTCTGTTGTACTTGACACTTTCATGATTTGACGCTTCTTAATTAGGTTCTTCGTTTCCTGTGAAAGCTTGCCAGTGTCCTGTCTAACTACCCTGCCTCCCACTTCCACTGCACACTCCATAATGATACTCGTCAGAGTATCCAGATAGCATAGATAGATAGCATAGATAGATAGATAGATTTTTCCAGATAGCAGCTTGCCGTAAACTGGGAATACTGTTTCGTAAATCCAGAATCTACCGGCACCCCATATTTCTGTCATGATTAAGCATATGCTCATCCAACAACTTTGCTACTGGAATAGCTCTCCTGCACGGTAAAAAAAAAAATTGCTTCTTGTCTACAAAACTATATTCACTGAGATATAAAGGTGCTCGAGTCATTGACTTTTCCACACCAATACAAGAACATAAAGCTACAAGCAGTTAGAAGATTTAAAGTATTTCAAACTTTAAAAACTGGCAAATATTACAGTGACCGTTGGCCGCGAGGGCCTCGACTAGAAAGGCTAGTTGACCTCGCAGATAGGGTAGTAGAAAGTGGAATACGGCAGCTTTGCTTTCGCGAGACCAATTGCATCCCCCCTTTGGCTGCACCGCTTCTTAGTCGCGATTTTACGATGAAATTTAGACACGAGAGTGCCACCAAGGGCACCGATTCGTAGTTTGCTTGCCCTTATTATGAAGTCTTACCACTTCTTTAAGCACTGAGCTTATTCAAAAGGAAGTCCACACGGTGTCCACAGCAAAAGCACAGAAAATGTTGTGTTCTAGCAGACAAAACTATGAGTGACGTCATCACGTAGGTGGCTCCATGGTATGTCTTCGAGGGCAAGACAAACTCTTGAGCGATGAAGATGTTATTTCAGAGAGCGGCTCACTCACCTAGATGATCCGCTGAACATACCCAATAAATTATCTCCCACGCTTACCAGTGTGCTCGGGGTGAGGCTATGTCCTCAAAAGCAGAGGTTCGCAGTGATTTCTCTTCAATTTTTCAGCCGACGAGCGACGCTTCACAACTGGAATTACTGTTTTAACTTTGTTTTATTGGGCAGTTAACTGACAGATCGCATGGTCAACTTCATGGACTCTGCCCACTGTTTCAAGGTTAACGCCTTTTACGTTTCGAGCTTCACCCAGGGAGGCATTCTTTTTGCGGTGGTAATAGAGTGCTTTTTTTTTCTTTATATTCCCTCTCTTATTCATTGTTTCTTAGTTCATTTGTGATTTCATGATCTGGTGGCAGCCGCCTCTAAAGCACCTAACCTTCGTACTCCTCTCTAAATAAGAAAAACCGGTGCCGCGATTCGTGGTGCGAGTATAGGCGTCACCTCGGGCTACCGCAGCGCGAACGCAGGGTTCAATAATGAATGCAGCAGTCCACTCGCCAGCAAGCGGAGGTACGACCAAAGCAGACGCAGTCGAAGAAATGAGGGTAGACACAAATGTGCGGCGGGACGCCAGTGGTCGGAACACCAACAACTGTAGCAGGGACTCAGACTGTAGCAGGGACACTGTAACTCGGGCAAGCAACACTGCCTGGAAGTAATACGAAGCGACGTCTCTCCAGCACGTGGAACCCATCATACTCGGTAAAACATCGTGCGAAAGCCCTCTTTGTCAATCCTCGAACCAAAGTTACTGCTTAACGTGTGTACAGCAACTCTACGTCGGCCTGGTTTACTGCGGCGTGGTAACGTCACCGTCACGTAGATCGAAATGAGAGCCTTCCTGCGCTATAAGACGATAGGATCGCTTCCCACGCAATTCTCCTCGTGGAGTATTGCAAATATTACCGAGTGCGTCGATGCGTTTGTGATGTGGAAGTCCACAACAGTCTCCACTTGCAATCGCCTTTAAAGATTTCGACAATGCAACAACCTTCAAAAAAAAAAAAACGTCACTCCACTTTTTTTTTGTTTGTCTGCACATCTTTCAGGTATTTTTTACGTTAAATATCTCAAAGCCACCGGCGAATTCCTTATACAAATTCCTACATGTTTCCGAACACAGGTACTGAAATTGAGACAAAAAAAAAAACTGAATGAGCACACCTACAAAAAAAAAACAGTGCCATACTGAGATGTCAGTGTTCAAAGATGTGAGGTATACGCGACTATAACAAATTAAAATAGTTATTTTTCATTCATTGAATTCCAAAGCGAAAGCAGACAAAGCACATGATTGAAGGAAGATGCAGTAGACGTGTGCATATATGGTTGGGCAGATCTATCTATCTATCTATCTATCTATCTATCTATCTATCTATCTATCTATCTATCTATTTATCGGTCTGAAACATGAGGCTCGCGTTCTGCACGTAACTCTTTTTCTCCCATATTTTTGCTAGTTTTTTTTTTAAGAAGTACCTTCATACAGGTATGATGGGTTTTAAGCA
Source organism: Rhipicephalus microplus (assembly GCF_013339725.1). Lineage (NCBI taxonomy): Eukaryota > Metazoa > Arthropoda > Arachnida > Ixodida > Ixodidae > Rhipicephalus > Rhipicephalus microplus. The sequence continues at coordinate 22,381,954 of NC_051169.1, read as the reverse complement.
GTCTTTTTATAAAGCAACCTATGCGGTTAAGTTGTGTTGATACATAACAGTTAGGTTAAGCTCAAATTTGGTGTCCAGATTCTATTCTTATGGAGATCGGTATCAATATGGTGTTAGTATACTTACGCCAAATCGCCGTCAGGAAAGGCCCGTATACGACATGTGGGAAAGGTATTTTCAAAAGGCCATGTTAGCTGACATCTCCCTACTCCTTTTCATCCCGTCATCCTGCCCCCCCCCCCCCCCAGCTCTATTCTTTTTCCTTGTCATGGCCCTTGCAGAATTGAATTTTCGAGGCAGCGGCTCTCTATCTGAAGTGAGTTTGAGAGCCCTGACCTAATCTACTTTATACATGCAGCAAGCATTCGAAGCAAGCCTTTGAATATAAAAAAATATATTGTTTTTAACCTTACCCGTCCCAGGCTGTACTCCTAATGTCCGATGATGCCTCGCCATTACATTCGATATGCTTTCGCTCGGCGTCAACTCAGCGAATGAAGTACTTTAAACAGCTGCTCTCTTGTTCACAGTGTCGTTTTTATTATTACTTATCATTTGTTATCATTACCGTTCATATTTGGTGCAGGCCATGAATTCATCACGTCATGTGTGATTCACTTCGTTGTGCTTGTAGACATTTCTAAATCAACCTCGCACATTATATCATGTACAGCGGAGATTTTGCTTGGGAAAAATATTACGAGAGAACTTAGGTCACCGTCTAAGCCTATTTTTCAAGCAAACTATTCCGCGGAAACGTTTCCCAGCATGCTGACACCGCTGTTTTGGATGGCGAATGTCGTGATCATTTAGCATGCGCGCTATTTATATTGTTTATGTATGAAACTACCCAAATTCGTTCTCGGCCACGGTGCATATGCCTGACTAGAACGCAAAGTTTTGTGCGCATTGTGTGTGGCTGCTCAGGACAAAATGATGCTTCACTGCTGATGGTGAGAATGGTGAGGGCCTATGCCCGATAATTGCGAAAGGTGGGCTTTGTGGAAAATTTAACAAAACAAAATGCTTCGAAGCGGCTCTCGAAAAATATCGTCTCCCGGACTCGTTTTGCAAGGTATGAGATGGAAAACAATGATTATATAGTATGGGCGTTTTTTATGGTATATAGCATGTGCGTTACCGCATTTATTTATGCTGAACAAACCAGCAAACTCCACGCTTGCGCATTGGTGGTATGAATAATCCTTAGCTACCAATTGCAAGTTGTTTTGTTCACAGAGTCAAATTGCACGCACACACACACGCACATACATACATACATACATACATACATACATACATACATACATACATACATACATACATACATACATACATACATACATACATACATACATACATACATACATACATACATACATACATACATACATACATACATACATACATACATACATACATACATACATACATACATACATACATACATACATACATACATACATACATACATACATACATACATACATACATACATACATACATGCCCCGCCGCGGTGGTCTAGTGGCTAAGGTACTCGGCTGCTGGCCCGCAGGTCGCGGGTTCGATTCCCGGCTGCGGCGGCTGCATTTCCGATGGAGGTGGAAATGTTGTAGGCCCGTGTACTCAGATTTGGGTGCACGTTAAAGAACCCCAGGTGGTCAAAATTTCCGGAGCCCTCCACTACGGCGTCTCTCATAATCAAATGGTGGTTTTGGGACGTTAAACCCCACAAAACAATCAAATCAATCAATCATACATACATACATACATACATACATACATACATACATACATACATACATACATACATACATACATACATACATACATACATACATACATACATACGCACGCACACTCAGGCCTCTTCGCTGTCTCAAGAGCTCTGTGCCAAAATCTATTATTACCTAAGATTGCAATGACTATTAGCACACAATCATCGCTGATTCCCTAATATTGTTGGGTCATATAGTTATTTTACTCCAACAATATAAAGTCATCAGCTTCTAAATCCACCCCGAGATTATAGTTGAAAGTACAGCTCAAAATGGGGAAATTTAGCGCCGAGACCTCGATAATGCGGGACATGGTGATTCTGATCCGGAGCATCCTTTATCATAGCTGTCAGGCATTTCCCAAGTTCAGCTCATAGAGTTTGCGATTCGGTTCGGCGAAACATGAGACACGTAGGGGCAAACACTCTGAACGTGTTGTGTTCACTGCGAGCAATATCGGTTGATTAAATAAGGAGAACTGACACTAATATTGCAATAGTAATTATATGGACACTCTCGGCTTGATTTCACCGCCGGCGCCGGCATCGATGTCATCCACCACATATGTATACGTATCTATATATATATGAAAACACAAGAAAGAAAAAATCTTTAAACAGACCCCAGCGCGCGCAATCGAACGTAGGACTTCCGCGTCGTGAATGCGATGCGTTAACCATTGATCCATCGAGAGGTACCTCCTTCGAAGTTCAAACAACAAGATATTTATATCTACCACTTACCGCTATTGGCGGGCATCTCGAGGGAGGGATAGACTCGTGTTTCCAGCTTTCTTAGCAAGGTGGCGCAACGAGCGCGCGGCGGCTCTCACCTCTCACGCGTACTTTGGCGCGGGGAGAGGAGTGGACGATCTCTCGAGCACCCTAATCTCGCGGTGTGAAAGAGGAGAGGATCGTACGTTTTGGCTGTTGTCGAGCTTTACCTGGAATGATTCTGTTGTACTTACCGGGTGTACAAATGTCGTTCCAATCATTGCAGTCACCATTTGCAAAAATTGCGCTCTTTTCAGACACAGCGAAGTAACAACTGAGACGCTTATTCGCGTTTATCTGTACCTGGGAGTACGCTTCGTGTGTTGTTTGTGCGTCACAAACGCGGGGCACGTTTCGATCTGCTTACCATTCTGCGCGTGACCATCCAGTTTGTTTCGCTTTCATTGCCTCGCCTTTGCGGCAAAGCTGTGACTTTTTTATTAGTAAGTAAACCTGCTTTCACGCTTCTTGAACGCCAACCTGTAGGATATCTAGCCTGCTTTCTGAGGAAAACGGAGAAACAACACAATATCGCTCAACTATCGCACAATTTCCAGTTGTGTGCCCTCTGTGTAAGCAAATCGTAATTTCCTTTTACCTTACACACTGATGTGGCAATCGGGGCAGCACGTGAAACACCAAAGCAAACAAAAATACTTGTGAGAAGTTCGTTCAATGCGCAGGGATCATAGCTTTTCAAGCCGGCAGCATAGGGCAAAGAGCTAGAGTTATGGGTGATCACATTTCCACGTAGTTTACCAGAAGACCAAAGTGGCTCAGGGTTTTCGGTTTAGGGGCCGATCAGAACTCCATTTCGTCCACCATTTTCATAAACGTGCAATATAAATACGTTGTAGCTACCCGAAGATCTGCATAAAAACGTATTTCTCTACAATAAACTGTGTGAGCAAGTCAAAGGAAAGTGACTATGCTCAGTTCGTTTTTATACACTGCACAACGGGGGTGAAAAGAGTATAGTTAAACCAGCAGCGAATTTCATAGTGTTTATTTACAGGGGTTCCATGTGACTTTGTCGGCACAACATGTGTATGTATGGTTGTCAATCATCGTCATCATCATCATCAGCCTGGCTACGCCCGCAGTAGGGCAAACGTCTCTCCCATGATTCGCCAATCAACCCGTTTTATTTCTTTGCTTTGCGTTGCCACGTTATTACTGCGAACTTTTTAATCCTTGCGTGTTGCGCACTTAGCCATAATGCCCTCCCCCCCCCCCCCCCCCCCAATGTTTACGAGACAAGTTGGTTTCTACGCAGAAGTCATTTGGTCTAACTTTCAATAGCCCCATATGGTTCTCTATTGAATCCAATTCAATGGGGATATCAAATTGGTCGGAGCATCTAGCGTTCTGTATTACTCCGCAGCCCGAAACAGAAAATTCTGCTCGCCCAAACAAACAAAAAAGAGAAAGAATGGGGAACACATTAACTTCAACTGAAGCATGAACGCGGAGAGTGTTTATTTCCCTTTACAACATTCAATCAGCCTTCGAAACACTTCAAGGGGACCAATGGGGACCTGTAGTAACTACTACGTCAGTTGCAGCGACTCTTGAACGCACGTGCCTCGCAAACACATCCGGGTTTTCAGAGAAGCTGTATGGCAGATGCCACTTCGGTCAGTTTTCGCTGATTGCACTGCGTTCACCAGCGAACATTTCCCACTACAATTCTGTCATATGAGTATCTGCAAGTTAATTGAAACATAAAGCTTTGACGCGTTAAACTCACAAAAAATTTACGCATTACGTTATTGTTGTCGGAAATAGAGCAATGTAGCGGCACGCTGCAACGCCACCACAGAAATACGAAGGGACAATTTTGTGCCCAGCCGGACTGCCAAATAATACATCATGACACAGCGAATCTTGTTGCAATCTCTAACCGCCGCTTGAAACACCGTACCATCATGGGTGTACGCTGCATGCCAAGATGTAACTAAATCGTCGTATATATAGACTGAATCAAGCGTTCAATCTTGACAACTCTCTCATGAAATGACCAGAATACCGCAGTGTAGAAGGTATAGCGACTCTATTCGCAATAGTAAATCTCTTTTCGGTGCACAACGAAAAGTAATTTTCGCCACGCGTCGCCCTCTGTGTGCATTATCCTCCTTTCACGACATCTATGAGAGGTTTGATTTAATTTATTTGCTATTTATAAGGCAGGACGGATAGAGTAAAAACAACACTAACGCAGCCTCACTGGTTCCCACTACCTAGACAATAACCTGCCTTTTTTTTTTTCACTCACTGTCACGTACATCGCATTCATTCCACTGAGCACCGAGTAAGCACTCAACGCAACTCGCCAGCGGCAACGACGTAAAAGAGGTGCTTAGCACCGCTCCTGCAGAGGTCAATGCGTAGTGGAATGCGTGAACCTAATGTACTGTTGGGCTTGCTGGGCTTTCTTTCTGTTGGCTACTGCAGTCGGTAAATAGCGGCTTCACACGAAATACAAGTCTGATCTACAAAAAAACATGTAAAGTGCGTGACATAACAAGACAGAAAATGGTGTGCACGTACTAGTAAAGAAGCTTAGCTTGTGTGTTCAACTTAACGTCGGTTGTTCTCAAAACTCATTTATGCCCTGTGTCCTACATGTAGGACGCTGAGACCTTTCACTGTAACTCGAATGTTTTTTTTTCTGCGAAAAAGGTAGCGCCACCTATATTGTGTTTATGTTCTGTCCTTGTCACATGGAGGTCTTGGTGATCACTGGGCTACAAATAGCTACATTCTTCCAGTCACAAAATGACATTTCGCGTGCGTGTAGCTGAGCGCCATACCGCTAAAAAAAGATATAATATACAGTTAACTTGTTATCAATGCTGCTGATATTTTTGTCAATTGTTTTTCAGTTATTGGGTGTGCAGTAATTTTCGTATGAGAGCGATAGGCGCCAATGTTTTTTTGTTGTTCTTTTTGTTGTTCGCGGTGTGTCAAACGCTGGTGACCTACATATAGGACGGCTCAAAAACCATTGTTCGAAAGAGTTTCTTTTTTTTTAATAAAAGCCTTATTCTGTTTCCTCAGGTCGTAGAAGCAATCATTTTGTGGAAATAACTTAGTTTCGTAATTTTCCTAAGTTTGGGCATATATGGGTTTCAAGACGGTAATTCAAAGCAGACGCAGTTTCTAGGGAAAATACAATAAGGGATACAACTGTTCAAACGCTCGCTGCTGACTTGCAACGCATAGAAATCTCTCGAGCGCGGAACAGGGGTAACGCTTATAAGCGCAGCCTGCGCACAGAAACGCGCCAAACATACTTGCGCTCGAAACATCAGCCTCTCATAAATTTATGGAAAAGCGTCAGTGCTCTAGCCATGACGTAAATGTAAATACGATGCTCATCAAGCGCCCCTAACATTCTTTGAGCCGCAAAAATAGAAACTAAGCATCGTGGGATGTACTGCACTATCGGAATCCATTTTTGTGCCGAAATGGCTGCTGTAATCTTGTTGCGTACAGTGCGGAAGCTCTTAGCTGCAGCCCCCCGAACTAGCGACAATTCATTTTTGAGGCAGAGGAAAAGCAGACCAACCAACGCATACGTCAGCTGCTACGCGGCGCGTGGTGATAAAGTGATTACGTTGCTGAATAGCGATGAGTCACTGCGAAGATTGATCAACGAACCGTGACTTGAGTGAACAAAGGCCTCGTTTGCCTGAGTAAGCTCCTTCCCTGCAGGCCTGCTAACATCAATGCGAATTTTTTTCGAAAATTTAGTTGCTGCGGTAGCACGAAAGGAGAGTAGTCCAAGGATCTCGTCACGATCAGAGCACAAAAAAACGCAACAAAATTCGGCAGATCCACTTACCTGGAAGAGAGAGATAGAGAGAATAAGGCTGAAAGAAAGGCAGGAAGGTTAACCATGGTTGAGCCTGGTAGGCTACCTTGCACTGGAGGGGGGTAAGGGGAATAAAAGTTAGAAAGAGAAGAAGAGAAATGTCACTCATTCCATTGACAAAACGGCCGTTAGGTGCTTAACATCACAGATGGTGAGTCACATCCGTGTCTGAATCAATTGAGCACGTTCATTGCATTAACTTGTATGCGCGGTTCCATACACCCAAAATCTTGCGATGGTGAAGCCATGTGCCGCTTGCGTTCTCAAGCAGCAGACTTCTGAAGGCTTGCGAGAACTGGAATGATGGTGTCAAGCAGTCACAACATGCTTTAAGTTGTCGGTGTCTGCATTTTGCTCAGAGGCACGCGCAGAGCACTGACCAGGATACTGACCATGCCGATAAGTGGTCCTTCGTCCGTCAAGTTATGAGGTATCGATGAAGTGTCCTTCACTGTCGAAGTCTGATGCCTCTCATCAGGCGCATGACTCTTCGATAGTTCGGACCAAGCACTACCTGCGTTACTGGTAGAGGCATCATTTTCCTTTCAAACGGCTGCGTTCTGACTGGGTAATGAGAATGAATCGTCTGTTCCATTGCTAGCACAAGCGCCTTTGTTCTTAGAACCAGCAGCGCTTGGCCAGAGTGGGAGAAGTGGAGGTGGTTTTGGACATTCTTCGTGAGGCGACGAGGTTTTCGTGGCTTTGGTGCAGCGCCGGCCACGAGACCGTCGTCGCATAATGTATGCAGCTGCTTCTTGGCATGAGATGTCATCTCTAGCCCTTTTCTTCGGCCCTGTTAGCTCTTTTCGAATAAAATGACAGTCCTTCGAAGAGGCATCATGCGGCCCATTGCAATTTGGACACTTCAGCGTCGTAGCCTGGCACGTGTCGTTGTTGTGCTGCGCACTGCATCGGGAACAGACAGGAGAGTTCGTGCACACAACATTTACGTGACCTAACTTCATGTACTTCCAGCAATGAAGTGGTTTCGGTATAAAAGGGCGAACTGCGTGTCAGAAGTGGCCCATTTTTACGTGTGATGGAAGTGATTCGCCCTTAAATGTATTTCTTACGCATCGTGATGTCCCGATACGACATATACTTGTAATAATGGCATCTTCCGAAGCCGGCCTGATCAATACTGGTAGGTCCGAGTTGGCAATGGCTTCGGCAACATCATATATCACCCCAGCGCTCACTTCTTTGCCCAGTGGTATATGAGAGCGGCTAAAGAATCTCTGGATCCAGACAGGCCGCCATTGGAACCTGAACTTGGCAACGTTTATCGCTAGAACCTTATCTAGTAAGGCAAGTCTAGCTGTACTCTTTGAGGAGCTAGAGGGTGTTAAATGGGATATAGTAAGGCTCAGTGAGGTTAGGAGGACGGACAGATGGGGCCTATGTGGTGCTACAGAATGGGCACGTCCTTTGCTGACGGGGCTTGGCTGACAAAGGAGAACTGTGAGTGAGGTTCCTTATTCACAGAAACATAGCTGGCAACATCGAGAAATACTATAGCATTAATGAAAGGGTGGTAGGCATTGTAATTAAACTGAATAATAGATACAAGATGTAGGTGGTACAGGCTTACGCGCCTACATCCAGCCATGATGACGCTTCAGTTGAAAGCTTCTATGAAGACGTGGAATCGGCAATGAGTAAGGTAAAAACACAGTATACTATACAATTGGGAGACCTTAATGCAAAGATAGGGAAGAAGCAGGCTGGGGACCAGGCAGTGGGAGATTATGGCATCGATACTAGAAATGCTAGATAAAAGCTACTAGTAGAATTCACTGAACACAATAATTTACGGAATTTTAATACCTTCTACCGAAAACGAGGAAACCGTAAGTGGACATGGAGGACCCCTAATGGCGAAAATAAGAACGAAATAGACTTAATAATAAGTGCACCCTCAGGCATGATGCAGGATGTGGAAGTGGTTGGGAAAGTACGACGCAGTGACCATAGAGTGGAACGGTCTCGAGTTCACCTAGACTTGAAGAAGGAACGACAGAAAATAATACGCAAGAAGCCAATCAATGAGCTAGCACTGAGAGGAAAAGTAGAGGAATTCAGAGTCTCGCTTCAGACCAGCTACTCGGCTCTTATCGAGGAAACCAGCCTTAGCGTTGACGCAATGAATGATAATCTGACGAGTATCATTACGGAGTGTGCAGTGGAAGTTGGAGGTACGGTACTTAGACAGGACATTGGCAAGCTGTCCCAGGAGACGAAGAACCTCATTAGAAAGCTTCAAAGTATGATAGTCTCTAGTATAAGAGACAAAATAGAACTGGCAGAGCTTTCTAAGTTGATTAATAAGCGTAAGGTATCCGATGTAAGAAGGTATAACATGGATGGAATTGAACCCGCTCGGAAAAACGGAGGAAGCGTCAAAGCAGTGAAGAGGAAACTTTAGATAGGCAGAAATCGGATGTATGCACTAAGGGACAAAGAAGGCAAAATAACTACCAATATGAATAGGATATTCAAAATAGTGGAGAACTTTTGCAGAGACCTGTACAGTAGCTGGGACAACCCCGACCTTAATACTAAATTAGAAAAACTAGCCACACTGTTTACGAGGTGCCTCCTGATAAGAAGAGTACCAGAGTCTTGGAAGAATGCTAACATCATCTTAATACATCAGAAAGGAGATGACAAGAACTTGAAGAAATACAGGCCGATCAGCTTGCTTTCCGTACTCTACAAGCTATTTACAAAGGTAATTGCTAACAGAGCTATGAAAACATTAGAATTCAATCAACCAAAGGAACAAGCACAATTTCAAACAGGCTACTCAACAATCGACCACATTCATACTATCAACCACGTAATATAGAAATGCTCAGAATATAGTCAACCACTATACATAGCCTTCATATATTACGAGAAGGTGATTGATTCAGTAGAAATATCAGCAGTCATGCAGACACTGCGGAATCAGGGCGTCAATGAAGTATATATAAACATCCTGGAAGAAATCTACAGGGGATCAACTGCTGCCATATTGCTTCGTAAAGAATGCAACAGAATACCAATCAAGAAGGGTGTAAGACAGGGAGATGCAATCTCCCCAATCCTATTTACCACGTGCTTACAGGAGGTTTTCAGAAGCCTAAAATGCGAACAGTTAGGGATAAGAGTTAATATAGAGTAGCTTAGCAACCTGCGCTTCGCCGATGACATTGTATTGCTGAGTGATTGAGAGGACGAATTGCAACTCATGATTACGGAGTTAGACAATGAGAGCAGAAAGGTATCTTAAAATTATTCTGCAGAAAACAAGAAATGGCAATGAGCAATGGAAAAAAATGGTAGGTGTAACCTTAAAAGACAAGAAGAGAGCAGAGTGGATTAGGGGACAAACGGGGGTTAAAAATATCAGTTGAAAACAAGAAGAGGAAATTGACATGGGCCGGGCATGTAACGCGTAGACAGGATAACCGCTGGTCATTAAGGGTAACTAACTGGATTCCCAGAGAAGACAAGCGGGTAAGGGGGGAGACAAAAAGTTAGGTGGGTAGATGAAATTAAGAAGTTTGGGGTATAAATTGGCAGCAGCAAGCACAGGACCGAGTTGTCTGGCGGAACATGGGAGAGGCCCTGCAGTGGTCGTAGTCAGGCTGGTGATGATATGAGAGCGCACTTTCATCCCATTAATTACCGTTAGCTCACGCAATCTGTCAAGCGCAGTCAGATGATTGACGTCAATTGCTAGGATGTTCTTGCAGCTATTCACTCTGACTTCCTTTATTTCGTACGGCACGAGCGCATCTAGCTGTACAGACACGGCTTTTTGGTTAGGGCGTCTCATGTTCTCACTAACGAGAACTGGCATGAAAAGGGTGGTTAATACCTTGGTATTCCGTGAAGGTTGCATGGTGGGCGAACTCTAATTGGGTGACGTGCTCATAAATCGTCTCTTTCCCTTGTGGTTTCTCACAAGCTCGAAGTTGTCGTCCCCTGATTCATCACTGCTGACTTTGTAGGGTTCAGAGTCATCACTCTAAGTGCCACTCTTGGAGCTGTAGCGCTTCCTGGAAGCAACAACCGTGGTCATTGCGGTGTCTGGTAGTCTTCCGTAGGGCTCTAACTTCATCGCACACCAGCAAGAGACCGCGCTCCGAAGGCGAAATGAAAATTATGCACAAAAAAAAAATCCATGAAACACAGACATTAGGCATTCTGCCACACCGGCACATCGTCGTCATCCCCCATACCTAGGAATAGACGTTATGTGAAGCATGCGGAAAAAAGGTGACCGTGTTACAATTTTTTTTATTGAGCGACGCGTCATGAAATGATTTGGCCACAAATAATACATACACAAAATAAAGAAACGCTCAGCGACAAACACAAGTGGCACTTCCAACTAAAGTAGACCGGGCGAAAATCCATACTTAAGTAAGTAACAACATACAGACATGCGCAGTCTTCACACAGCCCTATGCTATCCAGCTATCTAACAATCTCTCTTCCGATAAGTACAATGTCACCGACGGTTTGCTGATACAATTTTCGCCTTCCTTTTTAAAGTAATATGCTTCCATCAACTCACGCGCAGTTTTATGCCTACTCTGTGTGTGTATTATTTGCGGCCAAATCATGTCAGTAAGCAAGTACCAACTAGGCCAACAATCAGTATTTTTACGTCGTGAAATGACGCTAATTTAATGTACAAATGTCGCTCATACAGACATATATTGAAGAGTTGCAGATATTTATATAACCAATTGTTTGCACTTGCGCAAGTATGCCAACTGGAACATGCGTATGAGTGTGATGCATGGTTCTTGTTGCTGATTTGTTTCTCCCGGGCTGAGCCTCAGAGAGTTTTGTTAATAAGGACAAAGCCGTTCGGTTTCCAAGAAACACACAAAAAGTTTAATTGAAAAGAAAAAAGGCAAAGATTCCTCACAAAACAAAACACTTAATAAACAGTTGACTGGACATGACGAAACACATCTGTAAACACCCAACAAAACGTTCAAAGTCAGTAACTAAACCTAACGTTCGAAAGGGGCTGAGTGATGGGAGTAGCGCAAGAGTATCGGTGCAGTCTCACCCACAAGTTGGTTTTCGGCGGTGATGAGAAACCGGAACGCCGTGACTCCTGCGTCAATGCGTGGGCTGGACGAGGACGAGGGAACGCTGGCTGCTGGCGACACGTCGAAAAGCCCTACCAAATCGTGATGGTTTCGGCTTGAGGAGCGTGGACACGTCGGAGACGGGAGAACGCAGGCTGGTGGCGACGCGTCCGGGAACTAGGGTCGACCTAGTCAAGCAGCTGGGCGCACAGCTCGGGCCCGGAGCCCGACGGCTGTAGCTCGCCTGCCGGAACCGAAGTCCGCAGGCTCTGGAAAGGAGTTCAGGACCGGATGGCCACGGTCCTTTGGAGCGGGAACCCGACAGCAGGAGGCCCCGGCCGGTGGAAGTCCTGTAGGCTCGGGTCCGGAACCCAACGGCCCATCTTCAGCGCCCGGTCCGGTGACGACCTTCCGCTTGCACTGCCTGCCTCGAATTCCCCTTGCTCTCGTCTCCCCAGGCTCCTGCTTCAGCTCTGGCCCACTTGTCTCGTTCTCATTGGAGATACTACTGTTTCGTGGTGTCAAGCCATTGGGCCTTGAAATCTCCGTGTTCGCTGCCCATTGGATGTTTTACCTTTTGTTTACTTCACGTCCTGCCACGCATCCTCGTGCTTGACGCTCTTTAACGTCGTCATTCTTGTTTAAGCAGCACCGCACGTGCACTCTGGTATTTCTCCTTTTGTTTTTTTTTTTTTTCCGTGACGCGCACTTTTCGAAGGCGCGCACTTTGAACGCGCACCACACATCACATACGCCCCCCTTTTATTCAAGTTTTTTTTTTTTTAGAAAAAAAAAACTGCCGATGAGTGCGCGTTCTGCACTACGTCACAATTAAACCACATATTTGCACCACGCAGTTCAACACATCACCGGGCTACAGTTCGCTACATCGTCCAAATGTCCACACTTAAACTTTAGATTCACCCAATTGCATTTAAAAGTTCTGAAACCCGGAATAAACCTTTTTACTACAAAATCGACTATGGACAAAGCTACTTGTGTCCGCCTCTAAAAGTCGAAGTCCAGAAAGAGCTACCGGTTTTCTAACCCTACACTCAGGTTATCGCGTCCCAAACCAGACGCACTGCCCTTCTCGCACGTTTCGAAAGTAACTGTGGCAAACATGCTTTTATGCACTTTCGCTGAAACGCGTGTCTGCGCCCCCGCCGGCCACATGAACGCTTACCGGTCACAGAGGAACAGGGCGCGGTCTCGAGCCGTCGGCGTCGACACGAAACGCACTGAGACACGAATGTCCAAATGCCACAATCTCTCACACAAATGCTTTCTTTTAGTTCACCATCTAATGAACACAAGCTCGGGGTGCCCTCAGCAAGCCCAAACGCTCCGACAAGCGTGTGAGGTTCCTGGATTCTTGAGAAGGGATGCCGTTGTGCTCGGTCATTATACAGCTCATCTTGAGTGGACTTAATTATAGGTTCAAAACCAATCACGTTCTCAGGTTCAAGACCCTGTCTGGCATTCTCCATACCTACTATCGAGCCCACCTCCGATTCGATACTGTTTATTTTGAAGAGTGCTTCAGCACTCCCATCGTGTTTTCTCGGACAAATAGCAGTTACGCTATCCTGTGAACTAGAATCCCCTCTCTCTCTGAGTGAGATATATGTATGGTCTAGGACCATTGACGTGGTGCCTGCTGCTACCTCTGTCGGTACAAAACAATCAGTGGCCACTATATCAGAGCCTTCATGGCATTCGCTGCCATCTTCCCAATGACGTTCTAGCGCTCCTTCCATGGAGCTATTGAGAGGTAGCCCTACCCCTTCCCGAAATGTGCTCGGCCTCTGAGACGTTCTGATCCACACCTCATTCTGAATGGAGCTTCTTCGTTCCCTGCTATCGAAGCTTTGCTCCACAACATTTTCCACAGCTTCTAGGTCGCCCATATCCAGGCGCTCTTCTTCATAGGTGCTTGGCCTCTCAGAGGTCCCCAAGCAGCTAACGGAAGTAATATGTTCCCAGCCAGAGAAGCTTTCCGTCACTTCAACAAACTCCTCATGACTCCTGCCTTCTTGGCTGTCCACCTCTCTGCCTTCCTCTATCTGAGCTTCTCGCTCCGAAGTAAGGCTGTCGCGAGGCTCGAGGCCAACCTTGCAGGAATCGACTTCCCTCCAGCAAACGCTGCTATCGGAGCAAACATTCACCGCTTGCTCGACCTTCTGTATCGCCAGCTGCCCCCTTTTCGCCATCGCAAGCTCGAGTCGCCGCTCGAAGTCCACCCTCTCTAATTGGAGCTGCTGCTTCAGTATGCGTGTCTGACGCTCTAGCAACACTTTATTTTCACGCGTTACGCGCTCTAGCTCCTCCTTCTTAGCTCTAAGCATCAATTCAAGCTTTTCCTTCGCCGCCTTTCGTTCTGCAGCCCGTTTTCTATCTCGAACGAATAGGACTTTGATCCTCCCTGTAGCCCTTGACCTACTTTACTCCTGCAAGAATCTAGGGTCTTGTCCTGTTTTTGAGCGGCACTAAGATCCTTTCGGGTCGTCTTCAAGGTGGGTACATCGATTTCAGATGAGATTGACCGTTGCTCTCGGATTTTGATACCAACCACTGAAGACTTCAGGGTACCATCCTCTCTATCTGCTCCTTTTCCACTCGCTATATAGTTGGGGTAGGTTTTTACCGGAATCCTTTCCTCCCACTTGGTATCGGGGTCATGGACTTCACGTGAACCTGGTACATTTCCGACGATAAGGTCGTAGAGTGGGTTTGTCATGCATTTGACAATAGATGTACCAGAAAAATAAGGTGAATGAATTTCCACCTCCGCCTCAGGAACGATGATGCTACTGCCATCGGCTAAGAATAGCGTAGCGGTAGTACCTATGAGGGCTTCATCGGGTACCAGAGAACGACGCACCACCAGTGTATTGCTACCCGTATCCCGCAACACTGAGACGGTTCGGCCAAAGATTCGGCCCTGTAACACGGGCATTTTGTGTGTGGCAAACTTCGGGTGAGTATTCACAGCGCCCGCCATGTCCTCTTCTTTGTCCGGTGAAAGCTTCACTTCCGTTGAGTGCTCCTCTGGCGACAAAAGACATGACGTCTTGTTGGCTGAACCGTTCTTCTTTGAGCAAGTTTTGGAATCATGCCCCGCCCTCTGACAATATCCACAGAAAGGTTGTTTTGGCCTTGATCGGCACTCCGATGCCCTGTGACCCATTTTGCCACATACAAAACAACGTACTGCTCCTCTCTCCGAGTAACTACCACTTTTTTCCGTATTGCTTTTAGATTCCACTTTTTCTCGGAAAACTAACAGGTTGACTTGCCTCTGAGCTTCTAAAAAGTTATCTGAGGCCTCGGCCATGTCCTCTAGCTTGTTGAAGTTCTTTTCTCGCAGGAAAAGTGCCAAACGGTGATGACAGTTTCTTAAGAACTGTTCTGTAACTATCAAGTCACGAAGAGCCGAATATTCTTTTCCGGTCCTCGACATTTCGACCCAACGATCGAAAAAACTCAGTAGCCTAGTTGCGTACTGCTTGCCTGTTTCGCCGTCCTGTGGCTTGCTTTGTCGGAACTTTTCCCGATACCCTTCGGCCGTAAAACGGAAACGCTGGAGCAACGCCAACTTGGCTTTATCATAATCGAGTGAATCCTCCGGCGAAAGTCTTCCAAACACCTTTAAGGCTTCTCCGCTCAAACATAAACTTAAAGCTGTGGCCCATTTGTCCCTAGGCCATTCTTGACCGATGGCGACTCTCTCGAACCTTTTTAAATAGGCGTCCAAGTCGTCCCGGCTTTCATTAAATCCCGGTATCAACTTATGAGGATTCACGCTGCATGAAACACTCCTTTCTTGTGCTGAGCCTGGTGCTGAGTCAACAGTTCTTGTCTCTACACGGCTATTCTCAGCTTCGGCAAGTCTAAGACGCAGTTGCAGGTTTTGGTTCTCTAATTCCAGCTGCTCCTTCTTTGCGCGTGTCTCCAGTTCGAGCTGTTTTTCTTTTTCGCGCGTCTCGAGCTCAAGCTGCTCCTTCTTGGCCTGCGTCTCCCGTTCCAACTGTTCCTTTCGAGCTTCTCGTTCCGCAGCCCGTTCCTCTCGTGCTCGTGCCTCCTTCTCCTCGTACCATGCTTTAAAATCCGCCCCATCAATTCCCATGCGATCCGCCAAGGCCATTAGCTCTCGCATATTCGACATGATGTCAACCGCGTCAATAAATGAAGGTGTCAAACCAACGGCTTCGTCCTGTCGCTGCGGACGCCAGTTTGTGATGCATGGTTCTTGTTGCTGATTTGTTTCTCCCGGGCTGAGCCTCAGAGAGTTTTGTTAATAAGGACAAAGCCGTTCGGTTTCCAAGAAACACACAAAAAGTTTAATTGAAAAGAAAAAAGGCAAAGATTCCTCACAAAACAAAACACTTAATAAACAGTTGACTGGACATGACGAAACACATCTGTAAACACCCAACAAAACGTTCAAAGTCAGTAACTAAACCTAACGTTCGAAAGGGGCTGAGTGATGGGAGTAGCGCAAGAGTATCGGTGCAGTCTCACCCACAAGTTGGTTTTCGGCGGTGATGAGAAACCGGAACGCCGTGACTCCTGCGTCAATGCGTGGGCTGGACGAGGACGAGGGAACGCTGGCTGCTGGCGACACGTCGAAAAGCCCTACCAAATCGTGATGGTTTCGGCTTGAGGAGCGTGGACACGTCGGAGACGGGAGAACGCAGGCTGGTGGCGACGCGTCCGGGAACTAGGGTCGACCTAGTCAAGCAGCTGGGCGCACAGCTCGGGCCCGGAGCCCGACGGCTGTAGCTCGCCTGCCGGAACCGAAGTCCGCAGGCTCTGGAAAGGAGTTCAGGACCGGATGGCCACGGTCCTTTGGAGCGGGAACCCGACAGCAGGAGGCCCCGGCCGGTGGAAGTCCTGTAGGCTCGGGTCCGGAACCCAACGGCCCATCTTCAGCGCCCGGTCCGGTGACGACCTTCCGCTTGCACTGCCTGCCTCGAATTCCCCTTGCTCTCGTCTCCCCAGGCTCCTGCTTCAGCTCTGGCCCACTTGTCTCGTTCTCATTGGAGATACTACTGTTTCGTGGTGTCAAGCCATTGGGCCTTGAAATCTCCGTGTTCGCTGCCCATTGGATGTTTTACCTTTTGTTTACTTCACGTCCTGCCACGCATCCTCGTGCTTGACGCTCTTTAACGTCGTCATTCTTGTTTAAGCAGCACCGCACGTGCACTCTGGTATTTCTCCTTTTGTTTTTTTTTTTTCCGTGACGCGCACTTTTCGAAGGCGCGCACTTTGAACGCGCACCACACATCACAATGAGCAACACCAGAAGCTCATATGAAGCACTGATGCTCGCGAAGATGCTTGCCCTGAACACTGCTACATAAATCATCTTCAGCACATGGCAACTAACCACATCTGACGTTAACCTGACGTGACGGCTGTATCAAAATTGTACATATGCAACGTTTATAAAAGTGGGTAGGCAGCACTGAAACCTCTAATACCGTTTCACGAAGATTAGCGTCTATATGAAAAGTAGTTCCGAAACATGGCGTCGCTCTGTGGTAAAATGCTTCATTGGCACCCAGAATGCTTGGGTCAGTTCGATTCCAGCTGGGACTCGTCTGGTCAATACTACCGACATCAGGTATTTCTTAACACTTGCGCGTTAAAATTGCCCATGTGTGTTCTCGTCGTTTCTGAGCAGATCCCAAGTGTCAATCACCTGTGGCACATACCCGCATGCTAGTGGCACATACCCGCCCGTGGGTATGTGCCACTGTTTGGCGGAAAGTGTTTGACGACGTACGCGACAAGATTGTGACATTATTCATGTCTTGACAAGCACGTCGTATTCATCAAACGATCTCAGCCTCTCCTGCTAATTTTGGTTCACGCCAACTAAATAGGGTGACCACGAGAGCACCCAAACGTAAGCGCATAGATAGATAGATAGATAGATAGATAGATAGATAGATAGATAGATAGATAGATAGATAGATAGATAGATAGATAGAT
This sequence comes from Rhipicephalus microplus, assembly GCF_013339725.1. Classification (NCBI taxonomy): domain Eukaryota; kingdom Metazoa; phylum Arthropoda; class Arachnida; order Ixodida; family Ixodidae; genus Rhipicephalus; species Rhipicephalus microplus. The sequence goes on along the minus strand of NC_051169.1, from coordinate 22,364,429 downwards.
AGATAGATAGATAGATAGATAGATAGATAGATAGATAGATAGATAGATAGATAGATAGATAGATAGATGATAGATAGATAGATAGATAGATAGATAGATAGATAGATAGATAGATAGATAGATAGATAGATAGATAGATAGATAAGATAGATAGATAGATAGATAGATAGATAGATAGATAGATAGATAGATAGATAGATAGATAGATAGATATAGATAGATACGCTCGAAGTCGCCGAAGTTCACTTAGAAGTGCATCGCATTTAAAAACACAAGAAAGCGCACGACACAAGCGTTGTTCTAAGAACTGAAAGTTCATTGAAACAGAAATCGGCCCCGTATGTGCATGTTCTACTGCAAAAGTCACCTGCGTAATGTTCCGTGTAGATAGAGTGAACAAATCGTTTATTTGATGTTCTGCGCGAGAAAATCGGTGAATCGTATAGGGAAGACAGGCTCCGGTTAGCGCTGCGCCACTCGCCGCCCTAGCGGAGAGAGGGCAACGCTCCGGTCGCTCGGACGGGCCGCGCTTGCTTGGTTTTCCCATTGCGAGCACGCAAAACGTGTTACTTGGGGCTTTTATTTCGCTTTTTGCGCGCTTTTGGCCCCGCTGCTTCGTCATCCTTGAAAGCAGGCACACACGCCTGCTGCATTGTGAGCTGCTACAAAAGTTTAAAAATGTCTCAGAGCTGAAAACTGTCCGTGAAGCTCTACCATTTTCAATGCAAGCAATGGCAGGAGGAAAAGCGTCAAGAGTGGATTATGGCAGTTCGATGATACTTCCTTGGTCTTGTCACATTGAAGTGTTTTTGTCGTGCACAGTATTACCAACTATTTACGGGGAGAAACGTCATGGCACGTTTGTAAACTGAAGCTGCAGCAAATAGACAACTGTTGTACATTTTGAGATTGGGCACCGGCTTTCCGAGACAAACATGTTGTATTGCGAAAGCAGCTCAGCTTGCTAGCTTAGTACACCACTGTTAAAATATAGCGTGAGCCATGCAAGTGTTTAACTCAACTGATCGCCGTAGACTTTTCGTCGTCGCTCAGTGCCAACAGAGTTATGCTGCGTGTACGTACATTACGCTGCATATACGTACTAGTCTTGCAAGCAACAACAGCCGATAAGTTGGCAGGCTTATGTGTCTCGATGATAAGATCGAAGTCATGAGTTCGATTCCCCCATAAGCCTGCTGCATTTACATGAGAGCGAAACGTAATAACATAGTGCTTAGATGTAGGTGTAAGAATGGTAGGAGGGGCGTGTTGGTTTTGCATATTTCAAGCGTATGATGGGATGACGCTCAATGCAAACAGAAGCGGCTCTCGGTGTGTGTGCACACTCTGTTCGTTGTCCTCGTCGTGCCTTACACCTCATATAGGTTTAGGTGCACGCGTTAAAAAAAAAACCTAGGTGGCCGAAATTATTATGGAGTCTCACACCAGAACGTGCTTCCTACTGGCACCATGGTTAGGGCACATAAAATATTTTATTGCTACATTGCCCCCTCAGGTTTTGTTGTCACCCCATTTTACTGCCTGCAGTGACTCTCAGCGCAAACCACGCCTACAGTGTTCGAGAAGCTTTATGACTGCAGTAGTTCGCTTTTGCTAGCATTAGGCCCATTTCGCGAACAGTTTCATCTCGTAATTGCAGTCTGCTTCCTTCGTGCACGTCACGACGCCGTGACAGTATCCTTGCATGCGCCTGAGCTACTTTATCTGAGCAGCGGGTGATATACAGCTGCCGACGGCAATAAAATTTTTGATCGTGTGGCCAAATTGCACGCAGTAATCAGGGGCAAATCTCGGCGTAGCCAAATACATGATCGATGCTAGTGGGTATTGTATAACATGACGAAGACCAAGCGAGCTGCCAAAACAACCAAAGCGACATTCGAATCAGTGAACATGCTGCGTGATCAATGGCTTGCATATTATTTGAAATTAAACATGCGCTGCAGGAAACACGTATGGTCGAAGTGGGCATAAAATACTTTATCGTTATGCTTTCAAGAGAGCAGTGAAAAAATTCAAGGTGGCATTGAACTTACGAAACGACGTTGTTCACATCCTATGAAAACTTCGGTAAAAGTGAAACTCTTATGAAACTGAACACTGCGCGCTGCAATGATGCCAGGAGCTCAACCGGTCAGACGTGAGTTTAGTCTCTTCACACTGATCTTCTGACAAATTTAAAGTCACGCTACAAACTTGGCTACCAAGCAATCGAAATCAGACACGACAGTAAAAAAAAGAACGACATGACTGCCACATCAAATGCCAGTTTACCGGTAACATAGATCGAAAGTTCACGCCGTCACCTCACTTTTATTGTAATACAAAGACGACTGTTCCCCATAGACATGTACATAGCACTAGCCATAGCCTCCTTTAATAAAGGAGGCTATGCACTAGCTCGAAGACATCGTGTTTCACTTGATCGGTCCCGCAAAGGCTGTCAATGAAACACTCTCGGTTATGGTGATATTCACAGCGTGAAAACACCCTTACAATTTTTTAAACCTTTGGAGCAAGTCACGGGTGACGCAGCACGAGCAGAGCGATCACACAACAGCAGATGCAGAGCGCCATGACGTGCTGAGAGAGCGTAAGCAGAAGGTGGGAGCGGGTACCAAGTGACCGGTTTTCGCTCGAAAGGGGGCCAAACGCGCACGGCGCCGCGTCCCTGGTCGAGGTTGGGAGGCCTATTATGGAAGCGCTCCGTGAGAGAGTCTCTATCCGTGAAGCGAAGGTGAGCGAGCGCATCGAGGCACGTTGGGCTTTAAGGCACGTTAAAGCCCCCACATCGAGGGGCTTTAAGGCACTTTAGACACGAGCGCCATCTGACAGTTATCTTCGAAAACGAAGGAAGGCGTGTCTGCCTACGTAGAAAGGTGCGCACCTGTCTCGGAGACGATAAGGTGTAGAACGCAAAGCGACAGGCAGGTGCCACCACCATGTCGTTTTCACAGGCAGGTGCCACCACCAAGGCGCGTTCACACTAGAGCGACATGACACTGACATGACCCGACGAAAACAAGAGGCGGACGCAAACCATCTGCCGAAGAGTCGCCCACCGAAGAAGTTGCCAGACCCCATGGTCAACTAGGCCGACGACGACGACGCCTCAAAATAAAAGTATTTTATCGTATTGTAACACGATGAGAGAAGGAAACCCCAGCAAAACACATCAAAAGACCTGTCGTCAGCATGTTGTCGGGAGATCGGCAGCTGAGCGAAAATTCGTTCCATGTCTTTGCTTCAAGCCACCACGAAGCGGGCAATCTTCGGGGAGTTAACAATGCCCTCTCCGAGGCTTCTGTGGCGTTTGAATGGGCAGCTAGAGCACCCAAGGGAAGTCCTTTCTTCGCTACCCTATTGTGTATCTTCAACCCCGTCTCTCGTTACCATGTAATACGGCGGTGGCTGTGGCGCTTAGCCGGAGAGGGACAATGGTACAGCAGGGAGCATGGTTGAAAATGGCTGCAAGTTATCGCATTGCATGGCTGCAAGTTTAGTCGGTGTCACAGCGTGTGCCTCCAGTGTGACTACAGCATTGGCCAACGAAATCTTGTGAGCACGACAAGGCGCGGGCGCGAGCGGGGTCCTCGAGACACCACCCGGGGACTGTTTCTGACATTGCAGTGTACATAGGCTGACAACAAAAGAAAAGACACTCCTGAAGACAGCCGGCAGACCAAAACACGTGTCGGGTCTCTCTAGTGTAAACACGCCTTTATCAAATAAAAATATATATCAACTTGTGGTTATGGTGCCTCAGATATGCGCGAAAATCGCTTTTGAATTGACAATCGCACAAGTACGAACGCTGACACTTGAGCAATATTAGGGAGTTTTAGTGCTGGGTACCCAAGCGGCTTGCGTACCCAGGACGTTGGGGCGGCGGTATTGCGCATGCGTCAAGCCCCAAACAGATGCGCCGCAAGATCGCTGGGGCGATAAGGCCAAGCGTCCGCGCGGCCATAAACAACGCTGCCACCACTGGCCTCCTAGCGGAGATAAGCTGCCCCGGCGCACATGCTGGCGCATCAAGTTACCTTCACGGCAAGCAAAGCCGAGGCTGGCCAGAGCCACCAATTTGACATCTAAGGTATAAGTGCAAATATTATAGTGGCTAGCCACTATACAAATAGCATGACACAAAGGCACGAAATCTCGGACAGCATAGATCGACCGCCTTGTAAGGTCCACCTTCGCAAGAACTCACAGTATCCGAACTGCGGATACTCTAGCCGTCGAGTTAAAATAAGCCAAAGTGCGAGCACTTATAGCGATTACACGGTTTCAGCCAGATTACCAAAGCTAGAATGGCCTGGAACATAGAAACTAAAAATATGCCAGTCCCCGACCAGCTGAATAGATTGCGCCATCTAGCGCGGCTATAGTGAAACAGACAACCACAACATTGTTATTGCAGAATCATTGTGCAGTGTACATCTGATGCAAAAACTTCGCAGCGACAATAATACAAATGAGTAACGTTTTTATTTGTTTTCACCTCAAAAACATTACGCGTAAGCTAACAAGTCCATGACTGTGGTTGCACGAAGTGTCACAAGATGTCGACACTGTCGTTATAGTAACCTTGTATTTCTCACTTTTTTGTGTATACCAGGATACTGTACACAATAAAAAAGTGTCCTGATCACTATCTATGTTTAATTTAACATTTTCAATCACAAAAATAATTAAATAATACTTACGCGACAAGACGCTATGGCGCTGCGAGCACGTGTGACATGGGATCGACATCATTTGAGGGCAGGGAAGCTAGCAGCAAGATAAAATTTGAGAAGCGATTGAGAGAAATTGGGGAGGAGCGTTGGGCTAGGAAGGTTTTCAGCTACTTGCACATGAAGAATGTCGATACAAAATGGGGGAAGCGAACCAGGAAATTGACTGGTAAATACTTAGAAAACAGCAGGTGGCCAAACCAAGAAGACCTATCGGTTAAGAAGAAAGTGAAGGAAACGGAGACTGACATGTGGAGAATTGGCATGATTAAGAAGTCCGCGCTAGAGATCCATCGAACTTTTAAGCAGGAAATTTCCAAAGAAAAGATCTATGATAATACTCGGGGTAGTTCTCTACTGTTTGAGGCCAGGACAGGAGTATTGCGAACCAAGACATATCGGGCCAAATACGAAGGGGTAGACACAGTATGCAGTGCGTGTGGAGAGGAAGAAAAAACTGCCCAACACTTGATAATGTTCTGTAAAGGGCTTCACCCTATAGTTCAGGATGATGGCGCAGAGTTTTTCAAAACACTGAGGTTTAGGGACAGGGAGGGCTAAATAGACTTTAAGCGGGTAGACTTAACTAGAAGGAGGTTATCTGATTGATGGCTAAAGTCAAGGCACGAGTGAAAATTAAGCCCTTCACTGCAAAGTACCCGTCCAACTTTACTATTTAAAGGGAAAAAAAGATAAATCTAGTGGTTAGTTCACTAAGTATTACGGCTATGTGGCGTTAGCCGACGCCCGATCTAAAGAGTACAGCCACATCCATCCATCCATCCATCCATCCATCCATCCATCCATCCATCCATCCATCCATCCATCCATCCATCCATCCATCCATCCATCCATCCATCCATCCATCCATCCATCCATCCATCCATCCATCGATCTAACCTTCGTGTGGCTAGCGTTTGCGTGCGTGCCACCGTGGCGCCAACTAAAAGGCATTCCGGTAGGGTATGGGTTGAGCACGCAACGCCGCGTGCTTCCCAAGCCTGCAACGCCCAAAGATAATGAGTACCCAGCACTAAAACTCCCTATTGGTGGCCGCTGCGGATGGGGTTGGCCGTTTGACGTATCGTTGGGTACCGTTTAGGATATCGTTTGCGCGGGCAGACAGAAAGGCAAATGTACAGACAGAAAGACCAAAATTTTGGCGTCGACGGCCCCTCTTTCGTCTTTAAAATCATGTCACATATATGCAAACACGAAGGCATAAAACAATCACAGCATATCCACGGTGTGAATGATGATGTGTGGAACAAAGCGTCGGAAGGTTTTATTAAGTAAACCGTGAACCGTTTGTTCGTTCATTCGTTCGTCTGTCTGGCAGGATGAGCAAGCAGCCGAACGAACAGGCGGGTGGACAATTCACGGTTTGGCGATAAAACCCTCTTACGCTTCACCCCGCTCATATTCATTCACTACGGGGATATGCTGTGATTTTTTTCCTTTCCCTGTAAGGGTTTCCTCATCCCTTTCACCATTCCACAAGGTGTCCCCTAAACATCCACGGCTGAATATCACTGTTCTATGACATACTTTTGTTTCGGTTGATGGACTGATTTATATGTGGGGTTTAATGTCCCGAAACCACCATATGATTATGAAAGACGCCGTAGTGGAGGGCTCGGGAAATTTCTACTATGGGTTCTTTAACGTGCACCGAAATCTGAGTACACGGGCCTACAGCATTTTCGCCTCCATCGAAAATGTAGCCGCCGCTGCCAGCATTCAAACCCGCGATCTATGGGTCAGCAGCCGAGTACGTAAGCCACTAGATCGCCACGGCAGGGTTTTCGTTTCGATCTTACGTGTGTACAGAAAGCCAGAAAGTAGATTTGTGGGGTTTAACGTCCCAAAACATCCATATGATTATGAGAGACGCCGTAGTGGAGGGCTCCGGAAATTTCGACCACCTGGGGTTCTTTAACGTGCACCCAAATCTGAGTACACGGGCCTACAACATTTCCGCCTCCATCGGAAATGCAGCCGCCGCAGCCGGGATTTGAACCCGCGACTTGCGGGTCAGCAGCCGAGTACCTTAGCCACTAGACCACCGCGGCGGGGCAGAAAGCCAGAAAGTAGCAACTCACTGTAAGCGTTACCACCCTGTTCCAGCGTCGCCCCGTAGCAGCGTCACCTTTTGTCAGCATCAGCCTTCAAGTGTTCAAGTGGCACCGTCAGAAACATCCTGTAAGAAGTCAAGTACAGAAAAGATATATATATATATATATATATATATATATATATATATATATATATATATATATATATATATATATATATATATATATATATATATATATAAATATATATATTATTTATATTATTTATATTTATATATATATATATATATATATATATATATATATATATATATATATATATACATATGTATTGTTAAGGCGTTTATTAGCCGGCAATCAGCTAGCATACTCAATAGCGACAGTCCCGGCCAAGCACGGACTCTCAGCGCGAGTGGCGTCCTTGTTGGGTAGCCCCACTAGGAGGTACTCAAGAGTTCGACCCATTTCAGAGTTCGGAGGCATCGCTACAATCACCCCGGGGTCGTAGAGGGAGCCGCCTAGCGACCTAACAGCATGTTACTATGAGCGGGTCATAATAAGCCTTCAGGCGCTTCACATTGACGATGCCGCGCCCACAGCGGCGCATGTTCGAAGATCGTTCAACGGGTTCGATCAGATAGTTGACGGGAGAGGTGCGCTCGATGACACGGTAGGGTCCTTCGTATTTGGGAAGTAGTTTAGAGGAGAGGCCAGATACAGAGGTCGGGATCGAGAGCCATACAAGCGCACCAGGAAGGAATGTGGGCTCAGAAGTGGTGCAGCCATCCCGAATACTCTTATGCCGCTCTTGCTCATGTGTCGTAAAAGTCTTGAAAAGCTCGCGACACTCTTCAGGAAGCCTGGCTGTCTCAGAAATGGGTGCACACTCAGATGGATCCGGCGTGTACGGGAGTATCATGCCCATGCATGGTGTGTGACGGGTGCCTTCCATATAGCAAGTAGAAAGGTGAAAAACCAGTCGTGCTCTGAGCGGCGGTGTTGTAGGCGTAGGTGACGAAGGGCAGTATATTATCCCAATTAGTGTCGTTGGCAGCGACGTACATTAAAAAAAATGTCGCCGAGATTGCGGTTAACGTGTTCGGTGAGGCCATTCGTCTGCGGGTGGGTAGCAGTAGTTTTGCGGTGGACAGAATAGCATTCCATCAGAATGGCTTCAACGACTTCCGACAAGAAGATACGGCCTCGATCGCTGAGAAGCGCCAGGGGTGGTCCGTGGCACAGTATGAATAGATGCAGCAGGAAGGACGCAACATCGCGTGCAGTAGCCGCAGGGAGAGCGGCGGTTTCGGCGTATCGCGTTAAATGGTCTACGGCAACGATGGCCCAGTGGTTACCAGCCGGCGTCAGAAGAAGTGGTCCATACAATTCAATACCTACGCGCCCAAAGGGACGGTCAGGGCAAGGTAAAGGTTGCAGACCGGCGTGCGACATGTGTTCTGACGGTTTACGGCGTTGGCAAGTGAGGCAAGAGCGAACGAACTGCTGCATGTAGCGGTACATCCCGCGCCAGAAGTAGCGTTGTCGAACGCAATGGTAAGTTTTGAATATCCCACAGTGCGTACATTGCGGATCAGAATGGAAAGATTGACATATCTCCAATCGCAGACTGCGGGGTATGACGAGTAACCACTGCCGGCCATCGAAGTCGTAATTGCGTCAGTGTAGGAGGGCGTGACGGATGGTGAAATGGTGAGCTCGATGACGCAAGGCACGCGTGGATGGTGTTGCGAACGGATCATAGAGCAAGTCGATCAGTGGGGCGATTCAATTATCCTTTCGCTATTCGGTAGCGAGGATGCCAACATCGATGGCAGATACAGCAATTGAGGTTACTGAGCAGGGCACACCGTCTTGAGGTAGAGGGGAGCGTGAGAGGGCATCAGCGTCAGCATGCTGGCGTCCGTTGCGGTACAGCGCACGGATGTCGTAGTCTTGTAAGCGAAGAGCCCAACGGGCGAAATGGCCTGAGGGATCCTTCAATGATGAAAGCCAGCACAATGCGTGATGGTCGGTGACGACATCGAATGGGCGACCACACAAATAAGGTCGAAACTTAAAGGGCCCAGACGATCGCCAGGCACTATTTCTCCATGACGGTGTAGTTTGTCTCGGCTCTCGTGAGCGTACGGCTTGCAAATGCTACGACATATTCAGGGAATCCGGGTTTGCGCTGCGCCAGGACAGCGCCGAGGCCTACACCGCTGGCGTCTGTGTGCACCTCCGTTGGGGCTGTAGGGTCGTAGTGGCGTAGAATGGGAGGCGACGTGAACAAACGGCGGAGCTTCGCGAACGCGTCGTCGCACTCGAATGACCACGAACTGAGGGTCCCGGTACTTCCAAGGAGCTTCGTCAGCGGTGATATGATCGTGGCAGTTTCGCATGAAGCATCGGAAGTATGAGCACAGGCCCACGAAACTACGCAACTCTTTGACAGATGCAGGTTTGGGGAATTCGGCCACTGCCCGAAGCTTGGCAGGATCACGAAGAATGCCGTCTTTGGACACGACGTACCCCAGGATGGTGAGTTGCCGCGCAGCAAAGTGGCACTTTTTCAGATTTAGTTGCAAGCCGGCATTGCTCACACGTGCGAAAAACTTCTTTCAGACGTTGAAGATGCGTGGAGAAATCCGAAGCGAAGACAATGACATCGTCGAGGTAACACAAGCACGTGTACCATTTCAAGTTGCACAGAACGGTGTCCCTCATGCGCTCAAAGGTCGCAGGTGCATTACATAGACCAAACGGTATGACGTTGAACTCGTACAAGCCGTCTGGCATAACGAAGGCGGTCTTTGGTCGAGCATCGTCAGCCATGCCCCGAGCGCAGATCGAGAGAAAAAAACGGCTCTATGAAGGCTGCCAATCGCGTCATCGATGCGTGGCAGTGGATAAACATCCTTGCGAATGATCTTATTGAGCCGCCTGTAGTACACACAGAACCGCACAGAACCGTCTTTCTTCGCAACAACAACAACAGGAGACGCCTATGGACTGTCCGAGGGCCGAATAACGTTGCGTTGGAGCATATCGTCAGCCTGATCATTAATTACTCGACGTTCAGTAGGCGACACGTGATATGGACGTTGCCATAATGGTGGATGGGCACCAGTGTCGATGCGATGCGTAACAACGGACGTGCGACCGAGAGAACTTTGCCCGACATCGAAAGAAGAACGATATTCTTGCAACAGGTCCATAAGCTGGGAACACTGTACTGCCGTAAGGTTGTCAGCGATGGAGGGGCCAAATGCATCAGAAGATGACGAATCAGAAGTGGAAACAGCATTGATGGTACGCGACCTGGGACAGCGCGTGTCATCGGGTACGTCCAGGACTTGTGCGTCGTTGACTGGTTCCACTCTGCCGAGACATTCCCCTCTAAGCAAGGTAACAGCGTACGGGGACGGGTTGGTTACAAAAATAGCAGCGTTGCCCTGGTTGACCTGCATGGTCGCGAAAGGTACTAGCAACCCTTTCCTGCCGCAAGCGCGGTCAGATGGTGAAACGAGTGCAATGGTGTCGGAGAGACCGATGCAGTAGACAGACACAGCCATCGTCGAGTTTGGAGGCACTGTTGTATCGTCTTTCGTTATAATCTTGCTCAGTGTCGAGGGACTGTCTTCTGGTGTTAAATGCGAGAAGGGTGAGAGTTGAATTTCGGCGGCGGCACAATGAATGACGGCGTCATGGCAGGAAAGTCCCATCCCAGGTTGACGTCATGAGAGCATGCCGGAATTATGATGAACTGGGCGACATACAGAACGTCCTGAATGACAACGCGAGCTGTTCACCGTGCTGTAGAATGAATACGATGCAACTTTGCAATACGGAGGGAAAACCCAGAAAGTGGCGTCGTCACTTTTTGAAGTAAGCGGCTGAGTTTTTCGTCCATAACTGATATGGCAGCTCCAGTGTCAATAAGAGCCGATGCACAAACACCGTCCACAAGCACGTCAATGACATTCGAGGGGCTGCTCTGAGGGCTTTCACATTGCGATATCGTCGCAGTTCTTGCCTCGGGGACTGAAACGACTAGTTTTCCCGCTCATGAGCAGCCGCACTTGGCCGCATGGGGGACAGGTAACGACATCGTGGAGACGGCGATCTTCGAGATGGACCTGGGCGAGATCAAGGTGGCATATACGGCGGTTCTTCGTGATAAGGACGGCTAAGTTGGCCAGCAACAGGTGAATAAATTGGAGCCGGCTGTACGCGATGGCAATAACGGGCCACGTGACCAGCGTAACCGCCGGCAAAGCAGATGGGTCGGTTGTCGGGTGTGTGCCATCTGTTCACCGAGGTAGGTCTCATCCATGTCGCAAGGGCCGATGGACGGAACGGTGGCTGCATGGTGGACGGAAGCTGAGGCTGAGGGGTTACGTCAACATACGTAGCGGGCATACCCGCTGCAAAGGACGGAGTTCGAGCGGCAGCTTCGGAGTAGGTCATAGGGGCGGGTGCTGGAACGACTTGGGGCGGCCTGGCGACCACTTGCGCGTAACTCAGGGGCGCAGGAGCTGGAGGCTGTGGGGGGTGGTACGCAGGCATTACCTCCGCTATTTCCGGTTCAATCGCTCGGCGAATGGGAGAGAGAAGGGTAGTAGCCGATTGTTGAACCGGTTGGTGGGCAAAGGGCAGGAGCGAGAACTGATGCGCGATTTCCTCACGGATGAAGGACTTTAGGTCGGCCATCAACGCCACTTGGTCACAACTGGCCTCCAAGCCAGCGAGCGTTGCAGCTCGTGGTGGGGAGCGTCGGGTCATCGAACGCTGCCGGCTTAGCTCCTCGTAGCTCTGGCACAATGTGATGACCTCAGCCACTGTGCCGGGCTTTTTGGTGAGCAGCATCGTGAAGGCATCATCGTCAATGCCTTTATGATGTATCGGATCTTGTCAGACTCGGATTTGGTGTGATTAGATTTGTCGCATAGGTTCAGGACGTCTTCAATATAGCTGGTGAATGACTCACCAGCCTCCTGAGCACGTTCACGTAAGCGCTGCTCGGCTTGCAGCTTGTGAATAGCAGGGCGGCCGAAGAGTTGATGATTGCGGTCTTACAATCGGACCAGGTGGCAAAATCGGACGCGTGGTTATTGTACCATAAAATGGCAACACCCGCAAGGTAGAATACCAAGTTGGTCAGCTTGCCGTCCTCGTCCCATTTGTTGGGGACGCTCACGTGCTCGTAAATGGCGAGCCAGTCCTCCACGACAGTGCCATCAGCGCCAGTGAAGATGGGTGGATCGCGGATTCTGGGGACACCGAAACAAGGGGGTGGCATTGGAGGAGGCGTTTGCTGAGAGGTGTCGTGGGACATGGTAGATGGCAGGGTACGTGATCGTAGCTCCAAAGGCATCGAAGGGGATCGCAGCCCTCTCCACCAATTTGTTAAGGCGTTTATTAGCCGGCAACCAGCGAGCATACACAATGGCGACCGTCACGGCCAAGCACGGACTCTCAGCGCGAGCGGCATCTTTGTTGGGTAGCCCCACTATAGGAGGTACTCAAGAGTTCAACCCATTTCAGAGTTCGGAGGCTTCGCTACAATATGTATATGTATATACATATACATATATCTATATATATATATATATATATATATATATATATATATATATATATATATATATATATATATATATATATATATATATATATATATATATATATATATATATATATATATATATATATATATATATATATATATATAAAGCGAGGGAGAGAGTTTTACTTCTCAAAGGAACTATATGATTATGAGAGACGCCGCAGGGCAGGGCGGCTCACGAAATTCTAACCACCTGGTGTTCTTTGGAGCACGCTACCACCCCGCACAGTAAACAGGAATCTACTCATTATGCCTACACCGAAATGTGACGCCATCAGGCGAGATCAAACCCTTGGCCTTCGGGTCAGGACCCAACGTTACTGTTGTCAGGAGCCGAGCATCTTAGCCACCAACACAGGTAAACGATTTTGTCGGGATAGCTATAGCCTCTACACTTCTGTAACAAAAGAGATCAAATCACACCGAAAAATACTTTGATCGAGAATAGTAGTGCTTTGTCCTGCTCACGTATTAAAAATCAATGCGAAATGTTACTCTCGCAAATATTTCAGTCGCAAATCACTAAATCTGCTGCTACTTGCGGCTGCAGACCACAGAACTATACCGAGCAACTACATAAACTCCAAACAAGTTTCCTTCTACGCTTTCATGCATATTTTCGTCTTATTGTTTTAAAAGCATGGGCCTCTTCTACCTACGATTCTTACAAGGCAAGACTTTTCTGCTTGCATGCGCAACTGAACAGAAGAATAAGCTCGCTTACGCAGTCCCCTAAGACACATAGAAGGCAAAAGCCATTTTCTTTTTCTTCTTAGTAGATGCTTTAGTACTGCCTTTGCTGCGGGGGCATAGCGGTTACGTGCTTGCCGGCGGACGCGAAGGACGCGGGTTCGATACCACAGTCGTACTTAGGCGAAAGCAAAATGCTAGAAGCCCGTGTACTGCGCGAATGTACGTCAAAGAACACTTTAGGAACAAGTACATCAAAGAACACTTTATTGTCTAAACCACCGCAGCCTTCTGTTACGGCATCCTTCCCAATCGTATCAAGGCTTACGTACGTAAAACCTTAGATAATATATTGGTTTTATTGATGCTACCTTAACAGCCTCTGAAAGGTTTTTCCTTTCAAGGTACCTTTTCGCTGTCTCCCATCATCGGAGGCCACTCACCTGGGTCGGTCACACTTAGACCAAGTAACGATATAATATAATGACGTCATAATGCGACGTCGAGTCACTATGACGTCACCACGTGACATTGTAATGACGTCACAGCTTTACTATCTGTGTCAGGATAACGACGTCGAGTGATGACGTCATCACGTGACGATTTTTTTACCTTAACTATGCGTACGCCAACGCCGAGGAACGCTGGTCTAATATCGCGTTTTGTGAGCCGTCGAAGGCTTCGGCCTTAATAAGAAACTCGCGAAAACTAAGAAGAGGAGTTGACATTCATTTTTTTGCCGAGTTCTCTAAACATTTTGTAAGTTATGCGAAAGGCAGCAGTAAATTAATTTAGCCGCCAGTTGCACGATGACAACAATATCTTTTAGAAGCGTCATCACAGTATTTGCTCGTGGTCGAACTTCGCCAATACGCACTAAGTCTGGCACAATTCGAATTTTCATCCTTGAGGAAATTCAAATGTGGTTCGACAGCCGACACACCCTGAGAGCGCCTGTCGTAATCAGAAACTATTTTCTTAGCAACACTATCCCATTGGCCGACTTCCATTATCTTTGCTTCCGTAGCTCGCCGATACAATACGCTCAACCCAGTGGGAGCAAGCGACGACCAGCCGTTCGAATCTAATATCAATGATGCGATCGTACGATGGTGAGAAAACAGCATCTCCCTCAGACACTACGAAAACAGGGCTTCGAAGGGGACAAAATAGCCATGTTTAGAAGAACAGCAAGGCCTACACTAAATTGATTTTCGTGGACGACAATGTTATTTTGTTATTCGCAACGCATGGTAAAAGCTGCTTTCAGTGGACAATGTCCCGAATTGTTGACGCACAAAACTAGCCGAACCCCTTCGAAGAATCCGAAGAGCATGTCGACGAGATGTGCCCCAGTACCGCTGATGTCGACGCACATATAAACCATTCCACAGAAGGAAAGAAACGCCCTTCTTTTCAGAACTGTCGCATGTCAGTACAAAGGCTGGCTTTACTGTCTTGGTGAAGTGCTCTTGGAAGAACACAGCTATTTACCAAAGCCCAGAGCGGATTATGGCAGCGCCTAGGGAGCCTTCTATGAAAAGTTAGGATGGGAGCGAAGGAGAGACGTGTGAATCCAGAGCACAATGACATATCTGATTACATTCACGTGCTCATTGTGTGAAAGCAGTAAAGTTTTCGCAATATCCGGGAGCACTGTACATTTTTTAGATGAGAAACAGCCCTTTGACTGACGTGTCTAACGCCGTACGTACGTGCGGGCGTACGAACGCACCACCACGCGTTCCCCTTGCCGCAGGTGTTGAAGCGGTCCCAAGTAGGTCACGTAGCAGCTGCGCGCTAACGTCATGCTCCCCTCGTATGCTTCCCTCGCAAATGCGAGCTGACGTCACTCTCTCTCACACAAGCCCCGTGTACATGGACGCGACGGGGGCGGGCTGAGTTGAGTAGCGGGTTCAGCTTACCTCGACGCGCCCGAGTTTATATGAACTCGCACGGACGAGTTGAGGTGAGCGGTGATCGCAGCGACACTTTGCGTCGAGGCGAGTTGAAAGCCCGTCTTCCAGTACCGGTTTCCGCTCCTCCAAGCCTGCGCTCTCGCCTCTCGCCGCTGTGGGCTGCAGTTGTTTACGCAGTTGTCGCTCCACCACCGCGATGGGTGTCTTGGTATTTTTCCTCAGTTTGCACCAGCTGTACTTTATGGTTGTGTTGGCGTCTTGGCTAACACTGCACAACGCGATGGCAGCAGTGGTTCTGTTGTGGCATAGCGCTCGCCGCAGGCGTATCCGCAGCCTGACGCACCGTCCCCTGTTCACCCCTGGCTGGTCATTAGAAATTAAAGCGCCTGAAAACTTTTCGAATCAAAGCGAACAGGCAGGTACATACAGCCGTGAAGCGTTTCTTCAAATTCTTCCAACAGGTCCTTATTTGCTCCCACGTCCACGTCAGGCCCTGTTCCTTCAAACATCTTTCCAGATCCATGAATATGTCTTTATTTTTTTGCCGCTTGCTATCGAGCAAATCACTCAGTTTTTTCTCGTTGACTAAAGCTAGCAACGTCGTTATTTCATCATATGTCCACATGGTGCGTAGAGCCCGCGAGGATGTCATCGTGCCTAGCGCGCGCGTACCGGCCGACAGAGAAAGAGCAACGTCGGACTGATGGGGACAGGGGAAGCGGAGACCGCGACGGGCGGGAGAGGTCACGAGCCGTCAACTCAGCGCGACCGGTTATACATGCTCTTTCTGAGCGCGGCGAGTTCGGTGAACCTACCCCCTATCTCCGGGTCGACGGAGCTCGCCGCGACGACTCTCCGCCCCGACGCGTCCGCTTATACATGGGGAGGGCTAGTCCAGAAAACCTGTTTATTTCGACTCAACGCGCCCTCGTCGGGTCAATGTAAACGGGCCTACACACACAGGCAGCATGCTCACCGCAGCACCCGCGGTTGCCGGGTCCTCCACCTGCTCACAACAGACTTCTCTCTCGCTCCACCCTCTCCACAGCCTTCAACGCTCGACTGCATGTCGACTGGAAACACTGTTTTGGCTCGTTTATCTCCAATGAAACACAAAACCCAACACGCTTACCGTGCATTTGCGCTTCAAACAAACGTTTACTCGAGTAAACGCTACGCCGAGTTTCGCTTCAAACCATTATTTCAGCACCCAAGTCGACACCCGTTTATACAGGGTCCACGCCATGCGAACCCCTGCTGCTTCGCATCCCATCAGGGTTCCCTTCAGGGAGATGGTCCATAATTATTTAGCGGCGAAGCTCTTTACGCCATGGGTCATTCTCTCCTCTGTAGTAGTAGTAGTAGTAGTAGTAGTAGTAGTAGTATGTAGCCACCTCTTGTTTATGAGGTGCTCTATAAATGGCCTTGTGTGTAAAAGTAGTTGGGAATAATATAACTGGATGACATTAGTGGTTTTCACAGAATATCCACGGAGTGAATGATGAGTGTGCTGAAGAGTTCGTCCTTGCGTCCACCCGTTTCAAGAAGACAGACAAAGAGATTGTCATAGCTCAAGTCGCTTTTTTCTGAGCACGAATTCAGCCCGTGGGGATTGAAAGCTCTACAACTAACGTGTAAGTGGCAATGAGAGAGAGACTAAACTTTTATTAATAACGAATGCACACTGAGCCTTCCCTGGGTGGGGCCCTCAGTCCAGGGCTCTATTGCCTTGCGCGACCCTGTGAGCCCGCTGGACCAGCTGCTGCTCTTCCTGCCGGCGTAAGCTGAGCAGTGCAGACTCTCAAGAAGAAGGAGTGGGGTTGGGAATGGGAGGAACGCCTTGTGGGGCAGAGCATTCTCACGTGGATTGGTACACTGTCGGTACGGATTCACAGAAGGGGCAGTAAGAGGGGTAGAGAGTCGGATGGCAGTGAGAAAAAAAAATCACACCATATCTACGGAGTAAATGATGATAAGTGGGGTGAAGCGTTCGTGCGTCCGTCTGTTTGTGCGTCTGTCTGTCTGTCTGTCCATGTGTTTGTATGTCTCTCCATATGTCCGTGTGTCTGTCTGTATGTTTGTGTTTCTGTTCACCTGTGCGTGCGTCCACCCGTCCGTCCGTGCGTGCGTGCGTGCGTCTGTCTGTCTGTCTGTCTGTCTGTCTGTCTGTCTGTCTGTCTGTCTGTCTGTCTGTCTGTCTGTCTGTCTGTCTGTCTGTCAGGCCACGAGCACGAGCCGCCGAGGCCCTCTACTTCAGTTCATCGACGCCCCAGCAACGAGACGACGAGCCCGAGCCGCCATGGCGCTCCGAACCCGCCACTCTGCTTCGTCCATGTACAACCAACGATCCGCCACGTACGGCGATGATGCAGGAAACTGACAGAGGCACTCCTCTCTCGTGCACCGAGGCACAACCCGCGCAGCAGCGAAGTGTACAGTAGCGGTAAAGTGCCATCTAGAATATCCTCATTCAACGCCAGATTGTGTGTACTTCTATGAGACAGCGCCATCTATTATATTGTTCGAAAGATACTTCTTTTTTTTCTCGTCTCTTTTAGTCTCGGTTCCTCCAGATGCAGGACAAGGTTAGGTTAAGAGGAGCTTCACCCCTAAACGTCTAGAGAGCTGCACTCTGCGAACACTGTGAAAACGATGAGTTTCCTTCACGCAGCCGTGTAGCCGTATTCTAAGAATGCTCGGAAGTGCTCGAGCACAGACACGCGGTGCACGTCTATTTCACATTTTATGTGTTTCGCGCAATTTTGCTTTTTTTTTTCTCGGAAGAAACAACCAGGCCAATTTCAGCAAGAAAGAAATGCTTGATTCTGGGAATATTTCATGTGAGCTACCAAATAAAATGATGTTAAGAAAAACGATAAGTGTAACTTTAAGATAAAGGAAGAGAGCAGAGAGGGCCAGGGAGCAAACAAAGGTTAAGAATATCATAGTAGAAATCATCCACAAGAAATAGACATCGTGCTGAGCATGCAGCACGGAGGCAAAATAACCGCTGGTCATTGAAGGTGACTGACTGCCCTCGAATGTATGGCAAACACGTTAGCGGGAGACAGAAATTCAGGTAGGCAGATGAGATTAAGATGTTTGTAGGTATAACGTGGCCACAGAGAGCACAGAGTCGGGTTAACTGGTGAAACATAGGAGATGCCTTTGCCCTGCAGTGGGCGTAGTCAGGCTGCTGCTGCTGCGGATGATGATTATTATTGCAAAAGTATTCTCTCTTATCGGTTTTCCACAAATTACATTGACATCATATACATTTTAACAAAACTAGAGCTGAATGAGATAGATCATTTCTAGAGAACCACCCTGCTTAAGTGCCATATACTGTAGGTACCTTCATGTATAAAGGTCAAAAAAACAGTTTTCATAGGCGTGCGCCCTGGGTGAAAAGTGGGGCGGTGAATTATGGAAAGGGGGGGGGGGGGGTGCCCACCTTTTCAAATCATCTACCTGGCAGTGGGTGCCAATTCTTCCCCTCCTTTGCTGAGTCAGACCATTGTTTATTGTACCAGGTTATAGTATCCGCATGTTTCTTTTTTGACGTTAACGGCATTAAAGAGCCCCTAATATTGCATTTCGAGATCTGTTCACTGCCCTCCTTTACCCTGGGAATCCGGAGACTAACGACACGCCTTTGTGAGCAGCAGGTCATCGCTTGAGTTTCATCTTTTGCGTCCATCACGAAGCTAGTTTCCTTTCGGACTCGCAACGAAAAAGGGGGGTGGAGCGCACTACATCCGATGGTACTTGACCCCCCCCCCCCCCCCCCCCAAAAAAAAAGGAGAACCCTGCATACGACCGACCACGACCGCTTTCATCAAACGCCCTGAGAACACGAGTCAAATAACTCTCGCTCTAGTTCTTCTCGCAACAGCTTGTTGGCACATTTGTTGTTCCCCGGAATGCCTGTCGTTATCTGTCACGCCAGAGTCCCGTATTTGAAAGCAGGTGGACAACGAGACGGTCGTCGACCAGAGAGTAATGAAGAAAATACAGATTCTCGCCTTCTTCATGAAAGCCCGTACACACTAGTAAAGTGATGGTAAATAAATGCTATCGGTGGGTGAGTTGTTCGCAAGGTGCGTGTCGGATTGATGCAACCGGTGCTCAGCGTTTTCGCAACCATGAATCGAAGTAAACGAAACCACGCTCGAACGCCCTAGTCAGTCAGCTATTCGACAACATGACCAATGTTGCCCACGACGACAGAGATCTGATAACAATCATCAGGGTTTCGACATCGCTAATACCACCAGCATACACTGGCAGTAATATTTACTTCGCAGCGTTGGGTATGTACGTAAACAACTTTATTGATTCATGAAAGAATCATTTGATATTGTCGTATCGTTACAGTGATAGACAACTAAGGAAAACAAAACACATTAAGACTGCTTCAGTAGTTAAACTAGAAGTAACTTGAGGCGAACCATTACGTCAACCTTCCTGGCGCATCGAATTTCGGCACGCACTTTGCTACGACGTGCAAAACAACGACTTATTTACCACGTGGTGTACTCCCAAGCAGAGAAGTGACCATCTCGGTCCACTCTGGACATTGTTCAGTTATGTCGACGATGATGCATGAACCACGGTCTGTTCTTTCGCACATGCGCAAGTTTACAGGGGAAGACACATTTGGCTGATGAAGGCGATCATAAAAGCTAAAGAAAATGGTGAGGATGTAGCTGACGGTATGACAGAAGCTCGTCTGGCCGGAGTAAAATATATAAAGATGGTATCTGTACACCGACAAAATTAATTTTCAAAATATTAAGGAAGTTTAGCACCAGTGGTACCAATTGAGCTTGGAACAAAGGCGGAGCTCGGTGGCCTTCCTAGTTTGTCTTTTTCTTTTTGCTTTTTCAAGCTCCTTTTTTTTCTTTTTTCTACGTTTCTTCTTGTCTCTTTTTGTCCCTGTTTGTTATATTTCTTTTTACTCTGTCTCCTTCTCTTTCTTCTATCTTTATTTAACTTGCTTTCTTTATTTCTCTTTCTCTCTCTTTCTCCATTTCTCATTTCTTCTTTCTTTCTGTTTCTTTTTCCTCCCCTCTTTTTCTGTCTTACTCTGCTTTTTCTGTCTTATCCTTTTCTTGCCACTTCGTTTTTTTTTGTCTTGAGTTGTTTTTCTCTCTTTCATTTTTTTTCCTGTCTTGCTCTCCATTTTTTTCTATTGCATTCAAGTGTCAACTTCTTTTTCTGTCTATTTATCTCTTCTTGGACTTCTTCCCTTTTTTTCTCTTTTCTCTCTGTCTTCTTCTTTGTCTTTTTCTTTCTCTCTTTCTACGAACCAGTTCTCTCGCCCATCTGAATTATTCCATCCCACGCCAAACGAATCGGCCCACCTGTTGTGGTAGCGAAGCAGAAGATGAAGAAAAGGACGAGGATGACGAAAAGATCGCGTGTCGTTTCGGGGTTGCGACAATAATCTGTTTGCGACTGACCTGGTTTCTGGCAATCCAGCAAAAGTTTCAACTTGGGGTGTTGCTACAACAAAGGTTCAAGGTGGCGTATGTCTGACGTGTGCCTTTATTCATCCTCATCATCTGCTCTATTACCTTGACTTGTAGAGCTTAAAGACACACTAAGGAGAAAAACAATCATTCTCGCATCAGTATATCGCTGTTTCTGAAGCCCAAAATTGTCACGCTTGACCCGAACAGACGCTTGGCCAAAGATGAATTGCCAAGGACAACATGCGGGTGACGACCTCAAAATTTCCACAACAATCGTCGTGATGTCTTAGGTTATTACGGCGTCTTATAGTGCCCAAGTAGTTCTTATTCGATAATAGTTAGGTTTATTGCGCACTGTGGGGGCGTAAGACTTCAAATACTAAGTTTAGATAATATCGTTCAGCCTACTTCACCAAAATATAAAAATTCACTTTAAAATGCATGACGTCATGCGTGGAAGTTTCGGTTACGAAATGTGAGCGTGATATTTTAAACTGGATTATCTACATCAATAATATGCGTATGATGCTAAAATAATGGCATTGCTGATTTGACAATGCAATTTTTATTACTTAACACATTCAATGTCTCACTTGATATTGCGGCTCATTCATGGGAACTTTATACACGGCGTTAAAATGCACAGGCCAGTATTCCAACACTTCTAATGTGCGAACAAATATTACGGTATTCTAATTCACCTTGTCCTCAATTTAAGCTGTTCGAAATTTCGAAGAACTATTCGAAATGTACGTATAGACGCATATTTGCCTGCATGCAATGTCTTTGTAAAGAAGGTTTCACTGCATAATTACCTGTCATGCCGTGAAACTAAGTATTCAAGAGATTTGCGCACTGTCATGAGGTTAAATACACACTCTACTTGCACCTCAATTAGATATTTTTAAGCTTTGATTAGTGTTATACTAACTTATGTGCACTAATGGAAGCTAAAATTTCAAAATGTAACGCAATTTACCGCTTATAATTCACGGCATACTGCTATTTAAATCTTGCTACTATTCAAAGTTGCTTGCTTCCACTACACTTTAGATAAGAAAAGTGACATTTACACATGCCTTGTTAAAGTTTTTCAATATATTGTGTGAGTTACCCTGGTATTTCGAAAATTACGACTTTAGTTTTCATAATATGCGATAATACTAGAGGAACTTCTGGATCCTAAATCATTCGATCAAATCACTATTAGCTTCAAACCACAAGTACACTTTTCGCCTGTTCTTTAAAATAAAACAAAGAAAAAACTGGATTCTTTTGCATAGACGCCGAAACGTGCACGTGATGTAGAGTCAGCGTGAACCAACTGCTTTTGCCAACGTTTGTAGGTACTCCAGCCCACTTACTAAATCCAAGTGATGGGGATTAACTTAGTGACTTCTATCCCTAGGGGAAAGAAGCCAACAGAGTTGATTAATTGATATGTGAGTTTTAGTGTCCCGAAACCACCATATGGTAATGAGAGACGCAGGGATCCAGACATTTCGACCACCTGGGCTTCTTTAACGTGCACCCTAATCCGAGAACACGGGCCTACAGCATTTTCGCCTCCACCGAAAATACAGCCGCCACAGCTGGGTTTCGATACCGAGTCCTCCTGGTCAGCAGCCGAGTACCTTATCCACTAGACCACCGTGGTTGGGCAAGCCAACAGGGTTGATCACTTACTTCCATACGGGGTGCATAAAATATTCTCTGGGCAGAATATATGCTCCAGCTTTATGCATGCTCAAAAGGATCGATAACTTGCCGGGAATCCGCGCACTTCGCAGGGCTCGGGGGCACGTGCCTTTTGCGCTGAAAGCAGGGACTCACGCTGTAGCCCTGGAACGCACTTGTCGAGCTAAGCCGCCGTAAATAAGTGCAGTGGATGGACCCGGAAGAAGGCGCAACGAGACGACGCACCATTATCTTGGTATGCACTGCCGACTCGACAAATAGAGTTAGCCTCCGCTGCACCAATGATGGATGAGAAAGTATGCTGCTGCGTTGGAAAAGCTGCAAAAAAGCACGTTTCCATTTGGTCAGCTGCATGTTTCACGCGATGCATCCGACTTGAGGCCTGTGAGATATGCTCGTCATTGTGCACTCTTCATCGTGCGAATATAGGATTGCCCACCTCCTTCACAAGGACGACCACGTTTATGCGCTCAAAAACTTTTTTGCTCGTTTCCCACATTCTTCCTTACCAACGGATGTTTGTTGAACGTATGAATTTCTTTTAAATTAATTCGTTGTTCAGCGCTGGTCACTTTCTTTCTGATCACTTTCTGTGCTTTGTTGAGAAACCATTCGGGTAGCCTTTGATTATCGTGCTCATTTGATCGGGCAGTAGAAATACGGCTTCCCGGGTGATCGATTATTGGTAGTGTACCGAAGCATAGTGGCGCCAGCTCTGTGCCAGCGTGAAAGAAGACGTTGACCTCCGTGTGTGGCTCGTGCTTGCCGGGTTCCTGCCTGTACCAACTTGTTGCGGCTAACGTTTCTCGAATAATAACCTGTGTTTTTACGCAACCTTGCTCGTTGCATTTGGTGGAAACGTGCTGGGTAACGTCCTGGAGCTCCGCAGCCGTAAGCTACCATCTCAGTCCGCGATGACCGAGCGCGTCGATCCCCCACAAGGCTCTTCCACGCTGCCACCTGTCATGTGTTCTGGTGTACTTCGTCTGCGGGACCCACCAGTATACAACGGCACTGAAGATCAAGATGTCGAGGACTGGCTGGCAGAGTACGAGCATGCCAGCGCGATTAACAAGTGGGATGACCTTGCGAAGCTGACTCACGTCACCTTCTACTTGACGGATTTGGCCAACCTATGGTTCACCAACCACCAAGCCGACATCCCCACCTGGTCGGTTTTCAAAGAGGCCGTCACCTCGTTTTTCGGTCATCCAGCCATGCGTAAGCTACGTGCCTAACTGGGCCTACGGGGACGATTTCAGCGAAATGGTGAGAGCTTCACGAGCTACATTGAGGATGTGATCAGCCTCTGTAGGCGGGTTGATGCGAGGATGACGGAGGCTGACAGAATAAAGAATATAATGAAAGGCATTGATGACGATGCTTTTCATATGCTTGTGGCCAAAGACCCACAGACAGTCATGGCCGTGATTCAGCTATGCCATAGTTTCGATGAGCTGCGCAAGCAACGAATTTCTACACGTCGCGCTAATACGCAAACAGCTGATTTTCGGCTTTGGAGTGCAAAAGCAGTGGCCCGACTACAGCGTGTTAATGCCTCAAATTCAACAGTACATCCGGGAGGAAGTTGCTCGACAGCTCTCTCTTGTCGCCACCATCAACGAGACCCCCACAACACTGGACCACTCACTTCGCCGTGCTATTCAGACGCAAGTTGCCGAAGCTCTCCCTTCGTCTGCGTCCCCAATATCAGTGGCTGCACCGCTGACTTATGCAGGAGCCGTCCGCCGACCTCCTGCCCAACCGCCGCTCCCTTCATACAGTCCAGCCACTAACTACTACAGGTCACCAGTTTCGGTGTATCCAATAAATCGGCCCTTTCCACCACCTCGAGCACCTGTAAACTCTTGGCGTGCTCCGGTTAACCAGCCCGTCTGCTACAACTGTGATATTCCAGGACATGTAGCGCGCTACTGTCGTCGCCGTGGATTCTATTTTAATGATGTTCAGCATTCCGGCAACATACCTCGGCCATCAGAATCGTATGTGACACCTGATTCACATGACCCCCGCTCACGTCGACCAGACTTCAGCCGACGTCGATCTCCTTCACCCCGTCTTCGGTCTCCTTCCCCCATGCTTCGCCGTTCCAACCATGCCCAGGAGGAAAACTAACAGTCGCAGCTCCTGAGGCAAGAGCTGCGCCATCGTCGAAATTTCCAAGGCCTCATCTTTCGCCCCCTAACTAGATTGCCGTGTATGTGGACGGTTTCGCCACAACTGCTCCTGTCGACACATGTGCCGCTATTTGTATAATCAGTGAAGTGTTATGCCGAAAACTGAACAAAGTGACGACTCCACTGGTTGAAATTTCATTACGCACAGCGAGTTCGCAACACGTCCAACCTTCTGCCACATACACTGCTCGTGTTGTGATTCAAGGAGTGCTTTACATCGTTGAATTTGTCGTCCTTCCGCATGCGTCTCATGAAATCATCCTGGGATGGAACTTTCTTTCCGCTAAGCATGCGGTTGTCGACTGCGCTCGTGCTCAACTCGTTTTGTTTCCATTCAGCACGACATTCATAGATCTCCCTCGCTCACCCAAAAAGGTGATCATCGCCGCTGACGTCGTCATTTCTGCTTTTTCGGTCGCCGCGGTATCTCTTTTGTGCAACTCTGTTTCAGATTGCCCTCTTCATGCTCTTCATACCCTCACAGAGAACTGCCCTCTTCAAGGCGTCACAATAATGCGCTCGTCGCCGGAACCTCGTCGTCCCGTTTGCCGTCATAACACTTGCCGATGGCTCCAGTGCCGTGTACGTGTGCAATCCGTTCCCTTGTCCCGCTACCTTATTGCATGGCGAATGTATTGGGAGTCTTGACACTTATGATGACATCTTTCCTTTCGATGCCCGTTCTGATACGACACCGATGTCCGTGGATGCTGTCACAGCTGCCACCGCGCCCTCACTACCTGACGAAGACGTTCTGTTGCGCAGCGTAGACACCGGCCTTACGCAAGACCAGCGCAATCAGCTCATTCAACTACTTGACTGTTTCCGCGCCTCCTTCGACCATGGACAACCTCCCTTGGGACGCACGTCAGTTGTCGCTCACCATATCGACACCGGTCATGATACTCCACTTCGTCAGCGCCCCTACCGCGTCTCGCAGGCTGAGCGTGACGTCATCACTCAACACGTCGACGAGATGCTGCAACGTAGTGTTATTCAGCACTCACACAGTCCTTGGGGTTCGCCAGTGGTCCTCGTGCGAAAAAAGGATGGCTCCATCAAGTTTTGCGTGGATTATCGTCGACTAAACAACATCACACGCAAGGATGTTTATCCCCTGCCACGCATTGATGACGGCTTGGATTGCCTTCAAGGTGCGGAGTTTTTCTCTTCACTGGATCTGCGCTCTGGATATTGGCAAGTGTCAATGGCTGAACCATACCGTCCAAAAACGGCGTTTGTGACCCCTGACGGCTTATATGAATTTAATGTAATGCCCTTCGGTCTTTGCAATGCGCCTGCGACTTTTGAAAGAATGATGGACAGTGTCCTCAGGGGACTTTAATTGCACATCTGTCTTTGCTATTTAGACGACATAGTTGTATTCTCGGCGAATTTCGAAACTCATCTTTCCCGTCTGGGACAAGTTCTCCAGTGCCTTAAGGCAGCCGGGTTGCAACTAAGCTTCAAGAAATGTCGTTTTGGCGCCCGCAAACTCACGATTCTCGGCCACGTCGTTTCAAAAGAAGGAATATCGCCAGACCCTGCCAAACTGCGTGCCGTGGCCGAGTACCCCAAGCCTACTACCCTAAAGGAACTTCGTAGTTTCGTAGACTTGTGTTCCTATTTTTGACGTTTCATTCGCAATTTTGCCTCTATAATTGCCCTTCTGACTCAGCTTCTCTCCCGTAGCGCGGACCTCTCTGGCTGGAATTCCCACTGCGATGGCGCATTCACGGCACTGCGCCGGCTACTCACGTCTCCGCCAGTTCTCCGCCACTTCGATCCCAAGGCACCCACTGAAATTCACACGGATGCAAGCGGTGTCGGCCTCGTTGCCATTCTCGCTCAACGCGAGGATGGCTGCGACCAGTACGTTGTCGCCTATGCCAGCCGTACCCTAACGAAGGCAGAGTCCAACTATTCCGTCACGGAAAAGGAGTGCTTGGCTATCATTTGGGCTATAGGAAAATTTCGCCCTTACCTTTACGGACGCCAGTTTGATGTTGTCACTGATCACCATGCCTTATGCTGGTTAGCGTCCATGAAAGATCATACTGGTCGCCTCGCTCGTTGGGCTTTACGCCTTCAGGAATACAATAAGGTGTTGTTTATCGCTCAGGACGCAGACATTCAGACGCCGATGCACTATCCCGTTCTGCACTGCCTCTTGACCTTGCCTGCTTATCAAGTGTCATTTGCGATTCGTCATCGTTGAGCATCACTGACATGCCATCCGAACAGCGCAAGGATCCTTGGATCAATTCTTTGCTCGACGTCCTCTCTCACAGTTCATCAGAAACGACTTCACGCTCCCTCTCTCGTCAAGCAAGATTGCTGTCCGTGAAGGCTTGTTGTATCGCCGCAATTACGTGACGGACGGCCGTAGGTGGCTCCTTGTCATCCCTCGTCATTTGCGTTCGGACATCTGCGCTGCCTTTCACGATGACCCCCAGTGTGGCCACGCTGGAGTATTTAAGACTTACTCTCGCCTTCGTCTAAGATACTATTGGCGCGGCATGTATCGGCACGTTCACCAGTACGTTCGGTCATGCACCACGTGTCGACGACGCAAGACGCCTTCTCACAGCACTACTGGCCCTTTGCAACTCTTAACCTGCCCAACAAGACCATTCGACCGTGTCGGAATTGATATTTATGGTCCTCTACCAAACTCTCTTCGAGGCAACCGGTGGATTATCGTCGCAGTCGATCATTTGACACGCTACGCTGAAACATCTGCGCTGCCTGCTACCACTGCGAAAGACGTTGCGTCCTTTCTTCTTCACCATCTCATTTTGCGACACGGTGCACCTCGTGAATTACTGAGTGACCGTGGACGCGTGTTTCTCTCGAACGCCGTCGACGAGCTGCTCAAGGCATGTCACACTGTCCATCGGAAATCCTCGGCATACCATCCTCAAACCAATGGCATGACGGAACGCTTTAACCGTACCCTTGGAGATATGCTTGCCATGTACGCCTCTGACGACCACACTAATTGGGACCAAGTGCTCCTTTTTGTCACCTACGCGTACAACTCTGCGCCGCAAACAACCACTGGCTTTTCTCCTTTCTTCCTCCTGTACGGACGTGAGCCATCATGCTCCATGGACACCATTCTCCCTTACAGGCCTGATGTTTTCGAAGCGACGCCTGTTTCCGAAGCAGCTGCTTATGCCGAAGAGCGTCGTCAACTCGCTCGCTCATTTACTGCACAAGACCGATGGCGCCAGAAAACTGACCACGATTTCTCTGCGTCTACTGTACACTATAACCCAGGAATGCTGGTTTGGCTCTGGGTCCCGTCTACCCCTCCCGGTCTCTCCCCGAAGCTTTCGTTGAAATACCATGGCCCCTACCGTGTGGTGTGGCAAACATCTCCTGTCAACTATGAAGTTGAGCCCATTGATCCACCTTCGGACCAACGCTGCCGTGGGCGCGAAACAGTACACGCATCACGCCTCAAACCGTGCTATGACCCCCTTGTCGTGTCTTTTCCCTAGGTCGCCAGGTTGGCTCCTTTTTGCGCGGGGAGTAATTGTACCGAAGCATAGTGGCGCCAGCTCTAGGCCAGCGTGAAAGAAGACGTTGACGTCTGTGTGTGGCTCGTGCTTGCCGGGTTCCTGCCTGTACCAGCTTGTTGCGGCTAACGTTTCTCGAATAATAACCTGTGTTTTTACGCAACCTTGCTCGTTGCAGTAGGTTCAATTTCTCAAGTAATATGGCTAATTGTAACAACGATGCTTTTTTCAAGTCATTCGTAAAAACGTTGGTGTGAATTCGGTACGCGTTTTCTTCGTCTACTTCTTTGTCATCGTCTTATTTATCTTCCTCACTAAACTGATGTGTGATTGCTCCGGTGCATGATGCAATAACACTGGTGGGTGAAATGAGTACAGAGAGACAGTCGGAATGTATAAGTAAGGAGAGAAAGAGAAATTTTCAATAGAAAAAAATTCTTTATGGGGTGACATTCGAACACGCGTACCCACAATCTGAAGGCGAGCGTCTTAACCACTCGGCAATCCAGGCCCGCTAGACAGGGCATATCTTTGTATGGTATAGCATCGCGAAGAGCTACGAAGGGTGAGTCAGAGTGATGAGGGGGGGATGTAAACAATGGCAAATAAAAAGAGAACAATAGCAGTAGGGAGAACAAAAGTCATAAAGAAAAAGACGGAGAGAATGAAAGAGAATGAATGAGAATGAAAAGAGAAGGGGAAAGATATATAGAGGAATAAAAAGACAGCTCACAATTACATGCACACCGTCATAACTGTGATTCCGCTATCAAAGTTGAAGTGTAAAGGTCGCACTGCAGGTAAACGCTTTGTGTGAGACCAACAAACGAACAATGCGCTGGGTGGCAGAAGATAATTCATGTGTCATCGAATAACAATAAGACCCCTCTCTGGCCCAGCGTTATGGTCATCGGTAGATGGGACACCCCTGGGCATCGTGAATGGCACCGCTGGGTGTCAATGAATGGTCCGGTTGGCACACACTACCTCACGTGGTTGACCTTAAACGTTGACTGTACACCAATAAGTGCATGGAAGTATACAACAACAATTTCTAGTGTTAACCCTATTTGAGACACAGAAGTTTACGATTCCTTGGGCGATGTAAAGGGTTCCTTGTTTCGACTGCCATTCTGCAAACTTCTGCGCTTCAAGAAGTTCAACAAATTTCGACCTTCCCTTTCGAAAGTAGACACCCACGCATGAAGGATCTTCAACCGCACGATCGCGCTGTACCTGTAGTACTATTCAACGTAGAACACACTTTCTACGAGGGCTTCTTTGAGTTTCGCGGTAGAGGAACAAAAACCTTCTTTAAGATATCATTGAAAGCCGACATGAAGAATTTGGGACATCAGAAAACTCTAGCTTCGCAATAATTTCTTTCCAAAAGCATGTTTCAGAGGTCATGGTTCTGCTAAACTTTAAAGGCATCATACCAGTGCCATCTCAAAAACTACTTTCTAGCTAAGGATACAATCTATAATGAAGCTCTACACTCACGACAACTCCCACGGGATGTTCGTGTTCTACGCAAGTGTCTCAACATTCATCAAGGTGTAGCCAACAAGCCCAGCTTTCTTTCCACTCCTGTTTTCTTCCCTTATCCACGCCCCTCTCCTTTTTTTTATCGTGCCAGGCATTTCTTTTGCTTCTTTCGGTGGAACCTGCCTTGATTTTCTTGGAACCATATGAGGATACTTCCGGCACAATGTCACATTTGTGTTTCCACTTTTCTCGTATCTTCGCCAATCTGACTCGTTGGAACTCAACAATGTTTACCGAATGCCCACGCCACTCTAGGTGACAGTCGCAAGTGCGTCTGACATTTTAGACCTCAGGATTCCTGAGGAAGACCTTCTCAGGAATGCTGACAGCACTCTATTCTTGTTGTAGATGCAACTCAGTATATCAGAAAAAATAGATACTACCACAATATCCTCAAGCATCTCGAGTGCTATGCTCATGTCGTTAGAAAACGAAGAAAGTGATGTTTACTGCTTCGAAAAAAACTTCTTTACCACTTGAGCCATTGACGTAGGCAAGGCACAAAGGAAGTATCGCCTTTCTGCCAGGAATTGGATTGCCTCCAGAGGTGGTGAATAAATGGCACCCATCTGCTGTACTATCGTGTTAGAATTTTTTTGCTTTCTCGCTTTCTTTTCCAAACTTCTTTGTGTAGTTTGTGAACAAAGTTCGCGACATTTCACTGTTTTCATATTTATGAATTTGAAAAGAAGGTTTCGTCTGTGTTTAAATAAACTGACGAAATAGAAGGAAGGGCACGCGTTTATTTTTTACGATCTGCAGGTAGCCTCGACGTACACTGCAATAAAATAAAAAAGTGCATGTGGGAAAGTGGGAGATTGTGGAAGCATTCGTCCCACAAAAAAAAAGAATTGCCTTCATTCGTGTGTTTTTTCTTAAGCTTTAATATAAAAAAGATATATAGGCTAACGTTTTTCGAGCTGAATTCCACACTGACTTGAATCAAATTATATACGCCCCGCCACGGTGGTCTAGTGGATAAGGTACTCGGCTGCTGACCCGCAGGTCGCGGTTTCAAATCCCGGCTGCGGCGGCTGCATTTCCGATGGAGGCGGAAATGTTGTAGGCACGTGTGCTCAGATTTGGGTGCACGTTAAAGAACCCCAGGTGGTCGAAATTTCCGGAGCCCTCCACTACGGCGTCTTTCATAATCATATGGTGGTTTTGGGACGTTAAACCCCACAAATCAATCAATTGAATCAAACTATATAACTTTAGGCAAACTAGATAAATCTATTTTTCGAGTTGAACAACCGTAAACTCGACTCTTCTTCTTAGAAATAAGACGTCTCTTATTTGAACTTTTGGCAAACTTTCGAGTTGTTGTTGTAAACGTAATCAATTAAATAGTAAAAGCTGCTGGTCGCGATGTTCGTTTCAGCGTTTCTATATCATTTCTGTTCCCTTTGAAGCGACACGAGAGAGTGAGACACGCATTTTGATAAGACAGTAAGAACAGTGATAAGACAGTGATCCTTCCGCTGGCATCGCCACTAAATTTAGGATAGAAGAGCTTTTCGCTCAATAAATTGAGTGGTACGATCGAAGTCGACATTACTAATACGGTGCAGTGCAGTCACTGCGTAAGGCTAGGAAGTTGCCACCCATCTTTTAAACTACCGTTCTGAACAGCTGTTTTTATTCTCTTTTTTTTTGACGAGAAAGGACATCTTACGAGAAGAGGTCGTGTTCAATATATCCAAGATGTTTGAAATACAAGAGTAGTGCACACAAGTTCACGATTATAGTGGAGGTTTGAATGCTAGAGGTGTGCTTACTTTCATTTATGCGGAGCAGTTGTGAATTGTCTCCGATTGTTTGATGGATATGTGGGGTTTAACATTCAAAAACCACCATATGATTATAAGAGATGCCGTAGTGGAGGGCCCCCGAAATTTGACCACCTTGGGTTCTTTAACGTGCGCCCAAATCTGAGCACACGGGCCTACAACATTTCCGCCTCAATCAGAAATGCAGCCGCCGCCGCTGGGTGAATTGTCTCCGAGAAGTTTGAGATAATCAAAACTACTGGAAGCTTTACCCTTCAGCTTTACTCATGCTCACATGGCAGTTGTTGAGCGTGAAATCACAGATATTCTTGTTGAAGTTGTTGCTGACGGTGCTGCCAAATCACTCCGCGTTCCAAGAATGGTTTTTTTTTTCCTCCTCTTCACTGCTCTTACTTCAGCCGCGCAACCGATTGCGTCACAAAACACGCGTAAACACACAGCACAAGGTGTTGGATCGGACACACTTTTACGCTTTTCGGCCATACGCTGCTAAATATCCGTTTGCAAAGACGAAAACGATCAAAACGGAGTGAAATCTATTGATTGCGCAAGATAAACACGCGAGACAAAACAATAAGGGCCTGCCAGTATGCTAAAAAAACGAAGCCGGCGACGATTCGCGACTGCTATCACTCGTACAGGGATCAATGGCATCGCGTGAATTCAGAGTGCTGGCGTCATAAAGTGTGCTGAGAGTACTTGAAAATTCCAGAAAAGAATAACGTGTTCATTTTTTTTTTGCATTTTCTGAGTTTTCTAGAGGCTTTCCTGTTCATCAAATTGTTTTGGTCGTGTAAGAACATCGCTGAACTTGTTCTTGCATGGGCATCTGAACGGTGCTGCACCGAACTGTCGACAGAAGCCAAGCCCGATCGGTGAGCCAAAGGGCATGCGGCTGCGCGATCGATAACGAGTGGTCTCAACCTGACGCCACACTATCGACCATGCCACTCCCACTTCATCTCGCTATAATTATGGGGTCGTCCTTTGCGTCTAGTTTGCGACGCTCTGATTACCATCAGAACAATTGTTGTTATCGAAGCGAGGTATTTTAGTGCGCTGCCGTGGGTGTGTGATTATCGAAGTTTCTATCCTTATGTTGAACGAAGACTGAAAGACATTTACAGCACTATACAGTTTTTACCAGTAAAAAAGAAAACTTGTTCGAAAGTAAACTGCAGCGCGTAGCAGCCACCCACGAGTACAAATTTTAATTGTTTGTTTAAAGTATTTATTTATTACATAATGCTAGTCAGAGCACCAGGGCATCAGTAGGAGTAAGCGTACATCATTTTCGCTTAAAAAACGATGTTTAGTTACAAAGACGGAATGACAAAAATTAAGTATTACTCAACTGCAAGCACGCGCCGTTTCCCTGCAATCAAATGAATAAGCACACAATCGAAACGATCATACAAAAACAGCACGTATTATAACAATGATTTAATACCAGAGAAACATTGCTGAAGAAAGGGTAAGTATTCGAGATTCAGAGTTCTTAATAATAACCTTGCGGTGCATATCGCAAATCAAAGATAGTAGCCAATGATCCACTTTTTATAGTGCTGATTATTCGGTACCATTAAAAATTTTTAGCAGCTAGGCAGAACTTCGACGTCCCCACGTGGTAGCCGTGACCCGGGTCCTCATCACCTGCAGGGCAATCAACAAAGTTTTATCAGCCAGGTGAATAAAAATTTCTAGTTTTCCAGCCGGTGCACGCTTCTCCCCTCAGACATCGTTTTTCGTTCATTTGCTTTCCTGTTCTCAACTATGCGTAAGCATTGGAACTAAACGAGTAGAAACCTTACGTCGGTTCCGGTCGCGACGGCAACATGTGTGTTGGAATCTTCAGGGGAAGAACGACGCACAGAGGAAGCGTTCCTGCTATCTCATGTGCACCGAAAACTGCCGACAGGGAAACTCCATCAACCACGCACATTATTATAAACTGTGCACCCGAAGCAAATGCGCGTTATCGCGGAACTGCGCGCCAGAATAATGAACTCCTTATTAACAGCGACATCTTCTCACTCTGCTCTTCGCTGTGACATCAAAGCCGCAGTAGCAGAGTCTGTCTGAAAATCACGGAGCATATTTCGCTACTGTTTCTAAAGTTAGTATCCAAGTTGATCATCACTCGCTAGTGAGTTCGCATATACGATTATAGTTACGACCTACATCGCCAGCATAAACAGCAAACATACCTAAAATTAGGAAAATATGCGGCACAAATAAAAGGAAGGCAAAAAGAACATTGGTTCTTCACGGCTCGACTCTGTAGCGCCACGCCTTCGTTTTCTTTTTTTTTTTACACGAAAGTGTTTATGTCGGCGTCCACCAGGGATCCTTCACCTATTACCGTCACTGATATTAAATTGTAAAACAATTGCTAACAGATTGCAAAAAAAAAGAAGTCAAGGGAACATTCTACAGCGGTGTGTCTAACCAGCAATCTCTAGTTCGTCAGCTAATCTAGTTCAGCAACGCTAACCACAACGCCACAGAGACCTTCTCCAGCCTGTTTACGCCGAGTCATTTATATAGCCGATGGATGGTCTTCTGAGCTCAGCAACCTCGGTGTGTTTCAGTCTTCAATAGCGAGATGGCACGACGGGAGCCTGTCGGGCGCGCGCGCTCTACAGGTCGTCTTGCCACGTCACCCCGCGCATCACTGTGCGCGCGCGCCTCCACAAGGCGTGGTCAAAGTACGTTCGCTTGCATGGTGGCTCATTTGCGCACGTGCTTGTCTCGGGATTCGGGTGCTTTGTACCCCTTGTCCAAAAAGATTTGTTTGAAGTTATAATAGTTAAAAAGATCACAAACGTCACTTCACTCGCTGCCGCGGCCGCGTTTAAGAAAGTAGCACGCTGCTCATACACGAGGACGCAATAATTGTGACAGCTGTTTGCGCTCGTCCTGTATGTACGTGTGTGTTCATTTCGTGCGTCTTTCTTTCTGTTTGGCCCACGTGCTTTAAGTGTCGAGCTGGGACTGTTGTTTGTCCGCGCTCGTTCTCTGTATGCTAATTTCGTGCGTGCTTTCTACTCGAGGTGTGCGCTGCTAGTTTCGAGCTGCTTGCCGTTCTTATTGTTATTGCAGTTATTGCAGCATTCATTCTGTCGCCCTTTAGGCGAAACAATGAACAATGAATACTCAACTGCCTCTGCAAGGACACGTTTCACTTTTGTGTTATGCCGACTACTAAAAAGAGGGATGAACAACGTTGTCTGTGACTTTAGCGACGTCTGTAAAGTCACTCTCTCTTGCAGAAAAACGTTCATTTGTCCCACAGGCAACTGCGTCTATTCAAAGCATCAGAATAAAAAATTCTTAAAATAAATGCTGACCTCACATCTGTAAGCCTCATGCTGATCATTTGGGTTTTATTCTTCACGCAACAGCACCGTTCTTATGCTTTGGCACAATCATAAAAGGGTCTGTAACTGCCAGTTTTTTTAGGGGCGAAGATCCTTGAAGCGGCACCCGTTCGTCCCTCGTAGTAGTAGTAGCCATCGTAGTGTGTAACCACAGTGTGTAACCAGCCTTAGATTTCGATCTCAAAGGTGGTGCCGGTGGGAGATATCTTCTGTGCGTTGTTGAACAATAATAAAAAAAAAACCTCAGCGTGCGCGTTAACTGAAAGCCGTATTCTCCTGTCTCTCATTATCCCTTAGCAGCCATTAGCATGTACATTGACACTATATGACAAGAAAGGGTTGCTACGATATACTCGCTGGGTGTAACCTCCTTGGTTTTAGAAAGGTTTAGCGAGCGTTGGGTCGCAGTGCCATGAATACAGTGAACTAGTGTATACCATGTACTCGAGGGGGTTAAAGGTGGGAAGTAGACCCGAAGCGCAAGCCGTAAGAAAGTGTGCGTGTGCCTCCTCGCGTTCAGTCCTTGGAATGTCCGCTGGATGACAGTGCTTCTATATGAGGAATATATGATGAAAAGATGTGAGATGGTAGTACTTGGAGTGTTGAATAGGTGGACGAACGGACACACAGACAGATGCATAGACGGACGCACGAATGGCTGCACGGACGGATGGACGCATGGATGGACGCAGGATTGGATGCATGGACGAACGCCGGGACGGACGCACAGATGGACGTGCGGACGCATGAACAGACGCACGCAAGGACGGGCGAATGGACGCGCAGGTGGCCACACACACGCCCGAATGGACGGACGGAAGCAAGAACGAATGAACGGATGGATGCTTCGCCCCACTATCCATCATTCCCTCCGTGGATATGCTGCCATTTTTTATTATTAGCAAGTTTACGTGATTATTGATTCTCTGAACTTTCAGCCAGTTGGTAATACACTACAAAGCAAAAAGAAAAATAAAAAAGAGGAAGGCACTTGGGTTGAACAGATGCTATGATACGGTATGCTATACTTCACGGTGTTGGGTAATAGGGGGTTGAAACAGAGATATAAAAAATAAATAATAAAAATGCAGACACACATACACACAAAAACGATCCACGAAGAGTTTATCAGACAGGCCTGGTTCGCAAAAAGCCTAGTTGCGCTTGCACGGCCGTCTTCTTTGACGCTGAGTCTGGATGAATAATCAATCAGTCAATCAATCATTTCTTTAACGTGCCCTGAAACAACTATAAGGTCTTAGTGCACGCGCACGCAAAAATAAAACGTTACCCATAAACAATATAACACAGACACTCTTCACAAAGATCA
This sequence comes from Rhipicephalus microplus, assembly GCF_013339725.1. Lineage (NCBI taxonomy): Eukaryota > Metazoa > Arthropoda > Arachnida > Ixodida > Ixodidae > Rhipicephalus > Rhipicephalus microplus. Next base: position 22,328,411 of record NC_051169.1, on the reverse strand, counting down.
AATAAAAAGTGAAAACACGCAGAAATAAAGAAACCCGCACAAAATAGAAATAATAAACGGACGAGACGATAATTATGAAAAAGAAGTGAAAATAAAGGGGAGTGTGTATACACAACTATGCAGAAACTTTCCTGAATGACTGAAAATGAAAGAATCTGTACATTTTGAAAAACTACTTAAGACAATGCAGAGCTGAGATTAAAGCAATGACAATGGACTGTGGAAAACATCGTGATCATCCGAGTTAACATCATAGAAACTTGGTGTTCTGTGAACGCTAAAGCATTGAAAGAAGTTCTCAGGTTAATGAAATGAATGATTCTCTCTTGTTATTTTACGCAGAATTCGAAAATATACACAACTGAGAAGTAAAAGGCAGTATATCATACCGTAAACTAGTTTGTAGAGAAATAATAGGTCAGTGTGATTTTGTCGACAGGGAAGGGATGGCAATGATAATAATCTGGCAGTGTTGGAACAAGATCTCGACTCTCTTTTAGCCACGCGGTGATTGTAAGTGCTAATATTTTTTTTTTGACTAGCTGAATGGCATCACTGCCAGATTTAGCAATGCCATTCTAAATCAGAGATGCATATTCACGTTGTGGAAGACGGACTTCAGTGTTTAATTCGTGAAAAGCTGTAGGAGAACTGAGTTCTCGAGAGATTCTACAAACGCAGCCGAGAGAACGAAGGCTACGCATGGGAGCACGTTTAGTGTGAGTAGAAAAATTTAGCATGCTGTCAAAAAGAACACCATTAGGATTGAATTCATGAACCTTACATATATTTACGTGATATTGACAGAGTATGAAAATAACACGATAGATTTTTCGCGAGATACACTCATACATTTGGTCTTTGAGGTATTCAGACAAAGGCTCTTGTTATCACTACAGTCAGTTAAAGAATACAAATCTGACAGCAGCAAGCGACAGTCGTTAACTGAATAAATTTTCCTAAATATCTTGATGTGATCCGCATATAAGCATAAAAGAAAAGACTAATAACAAATTGCAAAAGAAACATTGTTAACGTAACTTAAAAATGAGAGTGAGTCTAATACCAACCCTTGAAGGAATTCACAAGTCACTTTGTACAAAGAAGACGTTTGGCTATTTACGGACACATAACATGATCTATTATCTAGACATGATCAGTGCAGGAGATTGAGGAGTAGGTGAAAAGAATTTCGTCGTGGAACTAGCAAGATTTGTGGTATTTCAGCGGATAGGGAGAAACCCGTTTTCATTAGGAATCAATGAATTATGCACGTTAACAAACAATGTGCTGTGAAGAGCCAACTGAAATATTTTAGATGTGGCACAGAGTAGCAAAATCGAGTGATAATTAGACATATTAGTATTGCAGCCTTACATAAACTGGAAAAAAACGCGCGATTTTCCGCATGCTGGGAAATGCGGAAGCGTCCAGACAATTGTTAAATATCGCAATCAGTACTGGAGCACATACACATTCATAAGCCTTTAGTATGGCGGAATGGATGCATTATTATAATATTATTATTGTTGTTGTTGTTGTTGTTGTTGTTGTTGTTGTTGTTGTTGTTGTTGTTGTTGTTGTTGTTGTTGTTGTTGTTGTTGTTGTTGTTGTTGTTGTTGTTGTTGTTGTTGTTGTTGTTGTTGTTGTTGTTGTTGTTGTTGCTCTTACGTGCCACAAGCACCATATAAATAAGAGGCACACATAAGCGTCAGCAGGGAAGTGCTAAAGGGCTATGTGCTTTCTTGTGTTTCTTCTGCATATGTGCCATCGTTTTCGCTCTGTTCTCTCTCTTTTTTCTTGTGTGCATCGATTTCAACTCGCCGATCTCTCTACGTTACTACGCTTACAGAATATGTATAATTGCGGTTAGCATAGTCAATCTAGTTATCTGGCATTGACGGGTATCATATCTCTGGTATATCGAGCCAGTTTTTTTAATCAAGAAAAAAAAGACGTGTTTGCTAGTCTCGTATTCCCATATGCTTTTCTTTCTCAATTGCTCTTTGCTGTCCATCTTTGCTAGATGCATTTCATTAAGATGCATCGAAGCATCTTAATCAGCTGCTATTTCTTTCTATTAACCAATTCAAGCTTAAGATTTAATGAATCTGGGCACTCATTCCCGCGGCTCGAGGAATTCGCTACCCAATTCTATTATTCATTCCCAGATGGTCCGTCTGAAAATCCGGTGTAACATCCATCAGCTTTAATCATGCCAACCAGAGCACCGGGATGGTTGGTCGGCGAGACGCGTCGCATAACAACAATTCACTGATAAATGTAGCATTTGTACCCGGATTCGACTGAATGGTTGCCCTTTCTATGAAATCGCTCGCAAATTTGTGCATTAAAAAATGAGCTTACAGTGATTGCATTTCCGTATTTGCCTGGTGCCAGCTACAACTACAGGTAAACGCTAACGTTGCTGCTTGGTCGTGTTATAAGACATGATGAGTAATCTTCAAGAGTGCAACGGGCGCGGACCGCGGTAACGAAAACAGATACGTGGGCGCCCTTGTCTCCAGTCTTACTCACACTACAGGCGCGGTCATGTCTGTGTAAGCACGCGAGAAGCCGGTTTTCGCGCTGCGGGTCGAAACCCTCAGGGAGTTTCGGGGCTCTGAATTGGTGTAACAGGAGCATGCGTGGCCTAGTTGACAGGCTGAACATGTCAGAACCCGATACTGCCTCAGGGTTTAGCCCCGCAGAGTGAAAAACGGCTGCATGCTTGCGTACTTCGACCTGGCCGCGACTGTACACGCCGGGTCCTGCGCTTAAATATTTTTCGTTAGGTAAACGCCTCTCTCCTGGTTAAATAGGTAAGAGAGAGAGAGAGATAATAAAATGAAGAAAAGGCAGGGATGTTAAACAGAAAAAGGAGCATCCGGTTTGCTATCCTGCACTAGGGGAAAAGGGAATGGGAAAGAAAGATGGGAAAGAAAGCGAAGAGGGAAATAGACGCACGCAAAAAAAAAGAAGAAACATCCTATCTGACGATGCTGTCAGCTTGGTAAAAAGTCTGCCGTACTGTAGCATCTCGCAATCAATACACCGCTCAGCTAGGAGAAGCAATGCGCAGGGGGTCACAACAACAAACATGAGGGTCAGCGCGTGGCTGTAAGCCTCGAAGCTACCAACTAGCACAAACGTCGGTATAGGTAGGCTAGTTGGTATAGATTCGTTGTGAAAACTTGACAGCGCAAACAAACGAGAAAAAGTGGGATACTAACAATCGCAGATGGAAAAAGAGTGTCAACGCGTCGCTTAATACCACACATCCCTGGCGCAACCAAAGTTATATGCGCTAAAGAAATGGACATCTATTGGCAGCCTGCCAAACCAGAAACTTCACAACGATGAAGAAAATCTGCATGTTTCTGCCATTAGGATTTTTTTCGTTATTTTATAAAAGATGGCGGCAGCTCTTGATCACTAATTATGTTAGCGTCAACAGTTTTTAGGGAGGTGCTACCTCTTGAAATTTTGTGATATATCAAACGTCCAATTGCATTTGAGGTCAAGTACAACAACGCTGATCGCAACCAAATTAACTCAAAGTGTCCCTTATGCGTGTGCCTAAGACCACTTAAAAGTGAAAGCCATCATCTTATTTTTATCTTCAGTCAATGCACTAATTTTCCCCTGTCACCAAAACTTTTCCGCACCTGACGTAGTTTTGCATAGCTCCCATTAATGGCCCACATGTGTCCAAGCAGTCATCTCATGTGATCATGTCACATACTTTGTCCTCCTCTGATGATGATCGCTTGCATCCCTCGTGTTAACGCCTGAGTACACCATCGACGCACGCCGACTGTCCATTTCAGCGCTTAATGAGCCATTCAAGGTTTTCGCTTGAAAGAGCGTCCCTCAAATACATTTTTTTAGCGTTCTTATATTCAGAGCTTCGTTGAACTCGCACCCAAAAGAAACAGTGTTCGTGCAAAAGCGCCGTGCCTAATTGGCGCTGCTCGAGATAACGAACATTGCTTCAATACGGCCCGGAGTAACTGCCATCAAAATCTGTGTCTAGGACCCATTAGCGAATTCACCATTCGCTTAACGTTCGAGTTCTTACAAGAGCCAAACGACATCGCATCGCTTAATGAAACAAGTGTTGAAGCCAAAGCACGTCATTTGCTCGATCGCTGCCAGCGTTGCGCGGATCTCGGCTGTCCTTCTCCGCCACTCCTTTTCAAGTTTCTTTCTGGGCTGACAGCACAGTGCAGGGGCTTCTCCTTCTTTTGTTTCTTTCCTCAGTCTACTACTGTACAATAGCAAATGGAATGTTATAGCTCTGGTTTTATTCTTGTATTTAATCTGTCTGTCTCTCTCCCTCTTGTCTAACGTTGGCTAACGTGTCCTATTCTTATTTGTAACACCATTGTTGTAACGAATCATTCTCCCACCGATTACGTGATCGCGTGCACATGGCCGCCTCCCGAACTCGTATCTTAATGAATCATTTGCTCCACGTAGACTGCCCTGAAAACTAAGGACGTGGCGCTCTTTCGACGCTGCCCTTGGCAACGACACGTGCGGGGGCAAAGTATAAATGACACCGTCTCAGCGTCCTCCGCAGTGACAAAACCGCGCGGATGCAGCCCACTCTGACGGTGGAAGGCCGCTGTGAAGGCCAGCGTCAACAAATGCCCATTCGTGTGAGCACGTGCGAGCCAGAGGTCACGTTTCGGTGTGTCATCCAAGCCTGAAACAGACGGAACCGAGAATTCATTACGCTCATGGAAGCAAAACAAAATTGACAATAAGGAGAAGTTATCATTTTTGGAATGTTTAAACTAAATCAGAAGGAAGAAAAGAAACGAGTCAAGAAATGATTGATTGATATGTGGGGTTTGACTTCCCAAAGTCAACATATAATTATGAGAGACGCTGTAGTGGAGGGCTCTGGAAATTTTTGACCACCTGGGGTTTTTTAACGTGCACCCAGATTTGAGCACACGGGCCTACAAGAAATGATAATATCTTAGGTCTTAAGTTCCAAAACCAAGATATGATTATTAAAGACGCCGTAGTGGAGGGCTCCCAAAATCTTTGACCATCTGGGGTTCTGAACTTGCTCTGACATCGCACAGCGCATCGGCCTCAACCATTTTGCCTTCACCAACATGCAACCGCCGCGACCGGGATCGAACCCGTGGCCATCAGGCCAGCAGCAGAACATCGTAGCCACTGATTCACCGTGGTGGACGTGTCAATAAAGGATGCGGCAACATACGCACGTGATATCACACTTTGCCCACACACAAATACTAATACGGGAAGCAGGAGTCAACTCACAATCGAAACTCAATGGCACACAAAACTGAAATAGCACTGCGTCAGTGCCTAGATGTCTCTCCAGTAAACTCCAATTTTTCGCGCACCTCAGTAACGATGAGTTACCAACTTGCCCAGCAGTCCGTGCTTCTGAACTAGCAGCTTGGTTTCGGACCATTTTTTAGAATTTCTTTTTTATGTAAACACGCAAATTATCAAATGGAAATAAAATAAAAAAATAAAAGCTGATTGTTCATCTTATTGGCTCATTTAGAACATGATGTATTTTCTTCTTATATAGGTAAAACTACAAACAATACTTAAGCAGGCATCCATCAAGTTTCATATCATTCTGTCTGCAGATTATATGTGCTATACGGCAAGTTGCAATAATTTATTTTTCAGCGGCGTTAGGTAAATATACGCTGGTGGAAACTGCAGACGCACACGCGTTAGGTATAAAAACCGCCCGACCGAGCAACTGCTGTACGACATCCGACTTCATATCGATCGAAAGGCTGGTTGAATGTGGTCCACTGAGCAACTGTGGTCCTCACAGTTGCTCAGTGGTTGAGTTGCCCGGCAGCCGACCCGAAAGTTGAGGGTTTGGTTACGGCCACGGCAGTCCCATTTTGGTCTAGGCGAAGCGGTGGAGGTCCAGGTTCGCCCACTGTGCGTGGTCCGCGCACGTTAAAAAACACTATGGATGGTCGCAATTTCTGGAGTCCGCCGTTAAGGCGTCCCTTTGTAAACATATCGTGGTTTTCGAACGTAAAAACACATGTGTCGTTCATACTCGAGTAAACGTTTAATTCCACGGATGCCTATTTGCCCTAAAGTGCAATAACAGCGAGACAATGCTATACGCCATATTCAGCTGCCTTCTTCAGTGTGCAGTATCTCCTTTGTGAATAATTCAGACTAGTACCAGGGATTCTAAAGACATAGCGCCGGCGAAGCGTCGTGACGGCGAGGCGTCGCGCAAGCTTTTGGTTTCATTTGCCCAATCGCCATCGACGGGAACGCGCACACTCGCGCTTTCGAGCGCGCCGACGTTCCTGAAACTGCCACAGCTAGCTCTTCTCTGAAACGTGACAGGCTTCCAACCCAAGGTGACTCTATACAGCAACTTAACACGTCGCCTTCGCAATCTCTTACGTCATGATACAGCGGGCAAAGACATCTGGTTGAAGAGACGTATCGAAGAAAGACTATTGCGTGTTGTTGTGGACAGCTACGTCAATCGCAGAGCACGTATACTAGCGCGGACGCATTCACGATACTGTCAGTGTGAGCTAGGTCGTACAAATAAGAAACAAAACCCTACGGTCCTGCGAATGAAAAGCGCGACGTAACGCACGCCTCTTACAGTCCAAACTTTGAAAACGCTGGTAACGCGACATATCATACAACGTCTCGAGGTCACGTGATGGGTGTGTCCGAACAGGAGTTGCTGTATATGCTGTCCCACATGAAGAAGAGTTAGGGATAAGAATTATTTGAGAGTCTCTTGGTAACCTGCCATTCGCTAATGACATTGCATTGATGAGTAACTCAGAGGACGAATTACAGCTAATGGTCGCTGAACCGGACACGCAAAGTAGAAGAGTAGGTCTGGAAATTAATATACGTAAAACTAAAGTAATGTGCAACAGTCTCAGTAAAAAATTGGCAGATCCCACGTACAGTGTGCATCGATTATATGCGAAGAACGAATGAGAAATGTTGATATCCCATTATAAAATCAGCACGACGTTACGAGGCGGAGCTAAATGATGCCGTACGTGACTTTCGTGTCACGATTATTATGTTTGAATGTGTCGTTTAGATTCGTCATCTATTCACGTCACGTGACACCAAATTAAGTATATGCGGAGCTATCGAAACAGCCGCGAGCACACTATGAGCATGGTATGTTGTCATGTTCTTACATGACACGCGGGTCATGATTATCGTATTTGCACCAGTCATATATTTCGTCATCCATTTACATCACGTAACACCAAATTTAGTATATGTGAAGCTAGCAAAACGGCTGCCAGCGCATCCTGAAGGGCCAAATTATATAATTCAATGTAGCGTTGACGCGCGCGCACGCTGGGCACAGCAACGCTACGTTAGCAAAACGCGAGCACTCAACAGTCTGACGCCAGGCGCGACCACCGTACATCGGCGCGGCCCGAAGGCAACCGGCGCGAAATGCGACATGCTGCATTTCGCGCCCATTCATTACACAGACAACAGTGCGTGTCCCCTTTTTCGTGATGGAGGAACGCGCTGAAAGTGCATGCGTCAAAGCAACGCAGCGTGGCGCGCGCCTACGAGTATATGGCAGAACCGGCGCCTGGCATGGCAACGCTGGCGTGACGCGATGAAATGAACGCCGGCGACCACGCGCACCGCGTCACGTCAAAATGCATTGGTGCCTCGACGGTGGCATCTAGTCATGTTCTCACATGACACGTTTAGATTTCTTTTTTCTGGGTGACGGGGCCAGTCAAGCTGTGAAATGCAGCTTTTTTTCCCTTCGCACCAAACCACGTATACAGTGTATTTTCGTGTACTTGTCACGTGGTTGAATAAACTCAAACTCAAACTCAAAACACGCATGTCATGATTATCATGTTGGCGCTAGTCACATAGCTTCGTCATCCATTGGCGTCACCTAATACCCAATTTGACATATGTGAAGCCAGCGAAATGACCGCGAGCGCATAATTAGTGTGGGATGTAGTCATGTTGTGACATGACACGCATATCGTGATTATTATGTTTTGATGTGTCGTTTGCCGATGTCGTCCGTTCGCGTCACATAATACTGAGCTTGGTACACGTGATGCTAGCGAAAAGGCCGCAAGCGCATCATGAGCGTAGCATGTAGTCAAGTTGTTACATGACACGCATCTCATGATTATCATGTTTGCAACAGTCACATACCTTCGTCATCCATTCACGTCCCGTAATACCAAACTTTGTGTAAGGGAAGCTAGCGAAACGGCTGCCAACGCATCATGAACGTGGCATGTATTCATATTGTTACATGACATGCATGTCATTATTTTCATGTTAGGGTCTGTCGCTTGTGTGTGCCATGCAATCATGCCATACCATACGAGTTTTCCAACATGTCACTGTCAACGAAACCACCGCAAGAGCTGCAGGACCATGAAGTGTAAATCCTGACATTCATGACATACATGTCATGATTTTCATGTTATTACTAATCAAATATGTTCTTCATGGCTAGACAGACAGACAGACAGACAGACAGACAGACAGACACACAGATAGATAGATAGATAGATAGATAGATAGATAGATAGATAGATAGATAGATAGATAGATAGATAGATAGATAGATAGATAGATAGATAGATAGATAGATAGACAGACAGACAGACAGACAGACAGACAGACAGACAGACAGACAGACAGACAGACAGACAGACAGACAGATAGATAGATAGATAGATAGATAGCTAGATAGATAGATAGATAGATAGATAGATAGATAGATAGATAGATAGATAGATAGATAGATAGATAGATAGATAGATAGATAGATAGATAGATAGATAGATAGATAGATAGATAGATAGATAGATAGATAGATAGATAGATAGATAGATAGATAGATAGATAGATAGATAGATAGATAGATAGATAGATAGATAGATAGATAGATAGATAGATAGATAGATAGATAGATAGATAGATAGATAGATAGATAGATAGATAGATAGATACGCTCAAAGTCGTCGAATTTCGCTAATAAATGCTTCGCATTTAGAAGAGCGCTTCGCGACCGGTGGAGAGATGCTGGAAGTTCTTATGCCTACTCTGAAATGTAGAACTGAAATGTATTCAGTGCTGGACCATGACAGCCGCAATGCTATTTCGTATGAATGGGAAAAGCTTTCATACCACGGTTGCAGCCAAATAGCCAATAGAGACGTAGCTTTGTGTGATTAATTTATATATAAATGCTACGGCACGTGTGAATTACACTTGTGGCAGTTGCGTCTTTTTTTCGCTCCATCTTGTGCACAACGTCATCAAGGGTGCTCGCACAAAAACGAGCGCCGAATTGCGCTCTAAGACAGGTTCTTCAAGGGCTGCAGATTTTATAACTTCATCAGCGCAGTACACTAACCGAATGCTTTTGCAATGACAAGAGAAAGTTAGTTTAGGTTAGGAACTACAAAAGAATTGTTTCATGTGAGTCACCCCGACGATGAAAGGGTTATTGTAGAATCTTGCGCACCAAGCCTTTTGAAACTTTTTGGGGGGCTAAGGGTTCAAAGGACGTCCCCGACGACACTCTTTTCTTTGCGCGGATGCACGTGTGTGTGCTTGGCGTCTATCAAAAGACTGCCTCAAAAATTGTATTTAACCTTCTGCGTCTAACATTTTTGTTCACCTGGAACGAAGCGAAGCGCGAAAAGCGAAGTGTTGCGTCGAAGTTCATTTGACCTTCGGCAGGAAACTTTTGTTTGTGGATACTGGCGGATTGCAAACAGTGGTTACTGTTTGCAAACAGTGGATACTGGCAGTGGTTACTGCCAAGGGATTACTTGTTGCAGTCGGATAAAAAACTCAATGTTGTCAGCGGTTCATGTTGTTGGCGCAGGAGGGACACCTTTGTGGGCCTTGCGAAATGTAGATAAAACCTGGGCTTGTCTCGGATGCTATAGCATTTCATCCAAAATTGACGGCGGGACTTTGACTCTTTTCGATAACAATGGCCTCGAGCTTACCAAATAGAAAGAATAGTGATGTACACTATTTGCTTTTGAGGAAGTATATACGTCATAAGATGAAAAAATCGCATGGGTGAGACAGTTAGACCTGACTAAAAAAATAGCTTTGTTTGAATTGCAATCTGAATCGAAGAAAATTATTCGGCCAATCTACCAATTTTTAGGGCTGATTGATAGGATTAACGCAATGTTTCTCCCGTGGTGTCACTGCCCATTTCTCACAGATTCGTGAATGGTCTGGCAAGTATTTTAAAGTTTTCCCTCAACTTCGTGTTTCAAGCATCATGTATACTTTCCTGACACGCCGAAGTAGAGGGCTCCAGAGATTTCACCCACCTAGAATTCTTAAACGTCACCTAAATCTGATTTTGCATGTGCGTGATTTGCGCGAAAACAGGACAGCATGTTTCAAGGCGTGCAGCCGTGCATTTTATCTTGACTTTAATGTCACGAAAAATTATACACGGTGTAAAATCATGTGTTCAGAAAAGCTTCCCGTCGGACATGAAACCAAGCATTCACCATTATTTTTTAACGTATGCGTCTTCACATTTGTTTACGTATTGCTGTTGTCTGGCCTAATGTGGGATTGAGCCCGAGCGGGCCGCTCCCACATCCTAAATAAGGTATATCCATTCTATTCCTTCCCACCTGCTTTTGAATGTGTAGGTTCTAAAAATCATGTTGTATACCAGAGATATGTAGTAATTTTTTTTCCTTCTCGGTTAAGTTATTGTTATACCAATAGCAATCCTGTCCGGAGAGTCGAGAATTGTGTTTTTCAGCTTGCATAACATCTCATCCGCAAACGCTGCGATAAAATCGGGATCAGCTATAGGCAGCAAGATTGAAGTGCACGTAGAATTTCGGAGGCGTACAAACCTGCACTAAACAAATCGTTTTCGTGCATCTGCAATGCTTCAGCATGTAGATGTAGACTTGCAAACCAAGGCAGCGGTCGGATTTCTCGCGATGAACGACGAGAATGTGTGCCTGAGTACGGGGCCTGCCTGCGACGGCATTCTAGTCTTCCGCGTCTTTTTATAGTCAGAAATGGTGTTCAACGAGATTTTACAAGCTCTACTCCGGAAAAAGCAGCAATCATTGCGACACAAACAGAGCATCAGAGAGTCTAAAATAAAAAAGCAGCCATCAGTCTTCTGTGACTCGAACCTCTTTCACGGCATGAAGGCATCTGTTTTTGGCACAGTGATTTAGTAAGCCCATCGAAATTTAATCGTTTCGAAGTGAACATTCTGCAATTCGTTGTTGCGTGCCAAAAGCAGACCCTGACAGCACGTGTGTCGCAGTGCGAAAAGCCCCAGTTTATTATAACTGTTGCAACCCTATTTGTCTAAAACGACATCATGCCCAGCTTCCTCGTACGATGCACAAATTTGTCACTCCTTGTTTCCCTCAACGTCACTACTTTCTTTCTTTCTGTTTGTGCGTTTTCTATTGCATTGTGATCCCCCGATTTCGACAGCCAACGGTTCGGCTAAATCTGTTATCAAGTTGCAAACGGGAGGTTCGCAATTACACGCCTGGCAGCCATTACCGTGTTGTCACACAGCGTCTAAAGTTACTGCTGGTAAGCGCAAGGCTGTTGGCTTGTCTGATAGTTTTTCATGGAACCAACATAGGTTGGCCTCACGTGGCCAAGTATAGGTGCACGCCAGATAAGGCGACGTGTTGAAATTTTATTTCAACTATATACGGTGTGTTCGAATAGCGTTGCCTCGAAAGTTAGATGAGTAATTAGCAGAGTACTGCGTTTGGTGAGTCTATGCGTAGCTTAACGAAATATTTGTGGCGCTAACTGAGAACTAAGGGAAAACACGAGATGAAAAAGGACGAGACAGGATTCCAGGCTCTTGGGCAAACAATATGATCCTTGCATGGCATACCGTGGCAGCCTTGAGGGTAACATTGGGTGGTGCCTGGTTAAACGAAAGAGGAGATAGAAAAGGGGCCACAATCCCATATTGTTTGAACAAAGGTTTATCGTCTTATGCTGTCTTTTTTAGCTCTTCGTTTGAGCCACTAATATCTCACTGATTCATGCACCAACTCACCCAAAGTAATATTCAGCTAACCCTTATTCCGTCTAAAGTTGTTGTTTTTTTATGTGTGTGCTGCATCAGTTTGACATTGTTGACATTTTTCGTGACGTTCGCATTATCATTTTGATTTATGCTGTGAACTACCGTTCATGCGATGACCTAGTTATTGCAAGCAGGTTATATTTCTGACTGAAAACTAATTAGTGCAGCGCACTCAGCGATGCTAAGCTGTGCATGTGCCGGCCACCCTTGATAAACTATTACCATATGAAGCAGCAAACCATGGCAACTAACGATCGATAGAAGCTCCCAGCTTTAATGTGGGATCTTGTTTTCAGGCGTGCGTTCGATGACCTGCAAGTATTTAGTGTGCACCTGCCGCATACTCCGGACCACATAAGTAAAGGAGGAGGAGGAGGAATGAAAGAGGAAGGGCAGGGAGGTTAGCCGCATGAGTAAAATTATCCTAAGGGGCTAGGCTCTGGCACACTTTCAACGCCGGCACAAAAGTGACAGACGTTAGGAGAATGAGTTTCCGCCAGATGGCGTACGCTCGTTCCATAAGGCGTGGCCCCCTGAAGAGCCCGTCTCGTGAAAATCGAAATCGTTCTTGGAACATAAAACGTCTCGCCGGAGAGAGAAGAAGAAAAGGCTATTTTACGAGGGCCTCTTCATCTCGGTCAGTGGGAGAGCAGCTGCTGGCCACCGGGCTGTATTCACAGAAGTCACTTTGCAACAAGTGAGCTCATTTAAGGCCGCCCCTGGCTGGCGACCTCCTCGTGAAACAGTATGCAGTTGATGTATGCGACCGCGCTGGGCTTCTTTGCCGCGTTGGCGATACGTTCGTCTCTCCTTTACCTCGCGCACGCGGCAGTGTTCTACGCCGAGACAGAAGTGCGTGACGGTAAGTTCTTGCAATGCCGTAATGAACGATATTGTATCATTGACAAGGTGTAACCAGATGGTTTATGGAAGTTGCTAAATGAAGACTTGCTTCACCTCAGGACGTCAGCGCAAGTTCTCTCTTTTACTCCCTCATTTCCTTCTCCCTACGTCAAACTGGAGGACGGTCTAGTTAACAAGGGGGTAGTCTAGAGTAGCAAGCTAGGTGTAGTCTAGTTAACCTCCCTACCTTCCTATATTATTTCTCTCTCTCTCTTTCCACAACCACACTAATGACTTATTAAGTGACATTATCGTCATCAGTTAAGTATTGCAATAACTACAATAAAATCGTCATACTTAATCACTTTTGCGTTAGAAAAGTGGGTGGTAGAGGGCTCAAGTTGTTCGATGTACTTGCTACCTATCGTCTGTACACTCAGATAAATTACAACACAAAATTTACAAAACCCGAACCTACAGTTTTCTTTCGTTCGCGCGTTGTCTGCTGCGGCTGATTCGTTACACACATAAATCCGGCATGCAGGTGGAAAACTTCAATCGGGGTTTGAGGACGTAAAACCTCAAATTATATTACTGAAAAAATTCCCGACTTTTTAGTGCTTACTTTGAGAACCAAATGAAGAGGCTTTTCTCAGATCCATCGAGACGTCAACAAGTATGTAGTGGGCCACTCCATCACTGTGACAGACAGGCCTAGCCTCTCCATCAGGTCACGGCCCCGCAGGATAGCCCACACTTGTGCTTCTATATTTGGACTGCGTGGCGGAGCATCCCACTTGAACGACGCAACATCTTCGTCAACCCGTAACGCGGGGTACCACCAGAGCATGTGGTCTAAGCTGGCACAGTATGAGCGAAGCGCGCAAGTGTTTCACACTTGAATTTTGGGATGGATAGATAGATCTGTGCAAGAGTGTGGGACTAACATATAGATGCCCGCGACTTTTACAAAACAACCTCAAGATGTCGCCTTTCTCCCTTACCATATAGCAACCTCCCCCCCCCCCCCCCCCCCCGTTTAATGCGTGTTCGTGCATGCGCATACAAAATATAGCCTTCAGAAGGAGGGGAGGGGCCATACATTTCCACTCTGGCTGCGCCATTGGTCCATATGGTTGTGCACCTGAACCCGACGCCATGAACTACCACAGAAGCACTCGTATGACGTCTTCGTCTGATGAGACGTGAGAACTTCCACATGAGGACATTCTGAAAGAGGAACTACACGGTGTTACGATTTGGAGATGTCGTTCAATGTAAGCACGTTTTGCTACTACTCTGAAGCGGCCGAAATGGAAATGGGAACCGAAGGATGCAGGTATGAGCTTAGATGGATTCCACATTATGATATGTATAACACCCGCTGACACACGGGCACTGTGTACGGAGAGGTACAAGGTGGAAGGCGCCTTCAGGACGATGAACAGTGAGCGGCGATTTGATATTCGGTGGTATCAGAGTGCATAACTGTGCCTTACAGAGGTTTACGCTACGTGATCGACTAACGGCTAAACGACAAAAATGCATTTTAAGGGTGATCTTATGTCTCGAATCCTATGTCTGGCGAGTGGGTTAAACGGTATTGAACGGGTAAGAATAATGATATCGGTCGTTTTACGATCCAAAACCGCGATATGACTTTGCAGCACACATTTGGAAGACTCCAGAAAGATCGACCATCTGGTGTTCATTAACTAACAATGACGTCGCACAATCTATGAGTCTCCAGCATCGCACCTCCACTGAAATGCGATGGCCGCAACCAATATCGAGCCCACGGCCTCTGGGAAGCACCCTAACCACTGTAACACCGAGACGGACAGCAGAGCCAACGACCTCGTATTGGTTTATCCTCGTTCATTGGCTCTTCAATTACCCAACACACTACCACAATGATTAATTATTGTCAAGGTTCTGGCTTTACAAAAGAATGTACGCATCTGGTAATACGGATGCCACCTTCCGACTACCCGAAAAGGAAAGCACTCGAGACCGCGTACGGGTGCGAGGGAAGGGGGTTACTCATCGACGTCTGTGCGATGCGGTGTCGCATTTCACAACAACGCAACCCGTGCCCGATGAATTCACGTCACCGTCGCGGAAGCAAAACATGTAACGCGACAGCAGCGCTGCGTAACGTCACGCTGACGCGCCGCCCCTCTTACCCCGCTCTCTCGTAGGCGCACGCACCGGTGCCAAAAACAAGTCGCTTGCCCCGTAATGTACACGTGCACCGGAGCACATATTTGGCAGCGTCGCGTCTGCATAGCTGCTAAGGTACAGGAAAAAGGATGCGAGCCACCCCTATCCACGCAGCGCGTGGGCTGCCTGCCTCCTGCGCCTTGCACGCGTAGTGAACGTAGCGCCGCGATTCTGCGTCATCGCGGCGCCGGTCGCACCCCCCGCGGTGGAGCGCCAGCCACTACGGCGCCAGCGTCGTCAGAGTAAACGAGAGGTCAGAGGGCAAGTAGCGGAGAGTAGAGGTGTATCGCAATTCCATCTATAGCACGGACAAGTAAATCTCATTTGCGCAACGTTGGCTAGAGCTCAATGCGGATGTTGCGTAACGCTGGGAAAAGGGTTCATTCACGAGAACTCTGTGTTTTTCTGTGTATCCTTTTTTTCTTTCTTCAATGTCACCGAGAGGATCGGGACATGGAAGAGTACACATATATTGGCACCAATATTAAGCCCTTTTCGGTATGCACGATTCTTATCGCAATGTCGGCCCTGCCACCGCGCAAAATTTTAATGCAGGCGCCTTTATTACATAAGCTAGAAGCCGGAACTTCGATGCTTTTTTAATTTACAACTTGGGTACAAATCGTCACAAATAAACCAAATTTACTTGCAATATGAGTACCACAAGAACCATGAACGCCACTGCTAAAGTGGCAAGCCGGCAAAATTATCCATGACGAAGTTTGCTCCACATATAATCTTTGAACTGTCCGGTGCAAATAAGCACACACATCAACAGTAATAGTGTACTCTTCCTGCGCAATGTCTCTACTGAACCTCATCATACTTGTTTGCGCTACCTACATAGTAGTGCGACAATTTATTGCCGCCCACTGATCCCTCTGGCATTATGAATTGCGAACTCACTCTCTCTATATTCAACCAACTTCGCACAATAAGGTACGAAGAGCTTTCCTTAATGATCTGGAGAAGGGCCACCTCTTAGGGCGACACCATGGGGCGCTCCCACGTGGGGACAGTTAGACCTACTCTCGCAAACAAATAGAGAATTGAGCAGAAACTGGTATATTCGAGGTCAAACGTAACGAGAGAAAAAAGAGCGCACCAACCATACTAGATCTTGAAGGAAACGACGCATCGGCTTCCACACATGTTGAAAGAATCTATTTGTCCATTTTATTTATTTATTTAGATTTATCGATTTTGTGAACACGGCTTTCGGATGAAAATTTAAATGCCTTTTCTTCCAAATATACTATTTGGTCAGTGTACTTTCGTTCAGTACGATCCATACATGCTGCCACAATGCAGCTTTGCGCAGAAATCGTCACCAGTGCACTGCACGAATCCCGTCCACTGATCGAAAACCACTCCCTGTAGCGCCGCATACGAACAACTCATATTCGCAGCTCCTGCCGTAAGTGGATCAGACAGTCGGAGCGGAGCAAGAGGCCGAGTTGGCACCGATGATCAAGAACACCGCACGCAGCTCTCGCGAGACGCATTGGCCATTTCGCACACCTCGTGTGTGCAGCTAATGGTCGTGTCGACTATCGTCTCGAGCGGCACCGTGTTGCAAAAAGTACTCGTGAAGGAGATATAGTTTAATACACGCAAGGCCATCCGTTTGCACAAGCTCCGACTTGCATGCATCACTAATCTCAGCATAATTCACGGTGCTTATCCGCATATACGTTGATTTTTTTTAGGGGCGAAGCTCCTTGAAGCGGCACCCGTTCATCCCTCGTAGTCGTAGTCGTAGTGTGTAACAAGTGTAACATTTTGACCTGCAAGGTGGTGCCGGTGGGAGTTTTCTCCTGTGCTTTGTTGAACAATAAAAAGTTCGTTGCGTGCGCGTTAACTAAACGCCGAATGCTCATGTCTCTCATTCCCCATTAGCAGCCATTGGCATGTACATTGAGCACTATCTGACAAGAAAGGGATGAAAAGATGCGAGATGGTGGTACTTGGAGTGTTGAATAGATGGACGAACGGACACACAGACAGATGCATGGATGGACGCATGAACGGACGCAGGGGCGGATGCATTGACGAACGCAGGGACGGACGCACGAACAGACGCACGCACGGATGGGCAGATGGACGCACGGATGGTCACACATACGGACGCATGGACGGACGGAAGCAAGAACGAATGGACGAACGAATGCTTCGCGCCACTCTCCATCATTCACTCCGTGGATATGCTGCCATTTCATTTATTCAATTGCCTACACTGTGCGTTACGTGCGCATCATTGCTTGAATGTTTTGTAAGCGGATAAGCACTCGCCAGGGTGGCCTATATGATTACGGTGCTCCACTGCTGCCCAGAAGGTCGTGGGACCGAATCGCGGCAGTGCCGGCCGCATTTCCTGTGTTCTTATATTTAGATGCACGGTAAAGAACCCCAGCTCTTCGAAATTTCTGGAGCCCTTCTTTGCGGCATGTCCAATAACATACCGTGCTTTTGGGACGTAAAGCCATCAAATTAAAAGTGGATAAGCACGGTGGTCTTTATGAAGCTCGCTACAAGAGCCTAACACATGACGCTAGGGCACAGTTAGGTCTACGTCTTGTGCGCATGCGTGAGGCCCTCGTGACATGGCGCTAACCACTGCGTCACTCGATGCTCCCGTGAGGTTATTGACCACTTGAAAAGCTGCAGGTAAATACTGCGCTACCTCTAAGTGCTCACTTTCGACATTTTGGACCATTTCGAAGCTTTCTAAGACGGGACGTCGTTCGAAGTACTTGAAACGCGTCAAAAAAGTGCTCTCAGCTTTCCGTTGCATCTTTACGAAACTAAAATATTTCATACGACTTGTTATATATGACGAGACAATCCATATGACACAGGATACATGGTCAAATGAGTAGAGTCGGTGCAGTTCGCGTTTGGTTCCCGTTCCAACTGCGGGAATGTCCTTGGAATATACAAGTGGATATATTATAACGGCAAAGTTGGTTTGGCAATAATATTACATTATTAGATATATTTGTACTCATTAGATGCATCGACTCTACCTAGGTAGTGTAGATGCAACCAGCCTCAACGCAACCTAGGTAGCCATCCATGCGTTCCTAACCCAAATTTGCTGGGTTGGCATAGGGCTGCCCCAAAAACATCATCAGAGGAAACCGCATGTTCAGTGCCATCAATTACATGAAGGTAATCGATTGACATTTTTCAATAAAGTAAGGTGGCATGACGCATTTTAGGGTTTGGTTCAAGGATAACGTTCAGCAGGAAGCACTAATTACAAATGCAGGGATTAAAATTTTCAATCACGTTCATGCTTCTCTTAATGCAGAGACATAAACGAAGCTCCACATCATTTCTGCAAATGTACACAAAGCTTCGGAGAAACAAAAGGGATATGGTATTTAAAACTAAATGGTGACACTGTCAAAGGCTTTCAGTGAAAAAAACTCGATATGCCTGTATTTTGCTGAGATGTTGAACCAACTAGACCCACAGCGTAAGTTCCTAAACAATGAATCCACGCGTCTCGGCGACGTGGGTGCTGCAACAATCGTCAGAACGACCGCCTTTATTTAGTACTTGCACACACAACGTGCAAGGTGGACATGTTAAAATTCACGGTTCAGAAATACCCTATCCCATTAGACAACCGGCTTCACTAATTACATGTCTAGCTCAGAAGTGTGGCAGTTTGGGCTAGTTGGTATGACATGACGGTAGTCATCGTGCGAGAACAGAACGACGACAAAAAGACAAGAAGGACACGAGCGACGACTAAGAGACAAGAAGGACACGAGCGCTCGTGTCCTTCTTGTCTCTTTGTTGTCGTTCCGTTCTCGCGCTATAACTATCGACATGTCTAACGTCAGAATTGGCTTTGTTTTTTTACGAGCAGTTTTGGCGCAGTACATTTTTGCGAATAGGGGCCAAGAGTCTACAGCACAGACGCCACGTGGCACCGATCTCGCTCTATATGCGAAGGGCTTAACAAACTCCTTGTCTGCACACGCGAACGATATGTTCACGTCTCCGTGTTAGTCAATGCGTATAGACGTTTCCCGACTTGCTGTTAACTGGGAAGCCTGCACTTACGTTCCAAGTTAATCATAGTCGTGTATAGAGATTGCTTTACGCACTTCTCCGTTACGAACCACGTCGCGAACATGTTCTTAATCTACGCTTCACTGCGTGTAGAAGATGTTTCTTCCGTGCTCGATGCTTCTACCGAGTCTTTTTTTCTTTGCAGATCGTCATTTCAGGTTCAATATTTGTTTCCCTTTACTGTGCTTTCTTTAAGGCACAGTATTTATTTGTTCATGCCTGACCGAACTCGTATGCACGCTCGTTCAGGCTTTATCAGTCGCTGCACAAGTGGTCGCGGCACAAGGCGCAAACATGCGCTGGGAAAAATTGCAGACCAGATGTTTTCCCAACGAGTTCGCGCTGAATAAGATATGCCAGATAAGATTAAGCCAAAGTGCAAATTGTGCCAGGCAGTGGCGATCTGCAATCATATCACGTGAGACTACAGCATGGTGCCACCGGATCTTATACGTGGTCGTTTTCTCGAGCAGATGGAGGCCGTGCTGGACAGCTGAGACCCAGTTATCCAAACGAAGGCCGTATAGTGGGCCATCCAGGTCACCGTCAACCTTAGGTTGACTTCCATCCAACAGGATATCGTCCGCATATAGTGCTTACCACCCATTTATCCGGTCGCTTCACGTTACTTTGGTTCGCCTTTCTCGCAGCATTCTCAGCATAACCAGCAACGAGGAGTCACCCCTTGTTTATATTTCTAAGATATGCTCATCTGTTCGATAGGAGTCGCCGACCACGACCGCTGGGGCTAAACGCGCGCCTGCAGCTACGACACATTGCCACAACCATGATCACAGCTTGTGTTACCTACTGGACAGATCTATCGAGTAAGGCAGCATCTAAAAGCCGCAGAGTGCGTCCAAAAGCTAATACATAGTTTTGTTTAAATGAATGAGTCATACCTATCTATCATGAATGTGCGTCATTGCAGAAACCCCACTTCTATAGTTCATTCTGCCCATAAACTCAAACAGAAAAAAGGAGAAATGCGCCAAACACGGCAATATTTCTCGTCGCATGGGGTCATAATGTTTTTCTGCACTCTATTTAGACGTGCGGCCTAACAGACCAGCACCAACACGCTGCATCTGAGCGCCACGGTATGCAGATAGTGCAGCTTCGGGCCACATTAGGCTAAAACGTTTGAATTCATTTGCTCCTTTTTTGTTTTCGTGCAAAAGGTCTTCGCCCAGAGAACGTAGCAAACGCAACCGCTCGGGCCGGCCGACCGGGAACGACACTCGCAACCAAGGAGGTTGTACTACCCCTCCCAGCTCGCAGCAGTTCCTCCTCGCCCGCCAGGGGAATACCCAGGTCCGCTGCGCCAGACAATCCGGTTTTCGCTCGGGGCGCTCCACAAACATACGCACGCACTCGCTAAAGTCGGCGGAGAGACGTTTATATAAAAGAGTTTGCAGTCCCGCTACGGCGTTCCACTCAAACAGAAACTGCCGCCGAGTGCGCTCTTCGTTGTGGAAGTGTCGCGCAAACGCAAGCGGCATCAGCATGCGGTTCAGCCGGAGGCAGGGATTCGGGACGGTGCTCCTTCTGCTGTGTGTCTTCGCGTCCCTCGCCAGGGCGGCTGTGTTCGTGCAACCTGTAGACGTGAAAAACAGTGAGTGCGTGCATGCTTGCGATCAATGCTCGTGCAAGACGGTGCTTTCTGCGGAGTCATTAAAGTAAAGAAACCAGACGAGTGTTTCTGGTTTGAAGAGCGATCGATGGGACACTCGCGTTTGCTGCGGCTTTCAACTAATGAAACGTCAGGAAGTAGGCGAAGGTGTAATCTCCCATAGCCCCCATTTTTAAAACGAAAAGTTGAGAAAAGAAATGAACAATGCGCCTTAAATTCTGCACATCATTCATTGAAGGAATTTTCTTACAAACACCCGAATGATATTTTACCTCATTATGTATAGATTGTCCACCGACAAAGATGATGTTTTCGGAATAAAAATAAAGCTGCATATTCATATTCAGAACTCTTGGGCTAATGAAAAAAAAACATTCTGAGCACGTTGCAAATATGAGCACGTAGCAAATATGCTACGTTGTGTTAGCATTCCTTTTTTTTTTTTGCCATTTGGCTTATTAAGGTGTAAGTTCAGTTGCTAGAATAATTCAGATGGTTATTTTTATAGTGTAAGCAAATAAACAGTGTTCAATCTACGAAATAATTCAAAGGTTTAGCGTTAAGTGTAGCCACCCCCCACCCCAGGGGACATTAGATTATTCATTCACAGGTGGTTAGTTTTCACGTATATTCAAATAACGTTTTCCTTACAGACAAATAAGGAAGCAAAGGATTCTTAATAACTTCCCAGGTTTCGTCCGGTCAAATACTTACGCTTCGCTCAAAGAGGCTAACCTAAACTAAAGAACTAAACACTCCTGTAAACCTAATTTCTGCAGAAATTGGGCTATGGTTATGCTGGGGTGAGGCATCTATCTGACTATGCTAGGTGGTTGTGCGTACATGTCGTTCGTATTCAACCTCCACGCTGAAAACTCCATGCCTTGCTTCTATCAAGAGACGGTAGTTTCACTAATCTGTGATGGTACGTGACAACTTGGATCTACACGCGCGGCGCAATGCCAGAATCGCAACACTTTGCAAGGTGAAACCCTCAAATGGAAACAGAGAGCCAGACCACTTCTCACCCACCATGCAGAATGCATGTACTCGCGCATTTTGCTTCCCCTCTAATGCACGCACTTTCGTTGATCTGTGAACGACTTCAATGGCGCGCACGTGCTAACAGATCTCTCTATCTCGGTGAATCAGAGGTTGCAGTGCACGGTTTCTGACCCGAAGGTCGCAGGTTCGATGAAGATGAAACAGTAGAAGCCCATGTACTGTGCAATGACACTGCACTAAAAATAACGCCAGGAGATCAAATTTTTCCTGAGCCCTCCAATACAATGTTCGTCTAATTATATCGTAGTTTGGTGGGCATCAAACCCCAGATAGTATAGTGGTGACAGATCTATTATTTTTGTTACCCTTTTGATCAGTAAATGTAATGACAGTTCGACCAAGACGTGCCAAAACACATTAAACGGTATACCAAGAACGCAGAGAGACGATGGTTCCGTCACTCACTTAGTTGTGTGTACGTCCGTTGACGACGGTGTTCCATATTTACTTTGCAAAGGAGCTCAACCCCTTTGCTCCTATTATCCTTATAAAAAGGTTGTCGTACAGATGTTCAAACATTCGAATGACTTGTCGAAGAAAGTGCCATAAAAAAACTTGCCGCTGACCTACTTTGTAGCTCATGTTGCTAAAAATACCGAAGCGCGATTACGCACACGCACACACGTAAACGTTGACAACACTCGCAGTTTTGCAAAGCCCCACAACTGTTTCGAATATTTGCGCGTGTGTGTATGCTTGCATGTGAGTTTGTAGAACAGTGATTTACTATTTTATATAGGAAAGAAAATACCCCGAGCACTTTTTTTAGCATGCAGTTGAAGTAATCGAAGGGGTCTCATATCTATAAATGGAGTGCATGCACGCGATTCGACCTTAGATTGAACTATATAACGGAATCGAAAGAACACCCAGAACGATTCCACAGCACAAACCAGTTACAAGACCACACGTTAAAGTCTCGCAAGTGCGTGTGCTCCTGAACACGTTTTCACGCCAAACGTCATACCCTTAACGAGAGTTATAAATATAAGCAGCGTCTCATCGGTTGAGATCTACGATTTTATACGCTAATCGCTTCGTGGACCCGCTTGGGCGCTGCGACTGTCTATTCTGCTATGAAGACGCGTGCCATAAATTGAAGTTGCTGCGCTTAGATTGAAGTCCACTCATAGTGTTTTGTGACGAACTGCGCAGCCCAAAGAAAGCGCAAGGACGGATAAATAATTCAGTTCAACGCGCTCTTGACTCAATGGGGGAATATTCCTTCGGCGCATTTGGCAACAAGTGTGATTTTTCACAGCTATATCTAGTCCTTTAAAACTACGCAGCATGTCTGCGAAGCCCTTTCCCTTTGCCGCAGCTTTTTTTTTTCTCATTTTATTAACAGCCCTGTGAATAGACTCTCTCAGATTATTCTTCCTCTTCATATTCCTCTTTGCTCGAACGAGTGAAAGTGACCGCCAGAAAACTAAACCAAAAAAAGCGAAGGCTTTCAGCAAGCGCATCGGGAGAGTGCGTGGCTGAGAGTTGAGAAACTTTCCGCCGGCCGCAACAGGCATTCTCTGTTGCATTAAACGAAACCGAACCTTGCATGCAAATTCTTCCCGTGAAAACCTGCATGTTATCGTCAAATCTCGTTGTTTTTGTCGGCACAGCCTTAAATCGTCGAGCCAGTGGATGCGTTCGTATGCAACAGAAAAGAAGAAAGACGAGACAAAACGAAAATGGTCATCTTAAGCTTGTACGTGCCCTGCAAACGTGAGCGAGACTCTCAAACTGCGTAGAATAGAGCGGTGTCCCTTTGAGACGTGCGTGTAGACCAACTCTCTAATACATTGCCATACAAAACAAAAAATGGCCAAGCACACTTTCGTGATTTTGCTAATTTTATTCTTTCTACGGGAAGATCGAGGAGTATGCACGTGGTATAATCAGGCTGTTTATCTTGTGCGAAAGACTACCACGCATATCCAACAACACTGCACTCGCCATGCTTTTCGTAGAAGCTCCACAAAATGTACTTTTCGGGATAGCAGACGTGATCAGAACGCCAAGAACGCTTTTTTTTTTCGTATCATCATCTGTGCAGAATAGCAACAGAGGCATCTGAGAACACGTAACTTCAACGCTAATAAATGAAAGAGAAACCACAGTACTAGAGCCCATCCACACTTAAGATCACCCTCAATAGCAGCAAAAGTCATGTCCTCCCTGACAACATCCGCACACAGTGGGTAAAAACGGCGTTAGGCATGTGATGGGATACAACTAAATCCCTTTACTGCTTTTTTCCGAGTATGCTTCTTCACTCGTCATTTTAGTTTGTCACACACGTATCTGAGCCAACTATAGTGACCAACTATGGTGTGAAACGCTTCAGCATCCTTGCGGAATAACATAGATATGTTGAAGCGCAAAGAGAGCTGCAGAGTCTGTCATAGAAGCACGGCGCTCAAATATAAACACAAGCAAGAAGTTCAGACGAGCTCGTCGACTTGAGGTAAATATAATACTGAGCATTCACACTTGAAACATTTTCTTCTTTTCTTTGCGCTCACTGTGCTGAGAAAACGAAAACCACAAAAGTGTTCACTTAATGCATTCATTATAGTCGAGCTTTTCAAAACAAGGTAATGGGAGGTTCTCAGTGAAGTCGTTGCTTGAGGTGTCTTTACAAAAGCGCATCACGGACGACTGACTTCAGGCTTGAAAGACAAAAAAAGAAACAAAGACCAGTTCCATTACAATGGCACATACACGAGGAGTTTCACAAGCAGCAGGCACTTCACGGAGCGAAAATTTCAACGGCCTCGCCACCAAGGCCAACGTTCTTCACGACCTCTCCTTCACTAGCCAGACAGTCATCAAAATGAGCACAGCCGAAACGTCCAAAGGCTGGGAGGGTCGGCCAACACGAGGGCATTTGGGACCACGATCGGATGCTTTCAGTGAATTGCACGTGCAAGTCGGCAAGCGCGAACGCTGGCGCGTCCAGACGTTCCAGTGAAGGCCCTGCTGTCAATTTCCGACGAAGCAATAGAAGGCGCATAATCGAAGGTTGCGCCCTCGTGCGTACGCAGCCGTGATGAATGACAGGTGTGTGTAATGTGTAGCAAAAAAAGACATGTACACGGAAGGCAGAAGCTCTATAGTGGAGTTTACGGACAGCAATTCGACAACGTAAATGGCACCTGTCTCGGCGGTCGTGCCAACGTAACTCATCGCATGTCTTTTGTGACAGTCGTGTTGAGATATAGGATTCGTAAAATAATGCGTGTGGTGGTAGCACTTCAACACTGAGGTGGTAGCACCACCTGATTCACTGATCACCATGATTTGTGTCACAAATAGAATTGGACGTTTCTTTCATATTCAAATCGTGCTCGCAATTTATGATTGCACGAGTTTCGTTTACGAGTATTAGAAAGAACTTACACAGAACTGCATGCTGAGAAACTTGATTCGCTAAATGCTTCGATTGATACTCGATAAGCATCGATATGCCGAAAGACAGGGGCATTTTAAGATATGAAGTTACGTTGTTGCTATTCAGTACCGTCAAGTCACTGATCTAGGACTATTGGGGACAGGCTGAATCTGTAAGTCCCGGTGAGGCATATTTATTGCAAGTTGTGTAAGCTCACCTGGACGTCTCCCCTGTCAAATCAGAAATGCAACCTATAGTATTAAAGGAGCAGTAATAAACATATGGAAGAACATAATTTTCAAGAATACAGTGTCCACATAACTGCAAGCTACAGAAGTCACCCAACAAGCTCAACCACCCGAACAAGTGAGAGAAAGAAAAAGAATATGGTAACAAAATGCGTGCTATCTGACAAAAATATTGTCTATATATTATCGAAGCAAGACCCGTACCTCTGCATAAATTCGCTGTCTTTGATCATCAATCATCTAGTTCTTGCTATAAACACGCTAGCGTAAACAAACTTATTCGGCAAGGCTAACCTCGTCAGAACCGTCCGCCAATACCGTTCTCAGGGCTAGCGCAAGGACAGAAAGATTTACCGACAGAGTTGTCATCGGCAGTCGACGATACGCGTATGCGTTACTCCGGGAGTTCATATAAGGTTATCCAAGGCCAAGGTGCCGGGAAAAAAAAAGAACAAAACGGGGCTGCTTCGCGCAATGACAGCTCAGACAGGTGCCTAGGCATCTGTTTCAACGTCTCACAAGGTCGCGCGCATCAGCGGGGACCCCCTGTGGTTTTTTTTTTTTTTTTGCATATGGAAGACACGTATACACCGATTCTGAGAAACACTTCAGGTCAGGGGTTATGCGTCGGCGCCGTTAATGCACATATATCTGCGCAGATCCGGTGCGCGGCTTTATACCCGCGCAAGAAAACGAACACTAGCAAAGTCTAAAGTAAATTTGCGAAGTGGACAGGGTCACTGCGAACGCAGCATAGTGGGGTGCGCACGCATACCGTATCGCCTACGCGCACGACTATACGGACATAAGCAGAGACAGCAAAAAATGAGACAAAGAATAAAAAAAATTAAAGCAGTCAAAAGAAAGAAACGCAGACTAATGCACCCAGTTGTCTGCGGAGGCCGTGTCGTATTCTTGAAAAAAACCGCGCGCAAGAAAGAGACTTCGGCCAAGGACGAGGTTCGCGTGTCGACTGATATTTCCCGTCTTTTCTTTAAGCCATACTGAGAAAAATGATACGTAATCAGAGACGGAGGCAATTAGACGTTACCGTGTCCACCTACCTTATACCAACTTTAGCTTCGCGCAAGGCACACGCAAATGAGAAACAATTGGAGGCTTAGTTCCTGGGAATTTCCGCAATACGAGATTGCGGTAATGGACGGAATAAAATATTCGCTATTGCACAGTGACTGTCGACACAATGGGGTAAATATCTCGTTTCAGCCCAAGATAAACTAGAAAACACTATCTCTCTCTTTCTTTCTCTTTGTTTTTTTGTGGAAAACAAACAGTATGCGTGGCAGTCAGCTATCTAGGCCTTTCAAGCTATAGAAGTCTCTTTTATCCCTCTGCTCAGACCATGTTAGATGCCTGCCATAATATGGGGTTATCGGGTATGTCGCATAGTTCCAAGAGCTTCCTTTTAAATGTGCGTTTTATTTTCAATATTTGACACTTAACAGGAGAAAAAATAAACTTTATTGAATGTGCTATACAGCACAAGTGAGCCTGCCTAACTACTCTCACGTTAGAATCGGGAGGTCAAACTTCCTTGCCTTATCATGAGTCTACTCGACAGCTAAGACTTGCTGCTTGTGGTCTTGCGACTTGATCATGCATACTTGAAAACGTTTCACTATTAACGCCGGGGGCAAGTAACCTACACTATCAGAAAATTTTATGATGTACAATCATCTGCCTTGCATGCTTTACAGAGTAGTCATGTCTTGAATGTTATGTCATTCATTGTAGTGTTCAGGTGAGTAATTCGGTTTACTAAAAACACATTAGCCAGTTTGCAACCCTATAATATAACTAACAGCTTACAATATTGGTGTTCTGACAAACTAAAACACCCATGGCATGGGTGTTTTTCTTTGTCAAAACAACCTTTTTGTAAGCTGTTAGTTATAAACACGCAAAGCACCCTATAGACTGCAAAATGGTTTACGGTATTCCCAGCTTATTTGAGCAATATCGAACGGTGCCCCATCAATCCAAATAAGTTAGCCAACAACGCTGCCCGTGAACTCACTAGCCAGAATGTTTTTAGAAATGGAGCGAACTCTGCTAGATTTGACAATACCCACCGAGATATACTTGCATGGAAGAACAGTTGACAAGCATGCAGTGACATTTGTTAAAAGGTTCACGACAGTCTAATCGAATAGCAGATATGGACATGTATGACGCACATTGACGATTTATGAACCCATCACATACTGCACCGGCTTCCAGCCACTGCACGGTTTTAAAATAGGAATATGGTGGCACTAATCGAAAACGAGAAGCTCGTTTCATGCTCTAGCTGCTGTTAAACAGTGATGGATGTTCATCGAAGAAAATAGATAACAAAGCTCACGTTTCCCTTTGGCTAAAATGTAAACTAGTACTTAGGGAAACAGTGGAAAGAACGGTATGAAGAAAGAATAAAAGCCCGACACGAGCGTTTGTGTCTTGTGTTCATTCTTTCTCTGCCCCGTTTATCGCTTTGTTCCCCTCAGTATCAAGTACGAAGTGACCCTTCAAGACACCCTTCTGCAAACTAGTAATCTTGTAAACAATCTTAGGATTGCACTTGGGAATCAATTAGTTTACGTCGTCAGTTCTCTAAGCTGTGTGGTACTTGCGCATAATTTCCCGTTACAGCGCGCAAGACGGTATCCACATAGGAAGTAACAGGGTTAGCTTAGACATATTTATCACCATGTCCTCTTATCTCTGAAGGGGCTACATGAACTCTGTATAATAATACTTTAAAGCTTGACCGAACTTTTAGGGCAGCTCCTTCTAGCATCGCCACACACTATAGCCTTCCCAAAGCGCGATAGTCACGTCTGAATAAATGAAGATGGGTGCCTGTTGCTCTCTATCATTTTTTTTCGAGTACTACATCAATTCAGAGAGTCCCGACCAAAATAGCGATAAGCGTAGGCACATTTACCACTTCTTTTTCACATTTGCAGGCACTGCACGGCTTCTTGGTATTCTCTAAAACCCTAGCCTTAATTTGCATGGCAGCTTCTTAGAGTTGGGGCGTATGCTGAACTTCGCAGTAACACTGGTTGCTGCTTGAAAAACTCATGTCAGTACCAAGTCTCTGAAATGTTATGATTATTTTGTCGCAACGAGGTTCAAAGCTGATAGCGCAAAGCGAGTTATGTGTTTTCTTAAGTTTTTATATCCTCTTAAGGTCTTATCTTTTATTCGTGTACTTACCTGCTGAACTTACCATTTCACTGTATTCATGGCATTTATACTTTTTAGGATGCATATTCCTACACCTGATTTTCGTTTATTTTCTCTGTGACGAAGAGATTTGACTAGATAGAACTTTGTGATTACCTTATGCGAGTTCAGCGGGCGTCTTCTGATTTAATTAGCGTGTTTGTGTGTCGTTCATATTTTTATGCGATATACCTCGGGTATTTCGGGACTTCTCATTTTAATTTGGAAGCATTTCTTGAAGAACTGCCGGTAGTTTGAGTGTTTCCATCTACGTATCTATCTTGTCGGTCTGTCTAGTCGTCTGGGTATCTCGTGATAACCTTTTTAACTTGTGGTACACCAAAATTAGTAAAGAATTGACAGAGGGTTTGACGAATATATCTCTATGATCATGACATGAATAATGTGAAAGTCCTGGCAAGTACATGTTCAAACGGTTTCCTCCAGACACGCCAGGCACATACTTATATACCGTGGTTTGCGGTATGAGTACATATGCCACAGGTAATTGACAGCTTATATCTACAAAGGAACGGTGAGAACAGCCATTGGTGTTTTAAATGCGTGAGCGTTGAGAAAAATTGACACCGGCAGCGTTGACTCGACAAATGAAATAAATAAATATCAGAGTCCAGGCAGGAATCAAACCCCAGCATTCTGCGTGACAATCGATTATTTTACCGCAGATCAACACCCATTGTCCGTACTGTTTTAGAAAAAGACCATTTGCAGGCGTAGTGATGGGGAAACGTCAATTGTGGTCGCAGTGCTGCATATCTGATTTTATGAACATTACATGTGTACTCATATGACACAGCCGGCACATCGGGTTAACCTCAGCTGTATATACTTCAGCGCCAATGCCTGAAGGATGCACGTAGCACTAGCCATGGCTACCATACTCGCGAGCACAAGTGCTACATACCTTTACCGCTCCTGGTATTGGTAATACCCATGTTCCTGTTGGCATGATTACACAACTGTAAACAGGTGCTTGCCTAAACATACGAGACTGTTCAACATATGTATGTACGTAAAACATCTATGTCTTAATTTCGTAACGTTTCGCTCAATAAAACAATTGCTCCAAGATCACTTTCTCTCCGCATGCTTCGCATAACGTAGATTTCCGTGGTACGTGGGGTCTGGCGAGTCTTTTTTAAAGCCAATATAGGCGACAAAGTTGAAACTTGTATTATTTTTCTTCCTCAGAACAATGCATCTGGAAGAAGTACGCAATTCCAGATGGAGCGCACATCAACCTCGCCAATCCTTGCATGAGCCTTACCTGTGATTCGCGGCTCAAGTATCTGCGAGGCGCATCGTAAGTTTCACAGCACAGTCTTCGTTTCTAGCATAAAGAAACAATGAAACGCAACAGTAATATGTAGCGTTCGACGTGATGAAACCATCACATGATTGTAAGACTTGTCGTAAAGGAGGGATCTGGGCTCTTTGCAGGCCCTGGGCCATCACATGGTCGATACATTGTGCTGATGTGTCTATACTAGGCATGGTCAAGGCAGTGGCACGCTGGTTCACACAGTGAAAGTTTCTATGGTTTGTCGCTTTTTAACAAGCTCTGACCACGCACAGTACATGGACCTCTATCATTGCGAAAACGATGAAACAGTGACACTGTGTTGTGCCAGGTGATGTGAGAAAGTTCCAATATCGTTGAGTTAGCATAGTTTCAACATCAATAATCTACTATGTACCACTTGGTTACCGCCAAGCTTTACATTTAGGTCAATGATACTGAGACAAGTAGTTATAATTGATGGAGAAGTACATATAATTGAAATTTGACGATCATAATTTTTGTATGTGCACCTGTTTTCAGTTCTCGCCAAGTGACTCTATGCGTCTCTGCGTTCCTGTCGTTGCACCATCTGCTTTGACCTGCAGCATACGCGCAATGAATACGAAGGGTGGGAGTTACAACCATCTCCCCCCCAAATTTTGGTATTTTACATGCGTACATATAGAAGCACACCACGAAAATATACAAAAAGTAGATGAACGCACGGTCACTTCGTACAAATCACTTCGTACGGTCACTTCGTACAAATGGCTAACCAGCGAAGCTGAAGCGTGCCCTCCCAGTACTTAAATAGCAATGGGTTCAA
Organism: Rhipicephalus microplus; assembly: GCF_013339725.1. Taxonomy (NCBI): domain Eukaryota; kingdom Metazoa; phylum Arthropoda; class Arachnida; order Ixodida; family Ixodidae; genus Rhipicephalus; species Rhipicephalus microplus. Next base: position 22,297,417 of record NC_051169.1, on the reverse strand, counting down.
CCTGACGTTTCACTGAAGTCTTTCACAATTAATAGTTACATGTTCATGCTTCTTAAAGAGGTTAGACATACGTTTGGCTTGGCCACAGTGTTTATTTCACATGCCGCACATTGTGCTTCGCACGATCACAGTCATGGAGGAGTGCAATGAGTGGTTAAATGCGGTTAAATGCATAGGTGGTCACAGACGTCGTAGTCGCAGCTAAAGTGCCCTGGAAAAAGCTCCCGCCAGAAGAAGGCGTTCGTCCCGGTGAACGCACTTCCGCAATCTTCACATTGGTGCTGTGCGTTGTTGCAAGGATCGCGAGCTAACTCGGCGGCGTGGTTTGCAGGATCCACCCGCAATCGGCGCTTGCATTCCGTTCGCGATTAAGAGCGGCTTGGAAGGCTGCCGGATCATTTGTGCGCAGTTGCTACCGCCACTCTGCCTCGACAGGCTTGTTCTCGTGCCCCGACTGCACCATCGGCCCAGCCAATGCGAGCACTCTCACATTTCCACTTTCGGCGCTCTTTTAGAGTTGTCCGTGGCTTACCCGAGTGGAATGTCTCAGTAGAAACTAATGTGCCCATGCACGGCGCTACGGCTGCGACGAGATCGACGACGTCACTCACAACGCACCCAATGGCGAACGTGCTAGGGTGCGACGCTTAGATCGACGGAACTGATCGCACAACCAATGGAGACCACTTGTGAAACCGCAGCCGAATGGTTTTTTTGTTTCTCCTAGCCATGTACACTTAAGCCATATGCAGCATTTGCTGTAATATTTCTGGCCACGTTTCCAACCTGCAGATACTTCTGAAGTGAAATCACATTCCGTGAGAAAGGAACGGGCCATTATGAGAGGCAATAAGCGCAATGTATAAATGGCTGTGCAATGTGTTCGCATGGGGGCTCAATTGTGTTTTCTTCCAGAACGTACCAATTATTGTGCTAATGTAAAGTGTGCTAATTAAAGCGCTATCTAATTAAGCTCTTCGTTCATGGCTTGCTCTTTATGATCTTGTCTCTGCAGATGCGGCCGCGTCTCACTGCAAGGCTATCCGAAGAACTGTACCTTGAAAAAAGGCAAGGGAATCTACCCGAAATGCTGCAAAACGCATGTCATCTGTTCGTGAGCATCAAATTTTTGCCCAGATTAGAGAAAATCAAGACAACCAAACAAATGGCGTCCTACATCTCCTCCCGCTACTCTTCACAGCATCAACGAAGAAATGCAGGAGCCTGACGACCAGTCTGCCATACCGTGCCAAACAAAGCAAAACAATCGCGAATGCTATGTGAAAGCTTGTATAGTGTGTCTTACTTCATTTATATTTTTGCTACTTTAGTGTAGTGTTTCAGTGCTGGTGAATAGCTATGACCTGTAAGATCGGTGCTTTCCGAGATGAATGACAGTGATGGGATGTATGTGTGAATGGTACGCATAATAAAGTTTAATCCTGCGAGTTTTCTCTGTGTGTTAAGTTTAAGTACACAGTTTTCTAAGGAGGGGGGGGGGGGTTTCAACGGGTGTAGACGTGAAAGAATTGAAACAAGGTCTACGTACTCGGTACACGTGTTTATGTGTACCGCCATAGAGGCTTTACATACACATGATACCACATTTGAGAAATACATATGCTCGCATTGTAGCGAAGATTATCGCTATTGTGTGGCCTTCTCTCCAACGCTATCCAGTGGGTCTGTCTCTACCTGGCATAGCTCGCAGACAACGCTAACACTCTTGGTCAGTGCATCGTACCCTCGCATGATCAACTGGTCAGCCCTTATCCTGAGTTTAATAATGCTTATACAGCACCGTATTTCTTTTTCCCAGACTTATACGCTTCTCTCAGCTCCCCTATTTACTTTATTCTTGTCATTTTTTTTCATTTACATTTTTTACTTATATGTAAGTCAACCATGTCTTCTTTCACGGCGATAATAAAGTTGTATTCGATTACATAATCTCCTGAAAGTAAGTCGTCCTAGGAGTAATTGCCTGAGAATGACGAAGTAATTAAATGGGTTTCTCGTCAAAGCATAGGTATTTACCTCCGCTCTTTTAAGCGTTAGGTAAAGGCACTGTCAATCTTTGTAACACGCATGAGCGAATAAAATGTGTAGTCGCAGCGGAACAAACCAAACTGCAAAAAAAAAGTGTCCTTCAAGAATCGACCACTTATGTATACGAGAAGGACGAACGTAAAGAACAACACGCCCTGTCTCCTTTGATGTTATAATTAGATACATTGACACAAAAGTACTCCAGCAACGATGCGACCGTTGCAATCGCGAGTAATACGAGGCTCCTACCGAAGTCCATTGTTAACGTAACATAGCATTTATGGGAGCGGCGTACGTGCAGTGCATCTTGCGCAATCTTTCTTGTACATGCGCACCAGGGTAGGGAACAAAGAAATGAGGAGGAAAAGGATGAGTTGAGAGGGCAAACCATAGCTTAACCATGTACGGTACAAAGCATCGCGTGGTGTGAGAAAGATAGTGTGGGGGAGGAGTGATGCATGGGTTAAAAGGAGGGAAGGAACGAAAGATGGCAGTATAGAAAGTGATAAATAAGGAAGCATGTGATCAAAACGAAGTCTAGCTGCGATCAAACAGCTCATCAAACAGCGATCAAATAGCTGATCAAACAGTTAAGTCTAGCTGCGTCCACCATGTGGTTGCGTTTTCTTGCCATCTTCGCTGTTTACCCAGACTGCAACAGTGTTGGAAGTGGCTTTAAATGCAAAGCATTTTTAGCAAACTTCGACGACTCTGAACGTTTCTATCTATCTATCTATCTATCTATCTATCTATCTATCTATCTATCTATCTATCTATCTATCTATCTATCTATCTATCTATCTATCTATCTATCTATCTATCCTCTTACGTTTGGGTGCTCTCGTGGTCACCCGCTTAACTTGGCGTGAACCAAAATTAGCATGGGAGGGTAAGATGGCTTGACGAATATGACGCACTGGTCAAGACATGAACAATGTCAAAATCCCGTCGTGTACGTCGTCAAACACTTCCTACCAGACAGTGGCACATACCCACAAGCGGGTATGTGCCACTGGTGTGCAAGTATGTGCCACAGGTGATTGACACTTCGTATCTACCCAAGAACGACGAGAACACACATGGGCAATTTGAACGTGCGAACGTTAAAAATACCAGACATGGGTGACGTCGACCCGATGGATGCAAAGAATAAATGTAAGGGTCCCAGCTGGAATCAAGCACAAGCATTTTGCGTGGCAATGAAGCATTTTACCTCAAAGCTACGCCTGGTCTCGGAACTGTTTTTCAAATAGACGCTAATCTTTGTGAAACGTCAATAGTGGTTGCGGTTAATTTGTTAAACATTACATATGTACTCCTTTGATACAGCCGTCACGTTGGGTTAACGTCAATTGTGGTTGGTTGCCATGCACTCAAGTTGATTTATGTAGCAGTGCCCAGGGTCAGCGTCCTCGCGAGTATCAGCGCCTCATATAAGCTTCTGGCATTGCTAATACGCATGTACCAGTTGGCATCATTGCAAAAGTACAAACAACTGGTTATATAAACATCTGCAACTCTTCAACAAAGTCTGTGTGTGCCAACGTTGGTGTGTGCTACATTTGTACAAATATTTTGCGCCATTTCATGATGTGTCCTTCAGTAAAAAAAATGCAACACGGTCACTTTCCCTCCGCACGCTTCGCATAACGTCAATTCCCAGATACGTGGGATCTGCCGAATTTTTTATTGTTTGTTACTGTTATCTTTTAGATAAACTAGAAAATTGTGAAAGTCGGGAGCCTTCTTTCGGTGGCGCACCATAGGGTCAATCTACATTTTAAAGAACTAACTTACGAAACCCCAACACGTAAACACTTGTGAAACAACATGCACGCAAAAACACTCCAAAGCTTGGGTCTATCATGAACTAAACAAATCAATGCTGCCGTCCATAAGCGGGGTGAAGATATATGAACCGAGATAAAAACCACCATTTTCAATAAAAGCTTTCCAAAATTTTTTCAAGCCACAATACAGACGATTCACATTTTTTTTTTATACGTTACATGTTGGGACGCTGAAATTTACGGGTCTTTGTTCGTGTCATTCAGTTGCTCTCTGAAAGGCTTACCTACGAAGTCACATAATTTGAATGCATAATTTCTGGCATCTGAATAGATTGCATCATACTCCTATACGCTTGACACTCACGCCGTAAATAGCTGCCTTCACTTCAACAGATTTGCTAAAGCCCGAAAGTTTGAAGTTGTCGGAGAACTATGATTGAAACTTTGCTTATGGACTAATGCGTTGACCCTTCTTCGGATTAGCTACTCTGACGTAATCAGTAGTAGAGCTAATCTGAATCTGAAGCAAGAAAATTTCAGTAAGTTATAATGTTTTATTATTATTATTATATTATTATTATTATTATTATTATTATTATTATTATTATTATTATTATTATTATTATTATTATTATTATTATTATTATTATTATTATTATTATTATTATTAAATGCGAAGCATTTCTTAGTGAACTTCGGCGACATTGGGCGTATCTATCTATCTATCTATCTATATCTAGCTAGCCGCTTACGTTTGGTTGCTCTTGTGGTCACCCCCTTAACTTGGCGTGAACCAAAGTTAGCAGGGGAGGGTACCATGTTTTCACGATTATGACGCGCTGCTCAAAACCTCAACAATGTCCCAATCGCGTCACGTACGTCGTCAAACACGTCCCTCCAGACAGTGGCACATACCCGCGGGCAGGTGTGTGCCATTGGTATGCGGGTATGTGCCACGGGTGATTGACACTTACCCAGGAACGACGAGAACACACATTCGGTAATTTTAACGTGCGAGCGTTAAGAAATAACCGAAACCGGTAGTGTCAACCCGACAATGGAAAGAATAAATGTCAGGGTCGCCGCCGGAATCAAACTCAAGCATTTTTCGTGGCAATGAAGCATTTTACCACAGAGCTACGTCAGGTATAGGAAATACTTTTCAAATAGACGATAAGCTTCGTGAAACTTCAATAGTGGTTGCAGTACTGCCTACCCAATTTTATAAACATTACACATGTGCTCCTCTCATACATCTGTCACGTCGGGTTAACGTCAATTGTGGTAAGTTGCCATGCGCTGAAGTTGATTTATGTGGCAGTGTTCAGGGCCAGAATCCTTGCGAGCATCAGCGCTTCATATCAGCTTCTGGTGTTTCTAATACATGTGTTCCAGTTGGCATCGTTCGGCAAATGGAAATAACTGGTTGTATAAACATCTGCAACTCTTCCACATATGTCTGTGCGTGCAACGTTTGCACATATATTTAGCGTCATTTGATGACGTGTCACACAACAAAAAAATTACACCACGGCCACCTTCTCTCCTCATGCTTCGCATTACGTCGATTCCTAGGTACGTGGAATCTGCCGAATTTTTATCATTATTGATGGGATCTGCTAGTCCTTATACTGTATGAAGATTTTATACAGAAATGTTTGCGTGTGAATGTTTTTGAAGGGGAAGTCCTGGAAGTGAAAGCTTCATTTCCCTGTCAATTTGCTTTCAGTTTGCTTTATATGGATTCTTTACTTGCTGGATCGTATCACCAACTTCACTGCCACCCTTTCCCTCTCCCTTCTTCTTTCCAAACTCTCTCTTTTATTTCTTTGATTCTTTTTCTATTGCTTTGATCCCAACAATGAGTTTGGTTCAGGATCTTTGAGTACACTTCCATTACAGCGGCACTTGATAAACAAAGATGCTTTGATATATTCAAGTACCTGCGATCCTCATTGTAGCTTAACGGTAACTCCAGCAGCAGAGCTGTAACTTCAGTTTCATGAGACTATATGATCATCACTTTTTAAGTCAACCACCGTACTCTTGTCAGACGCAGACGTTGTCCTCATACTGGTGCTGCTAAGTAATAGGTGCGAAGACCCTGTCAATGATAACAGATATATGATAACTGATGTCAATGATACAATGATAACTGATGTAGTCATGGGAAAACAACAGAACTATGGTTGTTTTTGCGCGAACAAATTTCGAGGGAGCGCGCCAGTTTCCCCATTACTTCTTATATGGCTTGTACGTGAACGCGAACTGAGTAGCCCAGCAACATGTACTTCCAAAAAGCTGCTGTGGTGCACAGGATTTACAGAGTAAACTTGAAACACAGTTACTAATTCCCCGCTTCAGTGCAACAAAAGAGACACCAACGCGCAAAACGCCTTCGCACGCTCATGGTACAAGCTACGAGCTCGGCCTGTCGCGTCCATGAAGTGGTATCATAGGCGTAGGTTGCTCTACTACTGGAGAGCGCACACTTCGACGTTTCTCTGGCCAAATGATGCTTTGAATGAGTACTTATCAAATACCACAGTTTATACTAGGGTAGTGATTCTTAAATAGGATTTTTTTTTAGGTGAGCCCCGCCACTGTCTCCATCAGAGTGCGAACTTCAGCAGTAGCTCACAAGGGAAGGAAGGAATAAGGAGAGATGAAAGAGATATATATGTAAAGATTGAGATAAAGGTAAAAGATTGGGAGATTAATGGAGAAGTCCGTGGACGGGGCCACGACGATCAGCGAGCGATCGTCGATGAGAGGACATCAAGGACAAGACAACCGTCAGCTATGAAATCCGCCGAGTGTCTCTATTTATTCAGTGCCCGGAACATCATGAAGGTAAATATGTGTTAATGCCTTCTTTGTACGGCATTAATCCTGAGCTGTGTCCACGTGGATGTTGAGTACTTCTGCTACAAGCGCTAAATCGTGATCTTTGGCTTTCGTCGTCCGAAATGAGATGTGCCAGTAGGCGTCAACGTGGGTAGATCCGCGTAAATCATTGCTGTAAAAACACCAATAACTAATATACACGCTGTCATACATCAACTTGTAATGAACATTCAACTATACTCCTGTGAATAGACGGTTCAAATTAGTGTTATACCGATTCATATGATAGAGGAATCGGCCCGGCATGCATGGCGCTCACACAACCCCGCGTCACTATAAGGCATCCAAACTGCTTTTGGAAAGCGTGAAAGGCACTGCCAGGCTAGACCGGAAAACGCACAAACAATAGCGTGGCGATTATCGAACTTCTCGCTTGCCTGCTGGATAGGCGACGTCCAGCTGCATGCAGCTGTGAAATGCGCATACGTTTCGACCCGAAGCTGACGGGAAAGGAGGGACCGGTTATGACAGAGCGAGTGGGATTATAGAGCTCCGGGAAAAGCAACTCCAAAACGGGAAAAAAAATTCGCCCACTAAAAACGCCAGCGAGTGGACCAAAAACGTGCGCGCCTTCTAACGAACCTGACTGAGAGCCACGCGGCTCTGTGTGTGTGAGCCTGTGTAACGGGCACTTGACGGCTTAATCTACCGCAACCCACGAATACGCGTGCGGCGGTCCATATTCAGCCATCGCTGTTCGTTCCTCGTCGAGCAATAGATGCCTCGTGCTCGAGCTGACAGCCAGAACGGTGTCTGCGTGAGCATTAATGGCCCACAAATGTCAGGACTGGCAGGCGTGGCGCAAACCGAAAACGGCGTCTTTTCGAGGTCAGCGCCCGTGCAAGGCGCACTTCGTGGAGGCTCTGTAGTAGTGTATCGTGGGCAAACACGAAGCACGGTATGAGCATTTACCAATGAACGCAAAAGCTGGTTGAGCACGTATGAGAGGCGCGATATTTTGGCTGCCCTTTGACAGGTTTCACGGCGAAAGCCTTAGATGCCTTAACCAACCTGAAAAGTTAACGTCGTTGTCAATACCCGAAAATCAACATCATGCCACGAATGAAGGAAGGACAGGGAGATTAGCCAGTGCATAAACCGACTGGCTACCCTGTGCTGTGATGAAGAGTAAAAAGGGATAGAAAATAGATGCTACAAAAAGAGAGAGGTCAGCAAGAGAAAGGAAAAATAAAGGAAAATAGAATAAGACACTGCTTGAAAACTGGCGCTAAGACCAGTTGTCCGCAGAAAACGTAATAACGTTTTCAGAGCCTTCTGGGCGGAGGATGGACTTATCCAATAACCCAGAATCATTTTTTTTCGACGAAGGGCAATCGTCTAGTCATTCTATCATCTAGTCCCCTATGACACTGTCATGGCGCCATAACTGTGTCACTGTGACATCACATAATGGTGCGTTAAATGATGCTGGCATCCCCGTCATCCCAAGTCATCTTCACTTTATTGTAGTTGGCATGCTCCTAGAAGTACGTGTGAAAGATACCATGAAATGTCTCCGTTCACGGAAGTAGTGCAAACGACGCCATGTGCAGAAAGCTTTCGGTAGCGGAAGTCTCAATGCAATAGAATGAAAAGAAAAAACACGTGGCTGATTCCCTATTTAGGAATTGGTATCACACGAAAGGGAAACGTACCTTTACAGGGGTAGTTGAGCATTTATTGTGCATTGTTTCAGCAACAGCAACAATTTGCAGTCGTGTTGAGAACGGCGAGCAGCTCAAAACTTGCGGCGCACACCTGAAGTAGAAAACACGCACGAAATTGCGGTACACACGACCAGTGCGGACAAACAACTGTCACAGCTCGACACTTGAAGCCTGCTGTTCATAGAAAAAGAAAGACGCGCGAAACGTTTGCACCAGTATAAAAAGTACAAGTGCAAACAACTGTTCTAATTCTTCCTGCGTCGTGTGTCGGCAGCACGCTCCTTTCGTAAACGCGGCCGTGGCAGCGTGCGAACTGACCTTCATTTCCTCCCGAATTACTAGTCTGATAAGTGCGAGCGCAGGAGAGACGACGTTCGTAGGGGTGGCGCTTCGTGGCGCCACATATCAATCCCACATAACCCACATATTGCCCCACATATCAATCAATCGTAGAGTTGGGCATCGTAGCGACTCTTGCTGTGTTCTTGAGAGAAAAATGATCGAAGGCGCACTAGTTGACGTGATTCTTCAGCATGACACAACGTCTGAGCGATAGACAGATATTCCCGATGCGGTAAAAGTAAGATAGTGTCCAGAAAACTTCGTGGGTTTCGTGCGTAAAGCAGAAAAAAGGGCGAATGTCTAGTAACTTTATACTTGGCGGTGTTGTGTGCTAAATAACAAACGGTAAGACGGCGTCCCAGGTCCTGTGGTAAGCATCAACGTACATCGACAGCATATTCGTAAGAGTTCGATTCGTTCTCTCAGTGAGACCGTTAGTTTGGGGATAGTAAGGGGTAGAGTGGCAATAAGAGGAGCCGCTGAGGCGTAATATTTTTTTCAACCACATCGGCGATAAATTGCCGTCCACGATCACTGATGACGACCCGTGGAGCACCGTGACGCAGTATGACCCGTCGTAACAGAAAGGAGGAAACAGCGGCTGCTGTGGCCGATGTCAGCGCGTCCATTTTCGTATAACAAGTTAAATAATCCACGCACACTATAACATATCGGTGGCCGAATGGGGTCTTAGAAAGGGGTCCGAGCAAGTCGATGCCGACTTTTTCAAAAGGGGATGTTGGCGGAGGGATGGGCTTCAAAGAACCTGCCGGGGCAGTAGTGGATTGCTTGCTGCGCTGACATATAGCGCAGCTGGCGACGTACTGTTTTGTGGTCTTCCACAATTTCGGCCAGCATAACCTCTCACGTAGTCGATGTAGCGTACGTGTGAAACCGAGATGACCGTATGTTATGTCATCGTGCATAGAACGAAGCACGACCTGGCGCAGGCTTTCCGGCACCACTAGAAGCAACGGGAGGCCATCGGCTGAATAGTTTTTCTTGTACAGCAAGCCCTTTGAAATTGTAAAGTGCTGCTAGGCGGAGTTATGTGCAGCTTCGAGCAAGGGTTTCAGGGTAAGGTCGCGTTGTTGCTCACGTTTGAAGCTGCTGGTATCTGGGAAGTCGGACGAGACAGAAACTAAAGAGTCACCAATGTCATCGTCGTCAGCATTGGTGTGTACTAAAGGAAGGCGGGAGAAGCAGACGGCATTCGTGTGACATCATTCGCTTCTATAGGTCATAGAAAAACTGTACTTTTGGAGGCGCAACGCCCAACGAGCCAGCCAGCCAGACGGGTTGCGAAGTCCCACAAGTCAGCATAGTGAGTGATGATCGGTCACTATTGTGAACTCGCGGCCGTGTAGATACGGTCGGACCTACTGAATGGCGAAGACGACTGCTAAGCACTCGAGCTCGGTGACGGTGTATATAGTTGTTCTCTGCTCTGGTCAGTGTCCGACTTGAATGTGCTATGACGTGCTGACGGCTGTTGCAGAGTTGGACCCGCACAGCGCCAACACCTAGCCCACTAGCATCAGTATGAAGTTCAGTGAAAGCGTCAGGATCAAAATACTTCAAGATAGGTCCTGAAGTCAATAAAAACTTCAGCTGTTGAAATGCAGCCTCACATTTATTTTCCCAGAAGTACGGTGTGTTTTTATGAAGAAGAGACGTCAGTGGGGAGGCAAGTTGTGCGAGGTTCTTAATAAATCGGCAGAAATATGAGCACAGACCCAGAAAACTTCGCAGGTCTTTGACTGTTCGTGGCTGTTGAAAATTCCGAACCACTGCGCTCTTCTGTGGGTCTGGTCGTACGCCTTCTATATCCACGAGAAAGCCTAATACGACAGTTTGACGTTCTCCTAAAATGGCACTTCTTTGAGTTTAAAACAAAGCCAGCTTAGCGTAAGCATTCAAACACAAGTGACAAGTGGTGGTTATGCTCTTGAAAAGTCTTTCCGTAGATAACGACGTCATCTAAACAGCACATGCAAATTTCCCATTTAGCCTATCAACTACTGTATTCATAAATCTCTGGAATGTCACTGGAGCATTGCACAAACCAAAGGGCACAACTTTAAACTCGAAAATACCATCTGGTGTTATGAAGGCCGTGTTCTCTTCATCTGAGGGATGCATAGGAATTTGCCGATACCCAGAACGCAAGTCAACAGAACGAAAATAGGAGGCAGAATGCAGACAGTCCACGCTGTCATCTATACGTGGCAAAGGGTAGACGTCTTTCTTTGTGATGGCATTTGCGTGACAATAGCCTACGCAGAATCTCCATGAATTATCCTTCTTCCTGACTAGAATTACAGGAGCTGCCCACAGACTACACGATTCCTGTATGACGCCCTTCTTTAGCATGTCTTCAACTTGCTCAGTGATGACTTTCCTTTTGGAAGGCGATACGCGATAGGGCTTCTGGCATACTGGTGGTACTTGGCCTGTATAGATGCGGTGTTGCGTGCGTGAAGACGGTGGCTATACGGTAGACGTCTCATCTTGGGCAAAGTCAAAGACTGAGGCGTAGCCTGCGATCACCTCCTGCATCAGAGACCATTCAGTAGAATGAAGTGACTTGTTTATCATACGGTCAATGCTAGCATATTAGTCGGGGTACAAATTGGCGTGGGGTTTCGTTACATCCACCGATAGTTGAAGTGACCGCATGGTATGTGTACTTTGCCCTTGAAAGCTTCTCAATTTAAGTCCTGCAGACAGAGATATGGGCTGCGCGGAAACGTTGACAGTCCACAAATGGCACAATCATCGACGGTGAGCACGAGGCGACGAGCCACAATAACGTTTTTCTTAGTGCGCTACTGAAGGTCGGCTCGGCTAAACCATACTAAGAACCCGCACAAGAACGTGAAGAGTTTGCGCGCACAAATATTGTGGTATGCGGGGCCAAGCAGACGTCTTGAGACACGAAAAAACACGTCCGAGCTGTCGTCAACGGTATCTTCCATCAATGTAGAGGGCAACACGGTACGAAAAATAATCCCATCACTGCCACAATCCAGAGTGGCACCACATTCACGCAAAAAGTCTATACCGAGAATGACGCCATGGGTCGCACGTGCAAGCACCGTTAGTTCAGCTCTAAACATTTGATTTCCTACAGAAAGTAAAACAGAACAAACACTAACCGGGCTCAACGTTTCTCCCCCTACGCCGCGGAACGTAGCACTCCGATTCCAAGCAAGCATTACTTTCGTCCCAAGGCAATTTTTAAAAGACATGCTCATTGTGGAAACGGTCGCACCAGTATCAACTAATGCAACAGTACTCACATTATATACAAAAACACTAACTTTGTTCTCAACCATTACAACAGAATGGGGCCTTGCGGAAGATGATTTTGCGGCCTCGCCCTCATCGGTCGTGCCAGTTAGTTTCGCAGTGGTGGTGGCGTCCCCGAGCGGCGACACGGGGACGGGGATCACTGTTGGCGTGAGGATGGTGGGGTAACGCTGCGGTCGGAGCAAGGCCAGTCAGCACGTGCTGCGTGTAGCCGTTGGAAAGAGCCCTTAAATGATTAAGACTTGCCAGCAGGCATATAGGGCGTGTACACGTTGAATCATTGAGCTCGCTGCTGCCGACGGTAGCAGTACCTAGCGATGTGTCCAGGTATCCCGCAGTTGTAGCAAGTACGGGTGTCGCGCCTAGTCGTCCCCAGCGAAGTAGACCTCGTTAGTTGATAAAAGCCGGGCGATGACGGCTGAGGAATAAATCGCCGTGATGCAGCTCGCTTGCGTTCCTGGTTTTCGAGTGGCCGTTCACTCCTTCGTTTAAACTGATTGGTGTAATTCGGGCGAGGCTCAAAGTAGCTCTGACGCATCCGAGGCACCGGGGGTTCATGGGGCCGTTGGTCGAATTCACACCGATGACTGACACCGGCAGTGTCCACAGCTTGCAGTTCAGCAAGTTTTTCCTTAACCACTCGTCTTATAATCGAAGAGATGTCGTCCTGCAATGGAAGGTTGACACTTACAATCACGGGCACATTGTCAAGGCGTCCAAATTTTGGTAGGATTCTCCTCCTTTTTAGCGCTTCAAACGCTCGGCAGAGTTTTCTTAAGTCGGAAGGTGTGTGTAGGTCTTCCGTAGTGATAAGAAAGTTGTACACGTCTTCCGCTATTACCTTGAGCTGATGGCCTAGCTTATCTTCATCAGACATGATCGCACTCACGATTCCGCAACGCCGCGTTCAAGACGGCCTCGATGTAAGTGGTGCATGTTTCGCCAGGTAACTGAGCTCTGCGTGAAGGCGTTTGCTCCACCTGCTTGACCTTAGCAGTCGAGTCACCAAAACACCACAAGAATGTCTCATGTGGTCAATGCACTTTCGTGCCGCGAGACGCGGTGTCAACGAAAAAAAAAACACCACGTTATCGAGCTGCTTAGCAGTGTTCCCGCGGTTGCTGCGACTCACTCTTTGGTAGTGCTTGAGCAAATCCTCAACATCGTCATCCGGCTGCCCCGAAAAGGTCCTTGGTTGACGTTCCGGCGTGCCGCAGCCAGCTTTTCCTGGCGGGTGAGCGCGTTGCACATCAGCGACAAGATTGTTATGGCTTGCTCCCGCGTCCTCCATGTCTGGTAGCTGCGGTGGCAAGCCTGCCAAGCGTCTGCTCCGTCGCAAAAGCGGTAGAGCTGGGTCGTCCAGATCGATTTACCCGGCATGTTCCACCAAACTGTTACGAGTGGTTGTGTTTACTTACAGATGAGGTAAAATGGCATTGGGAAAGAGCAGCGTACTTCTGAGACAGGCATAGTCCGGTTCACCTAACCACACAGTCCAAGTGCCGCTCCTCTACTCTTCTTCTTCTTCCGCGCCCCGTATGCCCGCGCTTTTTTGTTGCAATATATATGACTTGTGGCTAGCACTCCCAACAAGGCGGGCTCAGTCGCGCAGTGGCTAGCACCACGCACTGTGAGTCGCGAGGTTGATTGTTCCATTGCGTGCGACAAATCCTTGACTTCTGGTTTCTTTTTCTTTTCAGTTTGATAACACATAAATTTCGCCGTCCCTTCCCTGACAGAAGTAGGTCAGCGGAGTTGTGGTGGACACCGGCATAAAACACTTTCGAGTTACACTGCCATATCCGCATAGTGAATAGCTTTCTCGGAGATGCACGGGGTGTTTTTGGGGAGACCGTATCTGTAGGAAGGCTTGGGAACAAGCCGGCGCTTGATGTGAACAGCGCAGAAAGCATTGTTGGCCCATTCAGCGACTAACCCTGCACGGTGTCGGCCACGTCGATCTGCACGTTAACCACCTGCCCCTTTAGCCGTACTGCCTGCTGCCTTGAGTGAAATGCCTCACGCTCAAAATATGCAGGCGTGGAGCTGTCAGGCGTTCTTGGACGCGGTTGAGAGCAAGCAGGTGAGGGGGTTGCAGGGATATCGGTACTCGTGCGTAACACTCGTCGTAAGAACTTGTCATGCACTGCGGGGTATACGAAGTAACGAAAACGGAGGGGACGTGGTCGCTAGGAGGCGAGCGCGCAGGCCATCGAAATCTGACGCAATGGCGGCGGCTGCTGCTGCTCCTGCTTCTGCTGCTGCCGCCGCCGCTGACGACGACGACGATGACGACGACGCTATCGTTAAGCGTTGTGTGGATGTGCCTACGACAGCCAATTCTGACACACATTATCGTACCGTAGCTGCCGTGGCGTGCACTTCCTGGCGATTAAGGGGAGATGCGGGTCGAAAAACGCGAGTTTTTTTTTTTCAAAATTACCGGTTTTTATTTTTGCCTGTTTTGATAAGATGAGTACCTCTACTGTTATGAAAAAAAAATACAGGTAGAGACCTAACTAGAAATGCTTTAAAATTGCATGTAAAGAGCACAACGTGCCTGTTAAAAGGTCGAAAGTGGGCAGTCTTCGAGCACCTTGCCGCTGATAATGCGCCGCCGCTAGCCATTGTTGATCACATGAGTCGAAGAATCGAGCCTCACTCTTCAAATAACAACAGTTTCTCTCGCTGATGCAGCGCAAGAAATAATAAAAAGAAGCACGCTTCTGCGCCCTTTTCGAGCGCCGCGACTGGCTTATCACGTGTTACGGATCGGGGACCGCCACTGGCTGCTGCGCCCCAGTATGTGCCCCATTGGCCGCTGTGCCCCAGCCTCTTTGCGGGGTCCATGTCTTGTCGAGCAGCGCAGCTGAAAAATGCTTTTCTCGTGTAATTATCCCGAGCCCAAGGGCTCGTGGCCGACGCCTAGGCCCGCCCCAAATCAACTTCGCTGGACTTCATAAATAAAGTTATTCTTCTTCTTCGTGTAATTATCTCCGTTATGAAGGCGTGCAAAAACCAATGCATCAAAAGTCATTCACACCCGTTAGCCGGAAAGTTCGTGGTGCGGCGTTGGATGACGTCAGCACCAATCTTGCGAGGTCGAAAGAGCTCGCAGTGAGAAAACTTAACAGGGAGATTATTGCCATTATGTACGACGGTATATGGCACAAACATGGCCGCAAAATGGCATGGCACTGGACTTAGTTTGGATTACGCAGTCCTGTCGAACCTCTTCCGAGCTTGCAGTTGGCACAAGGCTCTGCCAGACGGAGCGGAAGTTTGGCAAGCGTTTCATGGTCCTATCTGTGAATGAAATGTCTGTGGGGAGTCGGCTCAAAAAAGCCAAGAGGGACAAAATCATGGCGCTGGCGTATTTTAGTCGCAGTGGCCACTACAAGAAGTATTGTTCTTTTTGGTGTACAAATGTCGTCAGATTTAATGATATCTCTAATATTAAAAACTCAATTTTAACTCAAAAACTTGTTTTTCTCAAAATACAAGTTTTGCCATTTTTTTCAATATGCCCCTCGTTTTTCGGGAACTTCTAGTGCTCGGATCTGCATGAAATTTTTCCCAAATCTTTTCCAAAGTACGGCGAATGCAATTATCTAGTCTAAGTTTCAATATTTTATTGTATAATAAAAGAATTCACGTAAACCTTTACTAGGGCAGGTGAAATATGAACTTTTTACGTCTATTATTTTTTACGCCTATTAAATATTTTGTATGTGCTTCCTAATTATTGTTTGCATTCTACACTTTATTTCAAACATTATGAACTATGAATGGTAAAAAATCACGGAAATTCAGGGATGAAAAGAGGGGGGCAAAAGGGTTAAAGTTATCAATTTGTCATTTCGCAGAGCTAAAAGTAAGCAACTTGCAAGAAAATTTATTATATATTTGAAATCAGCATAAAACGTTCTATAAACAGCTCAAGCTTCATTGCTCTAGGGTGAATATTAAAAAAAATTGTCTTCGAGTATAGCATCTCCCCTTAAACTGCAATATCTGATACAGCATGAGTGAGTACTTTTATTGCGCCAAACCATGGTCTACTCTTTACGCACTGCTGTATTCTGCGTGTTGGTGAGCCCACGATATATGCCCGGCTGCTTGATTTGTAACAAAACTAAATGCATACAACTCGAAACACCACGCTCGAAACAATAAAAAAATGCTAGAATGTTGCATCTGCTGTCATACGCTGATTGCTCCGCATGAAACCAATCCTCGCAAAGCGTAAACGTCTGCCCGATTTTTCATTTTCCTTTTTTTTTTTCGCCCGTGTCACGCCAAGTAGCCGTGATACAAGACGTAGCCACAATGCAACTGTGTACATGACACTAAGGCAAAAAGTAAAGTGATTCGTAGAAGATGCGGGCGCTGCTTTCAGGAACGTATGTTTGTGAAAATGGTAAAAACTGCAACAGTCAGTTCAGCGTTAGGAGTTCTGGTGAGAAAATAACTGTCACATATATATCACTGGCAGTTGAATAATGAGTTTCTGGAAATGATCATCACCATCATCATCATCTTCATCATCATCATCATCATCAGCCTGACTACGTTCACTAGAGGACAAAGGCCTCTCCCTTGTTCCGCCAGTTAACTCGGTCCTGTGCTTGCTGCTACTAATTTATACCCGCAAACTTCCTAATCTCATCTGCCCCATCTAACCTTCTGTCGCCCCCTAACCGCTAGCCTTCTCTAGGAATCCAGTGAGTTACCCTTAATGACCAGCGGTTATCCTGTCTACGCGCTACATGCCCAGCCCATGTCCATTTCTGGAAATGATACCCCACACCAATCAATCACGGATGTGTAGCTGCTGCTGGTGTATGCCCGTGTTTGACTGTTTATACAGCCGGGCGCTCAGAAATAAAATTTCACTTCTCGTGCAGTGATGATGGTGTCTGTCTTCTCTTCGTATCTCGTTCTCAGTTCCACTCCTCAAACCAGTGTTAAGTATGCTTGTGATAGAGAGCATCGCTCAATGGTTTTGTACTACCCCTCCTTCTTCTCCCTTCTCCTAAAATGTTTTTTTTTTTTCACGTGCATAATAGGCGCTGATATGCAGAGGCACGCACGAACATATTATACATAAAGTTTGAAACCCCGCCTCCCACCCAAAAAGAAAAACAATTTTCTATACGCTATTGCTAACCAAGATTGCTTAGACGTTACATGCTCTTACAATTTACAATAGTTGCACATGTTTTACAATAGTGAGGGTCGTGACAGGTGACAAGTTAATTAGGCAGCTAAGAACGAATCTCGGAAAATCAGCTTTGTTGCGGTTGCCTAACATCAACTGCAGAAACAAAATGTCTAAGGAAGCAACCACGTACGTACGTGCATATAAGCGTGACATATTCCAATATAGCTTGAAACAAATGACGTGTGATCAAGCGTACCGAAACCGCGCAGTAACGCTTGAAAGCGACAACAGAACAAGCGAGATAGAAATATAACTCTTGTATACGACTGCCCGCCCTCCCTCCCTTACTCTTCATAATACTGATTAAAGACTGCTAGTATACTCCCGACATACGGGCTTGCTGCTACCACTGTCCAATAGCACACGCCTGTGATGGAAACCATGCCATTTGCGGATATAGACGCCAAAAAAGCTTCGTCGTTTTTGTTCTCTATTTTGTTATTGACCTTCCACGAGGAGCATATGTCCTCGTTCGTTTGACAGAACACTGTCACCGTTTTCGTTTCGGTACGTGCGGCAAGCGCGGCTCCCCTAAAATAAGCGGAAGCAATTAGGCACAGCTGGAAGCGGCACGACGTCCCAATAAGGGCGACAAAGGAGCAAGCCGCCGCCTATCGTCTTAGGCAATATTGGACGCCTGGTATACGCGCAGCACAGGCGATCTTTCACGGCACCTTCGAACTATAGACAAAAGTTAGAAACAAGACCCAAACAGAGCACGCGCATTCTTTTTTTCTTCTGTTCACTCAAGCATTACCTATCCGCATCAATGATTGACGCTACTGCTACCCAACGTAGGTCATCGTCAATCGCTGGTCATCGAATAACAATAGCACGAAATGATTTCCGCTCACGAACCCTACGAACCCGACTCTCTCTCTTATTCTCTCTCTTCCTTTGGCAAGCATGTTGCATGAAAGGAGGACTAGATGCAAACGAACGTCGGGCATAGCTTGTCAGCTGTAGCGCGTCTGAGAGAACTCGTTGTGGGAGAGAAAGAAACTGAGGGTTTACAGGGGACCAAGGTGTCAAAGTGACAGGTCGTGATTGCGCGCGCGAGCACCTAACTCCCGGGCCAGCCAGGCACGTCTACCTTCGCTTTCTCCGTTCTCGGAAGCTTCCGTTCCCTCTCGGCACATCTTTTTTGGGGGCCTCAACACTTCGTGTTTTTCTTTAAGCTCGATTTCGCCCCAGAAGCGCGCCCTATAAGAAGTGTTTTTGTGCCTCCGGAAGTAAGCTACAGCACTGAGCCGCTAGTTGCTCATTTCTCTTTCTTTCCTCCTCTCTTCTTTCCCATCTCGTCCTTCTTCCGATCACACGGCCACAAAGGATCGCCACAGACACGGATGAATTCGCCACGCGTCTTCAGTATGTCGCCTCTGAAAGGGAACCTGCGGTGCCTGTACCTGATCGTGTTCGCGTCGCATCTTCTGATTCAACAATGCACGGCATACTCTGTCAAGAGTAAGTCTGCGCACACATTTCTTTTTGTTCTTATTTCTATCCGTAAGAGCACCAGTTTGCCACAGTTAGCAAGGTAGTGAAGTTCTGGTTTGCAACTTCAGAATCAGCGAACCAGAACCCATAGTGGCTGCTACGAAGCTGGTTATTTGCGTTTAAGGTATTGCGCATGGTGTGCCAGTGACTATCTTCATAAGTAAGCTAGTGTGTCACAAACGTACGCAAGTCCAACGCATCCTCCGCTACTTCTGAAGTTTATGTTTCGTTCCAAAAGCCAGCCTAATTTGACGTTCTATCCCCCTTTCAGAACGCCACACATGTACAAACACTCGGCTGTGAAGGAAGAGGTCGAAGGTGCACGAAATCACCTCTGCTACAATGGTACTAATGACACTCTGCTGGCATAGTTATACACACACGTAATCTAAAAAGCCCTGACGCGCAGAGACAATGTAGCAGCAGCAACAACGTAAACATCTAGCCAGCTCGTAATGTACGGAAACTCTAAGTATTAATCCCTTGCCCTGCTTTTCTGCGTATTTTTAAGAAGTTGCATGGTCGGTGGAAATGCAAAAATAGCCGCACAACTATGATCCTGCTGTAACATCACTGGTTTCAGACTATTGAAATGTAATCTGCAGTTGTTTACAAATGTTTTAAATATATTGCGCACGCTAACTAAAGCAAAGTGCTACCATATAGCGAACGAGCAACTTCTTTGAACGATGCTTTTTCGCGTTAACATGAATGGTTTACGTGTCATAAGATTGTAGATGTAATCTGCAGTTGTTTACAAATGTTTTAAATATATTGCGCGCGCTAACTAAAGCAAAGTGCTATCATACAGCGAACGAGCAACTTCTTTGAACGACGCTTTTTCGCGTTAACAAGAATGGTTTACGTGTCATAAGATTGTACATTGTACAAGAAACCTCCGGAGTTTCGACCAACTGGCGTTGTTTTAGCAAGCACATAAAATGCGTTCACAGGTTGTTCGCGAAACAGGATATGAAAAAAGGAAACAAAAAAAGAAGTGCTGTCACTGCTGAAGACTGACCCAAGCTACAATACACGCAAAAGCACAAAGCAGTAGGACAATCTGTAAAATTATACAATAGGTACAATGCCAACACGAGAGCCATAGACAACCGTACATGATATCAATTTTTGCCACTGCCACCTAATGAAACAGTTCTAACAACAGAAGCAAGAGTTTTAATTAGGCAACTTTATTCCACATGGTAAACTCTATGTGTATTCAGCTGCACTGAAAAGTTTAGTTATTCCTGTTTAACTTGCCTACACTGTCTGTTGTCAGTAGCTCGTAGTGAGTTCCACTCATCCATTGTTCTGCGGGAAAACAAGTATTAATGTACATCTGTTCGCGCTGTAACTTGTCGAATATGGTCTTAATGGCTGCCTCTGACTGTTCCGTAAATGCGTTGTTTTATATGCTTTCGACCATGAAAAGACATGTACATGGGCTTCTAGTAATTCGCCACCACCGAAATGTGGTTTAAGTAGCCGGGTTCGCTGTTCAGTTAAATATTCCCTATTACGTTCTGGAATGAGACGAGTCTTCATATATGAGGTACGCATGCAGCATTACGAGACTAAGTAGGCTGCCCTGTCTATAAAGAGATTAAACCCAGTTCCTAGAGTTGAGTTGTGTTGAGTTTAACAAACTTTATTTGCCCAATGGTAATGCCCGGGGCAAGGCTGCCAGGATTCCACCATCCCCGAAACATCTTTCGAGGTCCTCGGTGATGGCCCTGACCCGCTGTTTGGCGAAAGCAGAACATCCACTTTTTTTTCCTCTTCGCAGAAAGCTGCACAACGCCAGAGGGCACAAAATCAGAAGGCGAGGTCTGGTATGACGACGCACGTTGTGTGAAGATGACGTGTATGCAGGGGTTTCCCGTTACATCCAGGTAAGAAAACACGGGTGTTTGGCAGCTTCGTTAACGCTTTTGTGTCACCCTCTTTATCAATGTAAAAAAAAAACTTTTCAACAACTTTCACTGAAGAATTTTGTTTACCCACATCAAATTACTTCACTAATTCCCCCGCGAGCCGGCAGTTTCACAGCTTTGCTTCAAGCATGCTGATTTGCTTTTACAAACGCGGGCTTCGACTCAAGTCGAAAGGGGTGAAAGATTGTGCCTTGTATTCGAAAGAATGTCGAGAGAAACATTTTGTCAAAAGAATAACGTGTCGGTTACAGCGCGTGCTGTTCACACATTCTGTGCTATAATGTCGTATGATGAGCACTCATTCCCTGCATGATCATTTCTTTTCAAATACCAATACAATGATCCAATTAAATTCATAGGAAACAACGTAGCTGGTCGCATTGCACATGCAGCACATCGAGAAAATAATATATCGCTGCTACCTCTATCGATGAGCAATCCACAATGTCCAATAAATAAGCTGAGCTGTAAACTGTCTAGGGAAACCTGGTTCGAAAATGGTGTGCAAAACTCCGTTGTATAACATTGATCCCAGTATAGAATTTGATATTTTGTTAAACGTTAGCCGATCGATAGAAGCAGTCATTCATAGGTTTCGACTTGGTACAGCCTACACGAAGGCCTTCCTGTATAGAATAAGGAAAACTGGCAGTCCCACCTGCTCATGTGGAGACGCTCAAAAAGACGTGGAGCACATTCTTCTGTATTGTAAAAATCATGACATACCTCAAAAGAACTTTTTTTCAAAAACTCAATACCTTGGATAAGCGACCTCCATCAATTGCAAAAATCTTGGGTCCATGGCCAAAAGGAAAGCTACAAGTCACTGCAGCGCGTGCAGTCATTCACTTTCTGGGGTAATCAGCAAATAGCTCAAAAGTACTAAACAAAAAACTAATGTATTTCGCTGTTAACCGGTATGTTTCAAAACAGTATTTTCGTGTTTCACTACGATATTTTCGGAAAACCTTTCTGAAAACAGTTCAGTATTTAAGTGACAAGATCACCTCAGACATTTTATTGAACTTTCATGTTTTGTGTGAACACTTAAATTGGAGTGATTACTTGTGTTTTTACAAACTCTGTGTGGTGCGGACACATTTCTATGCAGTGTGGACACTCAGTGTAGAAAAACGTGAACTGACTGTGTAAGCGTTCTGCCATGTACATATGTATACCCTTGTGTTTGCTACAAAATATGCGATGTCGACTTTTGAGTAAGAGAAGAGGAGTAGCCGGTGCCACGCATAGGCACCAACCTCTCCTTATATCCATTTATTTTAAAAAAAAGAATGATCAGATTATGAAACAGGCCATATAGTACAAAACTTCGGAGTAAGCGACACCACTTTGTGTTATTCATTGTTCACGCGCATTTCCACAGTTACTACACGTCAAGATGAGACCGTGAAAGCCTAAACTATATATAATGACGCGAACTTTAGCTTATCACGCAAATATTACAGCCAATAGGTTCTCGCGGAAAATAGAAAAAGTTTCCCTGACTGATCTGCGGGAGCACATGTAGTAAACTTGCTTGTAAGTGCGGTCAGTGATTGTCCAGACATTGATGAGAGCGCCGTGACGCCAATGGAGACCTCGCATAGTATACGTTGAGGAAATCAGGACAAATCACAAACGCCGTGATATCTTGACAGGAGTTGCTTGAACGCGTATTCTAGACAGCGTTTCATACGCTCGTAGGTCTAAGCTAGAGCTGTAGTTGCCAAACTTTGTGCAGTGGCTCGAGATTGTTCGACTGGTATTAGAGACGGCGAATATGTGCGCTTGTAGTATACCTTACTAAACGTTGCGTGTAATTTTCAAAACCATTTTGCAACTTGCGTGTAATTTTCAAAACCATTTTGCAACTACAGCTGCGGTAAGCCGCAGCCAAGGGGCAAGAACTGCAGACCTATTCCGGGCAAAGGGCGCTTCCCCGAATGCTGCACAAAGCTGCTTTGTCAGACAGGTAAGCTGATAATACGTTTCTTTGTTTATACAGGCTAGTAAGAGGCTAATACAAAGTTGAACTTTGAGCCTCGTTGTTGCTAACATGCTGGGCTGAAGCCGGCTTATGCAGGGCGTGTGAGCTTAACCGAGATACAGACGAAACGAGCTCGCAACTATTGGCGTTAGAAGCTTCATTTCTTTTAGGAAAACGTGAGGCAGAATGAAGTAACCCCAGTCGCAGAAACTTTTATTTACTTCTACAGAGCAGCAGTGCAAAAATGTTTTAATCGCGCCAGACTATTTTAGCGATCACCGACAAGCTACGCGTAAAATGGTCGTCGTTACGATGTCCAAGTGAAAGCATGGCTTTAGCTGCGTGGACATAATGCCAATATAGTTGCGCAGGCTGCGCTGAAACATTTTACTTCCCGAATCTTCAGTTCATTTGTTAGAACAATTAGGATCATTCGGGAACTTGACGAACCCTTCGGTATTCTTTCATGAGTATGATTTCTTGGCAACTTCATCAGCAAAACATCTACCATTGTAACAGAGATCTACTAAATGTACCGCTGGCCGAGTAGATTACTTGTGCCATCAGGGCGCAAAAAAAATGAATCGGCTTCAGAAAAATTAGAATGTTGATAGCTGCTGAGCGCAGTGAAAGAAGTTAAATAAGAAGATTGGGAAGAGAGCCAACAATTCTGCACCAGTCACCATGAGATGAGTACATCTGAAGATGATAACAGCATCGCCATCAGCTCTTCTATTCGCGTGTGATAATCAATGCGTTCTGATTTGTATAAAAGGAAGGAAATGTCGTAAACGAATGATGTAGCACAAAGAAATTATAAATTACGGTATTTAGCGAAGAGGCATCGCATTACATCAACAGCAATCAATGCCCTGTAGTCAGCGTGTATAAGCACTCGGCTGGATATGTCGGAAAAAGGAAAAGCCACCTTCCCTGTGTTGAAGGGCCCTCTTTATTGTTTGTTTGTTTGTCACCTATCAGATCACACTATTCTACTTTAATGATGATAGCACCACTCATCGCCTTCTAGACAGTGTGTAACATCATGTATAAACAGTAAATAATAACTTTATATAGCAACGACAGACTCAATATCAAAGGAAAGAGGCACGCAACAGTAACGATACGTCCAATAAACGGCGGCTGCAAGTAAATCTCATTTGGTGCTGGGTAGAAAGTGCAGCCACCGCCACGTCTGTGTAGATCATGTGAGCTGCTAGTTTTCGCTCTGAGGGGCGAAATCTTGAGGCAGTTTCGGGCTTTGAAGTGGTGTATCTGGAGCATGTGTAACCTATAGTTGTCAAGCTTAGCACGTCAGGACCCGATACTGCCTCTATGTTTCTCCCCGCAGAGCAAAAATCGGCTGCCCACGTGCTCTAAGACGTTGCCGCGGCTGTACGTGCTAGAGCTTACTTCACAAATGTAATTTTGAGCGTAAAAATAGAGATAGTCTCGGACTGCAAGTTAATTAAAGGGGATGGGCTCGACTGCCACTAAAGTACAGGGTAAATCTATTATGTAGTAGTCCAAGGTTACAAATGGTTTGGCCTCTCCTTTGAAGTTGGAAAAGCGTATTACGGAAGTACTTTCCGACAAAGACCCCGGTACATGGATGAAAAGTAATGAATTACTAAAGTGAGCTAAGATCTGCACTTCAAGAGCATCGACTAAGCAGAGCGCATTGAGCATGAAGTCGATAATTTTGAGAATCCCTGGAGCTTTACGTTCAAGAAGTAATGATATTATTATCAGAGACGCCGCAGAGGGGGACTCCAGAAACTTCAAATCATCTAGTATTTTTTTGATGTGAACTTTTTTTTGACGTGAAGCTTAGCCTAAGCGCACGGGCCACTAGCACCCAACGCCTAACCCCTAAGTTATCCTGGCAGGTGTTCGCAGAACGCTCCTGCGAATAACTAAAATACTGCGCTACAGTTACTTGGACATAAAAAGTTTGGAAGGACAGACGTTACACAATGTAGACACAATGCAGTAGTAACGCTCTAGTTGCTAAAATTACTAGTCCAATACCTCAATTTGCTGACTCGTGCGAATGCAACCCCATGTTGAACTGTGCGTGTTGACCATATCTCACGTAGGAAACACGTCAGAACTGTACACGTTTTTCGTCAATCGTGCTTGTTTTCTTCCTTCTTTCTCAGGATTTTCACCCAGCAACATGGCATCCCTGACACAGCAAGCGAAGAAAGTACTGCTGCAGGCTGATGGAGAACCTGCCATGAAGCGTGCTGCACCCGAGCCCATGAAGCAACTGGCCAGGAGTGCGCCTAGGAGTGCGCCGGGCAGTGGGCGAAGCTTTGGTCCTAGGTTTGCCAGTGATGAATTGAAAGGCAATGCGGTGTCTAGAGGCCGCAACGGTGGGTCAGAAAGCTCAGGCGCTAGGTTTCCCATTCGGGTATTGGGAGGCGATGCGGCACCGAGAGGCCGCATCGGTGGGTCAGAGTCACGTGAGTCCGATGACATGATGGAATCGGTGCGCACGGTGGGTCTCGAGCCTAGTGACGCCGAAGAACAACAAGAAGCATCGGAGGATATGGAAGAAAAATAAAAATGAATGAGGTTTACATCTAGCGCCATTGATGGCAATTCTGTTTTTTTTTTCTTAACGTTGACACGTCACGCCTGAACGACGACAGGAATCGTGAAAGAGGTGACATCATTTATCTGGTAATTAGTAAAGACAAGCTTTATTAAGTCGAAGGCCATGGATGTCTGATACAGCGTGATGTTTTTGCACAAGTGTTTGTAAGCAATTTAATTGAAAAATAAAGCATTCTTCTTCATCTTCATCTTCATCATCATCTTCACCTTCATCATATTCTTCTTCATGATCTTCATCATCATCTTCTTCTTCTTCATCTTCTTCATGTTTTTCATCTTCTTCATGTGCTTCATCTTCTTCATCATATTCATCTTCATCTTGTTATTCATTTTCTTCTTCATCTTCTTCATCTCCTTCTTTTTCATCTTCAAAGAGCAAAATAATAATACAGAGAAGAAGCCTGAGAAACACGAGTGCTTACTTATGGACTAACAACATCTTATTTAGAACCAAGCAACCACGTAATATGCAGATCGACTAGCCTGTGTACCCCCAAGAAGAGTGAATGCATTAAAAAGCATAAAAGTAGTTTAATTCATTCAGTAAAAGGGGCAATTTAAAATCCACCTTTGGCTTATGGTAGCAGCTATGTACAACGAAACGAAAGTAATGTACAACAACCTCGGAAGGGAGCAGCGCTTTGAGATAGGTAATGGCACACTTCATGTTATAAAAGACTATGTCTACTTAGGGCAGGTAATAACCGCGGAGCCGAACCACGAGATTGAAGTAACTAAAAGAATAAGAATGGGGTGGAGCACATTTGGCAAGCACTCTCAAATTACGACAAGTAGATGGCCACTATCCCTGAATAGGAAGGTATATAACAGCTGTATCTTGCTGGTACTTAGCTACGGAGCAGAAACCTCGACTCATACAAAGAGGGTTCAGCTTAAATTGGGGAGGACGCAGCGTGCAATGGAAGGAAAAATGGTAGGTGTAACCTCAAGAGATAAGAAGAGGGCAGAGTGCATTAGATAACAAACGGGGGTTAAGGATATCATAGTTGAAATCAAGAAGAGGAAATGGACATGGGCTGGTCATGTAGCGCGTAGACAGGGTAACCGCTGGTGATTAAGGGTAACTAACTGGATTCCCAGAGAAGGAAAGCGGGTTAGGGGGAGACAGAAGGTTAGGTGGGCAGATGAGATTAAGAAGTTTGCGGGTATAAATTGGCAGCTGCAAGCACGGGACCGAGTTAACTGGCGGAACAGGGGAGAGACCTTTGTCCTGCACTAGACGTAGTCAGGCTGATGATGATTGTGATGATGATGATGATCAGCAGCAGCTATGTTGGCCTAAGTAGATGATGTCTTGGTGAGATACTCCGGGAGCCTAATACAACGTGTCAGGGATTAGTGGAGGTTTCTAGATGCACTCTGCAGATCTTTTATTGTTATGAGCACGTGAGATTCTGCTTACAATGATTGTTCAGTTGTGTGCACGAGTGGAAAGCAGGTGAACCGCGAGATCATTGAGGCGAATTTGTTTGACAGATTAGGTGAAGCGTGCACTTCCAAACCACTAATTGCTATTACTCAGGAGCTAGGCTGCTTAGGTCATGATAAGAATTTTGTGCAAATGACGCAGATGGGATATGTGTCACGGTTTTTTTAACTGTATAAGTGGTTGCTTGGTTCGAAATAAATTCTGTTGAAAGTCAGCCCTCGTGCGTGCCAAGCCTATTTTTTATTTTAATCTTCAGCGCTTTCCCCCTGTAGCACGCCAAACCAACAAACCCAAGCTACCGTTGAGAACTTAGATGTCTCATCATCAAACACGAAAAGCGGCAATCGTCGTATGCGCCAACACGAAGAGACGCGAAAAATTGTTACGTAAGGACATCACCCGAAAATTAGCGATCGTCGAAACTCGTGACGCCGTTATGGCGTCATCGTGGCGTCAGATGATGTAATCAGACGACATCGTCACCTGGGCTGAGATGGGCTGATCCTGAAGGCTATGCAAAACAACGGCAGTTGTAGAAAGCTTTCAAGGAGAAATGGTGGGAGGGGGGGGAGGCATCGATATGGTCCGATGAAAAGAAAAATAAGCACACGTCTTTCACCTCCAACTCTTGTGAAGCTGTATTCGCATGATGGATGTGAATGCGGACGAATCAGTCGCATGCCATGTGACGTGATTCGGATAACTCAGCTGCCAGCATTCGCACGACAGGAGAGAATTCACGCTATGAGAGAGGATTTCGGCATTTCTCTCCGAGGACATTCATTGTGATTTGGACCTTCGTTTCACGAATTGCTACGTGTGCACCAAAGTGGCATCACGAAAATCGGTGACGTGTGACGACAAAGGATGCAGTACACTGGCTCGAATCGCGATTTGGTTCGTAGTGTGAATGCATATTTCGGTGAATGCAGTAGGTACTGTGAAACCTCTCTTGTAAGTGCTAGCTCAGTTTGGGACGCATTTATGAAATATCACAGTGGAATTCACACTCCGTTTCAAATGTACTTTGAAAAGTTTCAAGTGCACCAAATGTATTCACTTGCCCAGCTGTCGGCATTACCTTGCCATAGAAAACTAAATTTGTTTGTGCATATGTGACACACTTCTTCGACTTGTGCTTAGAGGCAACCTTTCGAAGTGAAGAAACAATTAGTGATCAAATCGCGGGAAAACACTTCCCGCCGCATAAGTTGCCGAACGTCATGAGGCAGGTAGCGCCTTCTTTCGGCCGTTAATATAACGCATTGCCTTCCATAAACGGGCGCGAAGCTTGAAAGAAATAAATTGCTATTTTTTGCTTTTTATTTAATAAAATAGAAGCATTTGTGATCCTCGTAGACATTAGGTTGCCAATATTTTATACCAAAAGCTCACAGTGGGAACATACAACATTAATTAAGCATGATTATTCTAATTTTCTTATCGTTCGCACAAAGCAATCGTGACCTCCTCGTACATATTTACAGAGTTCGATTAGTTCTTCGTTCTTGAATATTTCGAAGGTCATTACTAACATGTCGAACATTACCGTACAGTAAAACGCTGTTCCTCGCTGCAGGGATATCTTTTCCTAATTAGAAGGAATGTTTGTTTACGCACGGTAGCGCACTACCTTCGAACTAAGCGTTATAGGAAGCAAGAAAGATAGCATATAGTGGTATTTACTTTTTTCAGATGTAATCAATGCTTTGGGATCATACGTATTTCACACGTATGTGCCAGTCCTCCATGTTGGTACCAGGCCCTAAAAAAGGAAGGAAAGAAAATAGAGCGAAAAGAACGGCAGGGAGGTTAACCAGCCTATAGGCAGCCGGTTTGCTACCCTGCGCATGGGAGAGGGATGGGGGAGATGAAAGATAGTGAGCAGAGAGGGAAGAGAGAAACACAGCACATTCGGCAGCACACGCGTGCACACTCAGTCATAGTCCAGTCTTGTCTTTCGCGGTGTGTGACAAAGCTGTTACAGTCGCTTGTTCAAATCCGTGTCACGTAAAAATTTCAACAGAGCTTTCGTCGCCTTCTGTTGCAATGTCTTCTCTCGGGCACTTGACAGAATAGTGTCCACAGACATTTGGCTGTTGTCGATGCGCGCAAAAGCGGGCGCCAGTGACTGTCTCTGGATTTCATACAACGGACAGTCACACAAGATGTGGTGTAGCGTCTCTTCGCAATGACAGGCATCGCAGAGAGCTTTGTCGGCCATTCCTATGACAAAGGAATAAGATTTTGTAAATGCCACTCCTGGCCATAAGCGATGAAGAAGGGTGGCTGGTCTTCGGTCGAGTCCAGTGGGCATGCGGAGAGCCATCAAAGAGGACATGTGGTGTTGACGATTTGTATCGATGCTTGGTGGGCACCATAGTGAAAACGTGATTTCACGCGCAAGTCGTCGAAGATTACTGGCAGCATCGGTCCGCGAAAGTGGTATGGCTTCTTCTCGTGTTCCTTCAAGGGCTGCCCGCGCGGCAGTATCGGCATGTTCGTTCCCTATGATGCCGCAGTGACTTGGCAGCCATTGAAGCGTCACATGATGCCCTTTCTCGTGTGAAGTGTGGAGAAGGCATCGAATTCAGAAAACAAGCTGTTCGTATGGCCCATGACGCAGTGCTGAGAGCACAGATTGTAGAGCTGCCCTTGAGTCGCTGAAAATCGACCATTGTTGCGGTGGTTCCCGATTGACCACACAAAGTGCAGCGCGCAAAGCAGCTAGTTCCGCTGCTGTAGATGCCGTGGGATGGTCAGTCCTAAAGCTGATGGTAACACTTCTTGCTGGGACAACTACTGCCCTGATGAACACTGGTGGTTCGTGGAACCATCGGTGTATACAGGTATGCTGTCTGAATATTTCTCGTGCAAAAGAAAAGACAGTTGTTTCAGCACGGGCGACAAAAGCTCAGATTTCCTCCGGATCCTTGGTACACTAAGATGCATTGAGGGTCGAATAAGACACCAAAGCGGTATGGATGGTTTAGATGCAGGAGTGAAGCCCGAGGGAAGTTTATCGTTTTATTTCACAATCATTTTGGCGAAAGATGCTTGGCACCTCTCTGAAGGCAACAGTGCGAGGTGATGACAGGGAGCACGTGCGAAGTGTCTGATGTGCGTTCTCAGGACTTCTACAACAATGTGAGTTTGTATCGGATAGTCACCAGCAATTGCAATTGTTGCTTCCGTTGGCGTACATCTGGGCAGACCGAGGCACACTCTCAGCGCTTGGGCTTTTACTGCCAGTAGAACACGAACATTGGTCTTGCAGGTATTGCTAAGCACGGGCAAGCTATATCTGAGGAAACCGAGAAACAGGGCTCCGTAGAGCTCCATCATTGCGCCTACTGACATCCCCCACGTCTTTCCTGCCATGAACTTGAAGAGTTGAAAAATAGCGGTCAGGCGCTTCTTCATATAGGTCACATGCGGACTCCAACAGAGGTCCCTATCAATAATGATGACCAGAAACCGGTGGGTCTTGGCGTAAGAAACCGATCACCCGCAGATTGAGGTGACATAAGGAGTCATTGCTTTGCGAGTGAAGGCCACCAGTGCGCATTTTTCTGGTGATATGCTGAGACCTTGTTTTAACAAGTAGTTTGCAATCATAGTTGCTGCTTTTTGAAGCCGGGAACGTATCTGAGGACGTGTGACTGCCGAAGTCCAGACGCAGATGTCGTCTGCGTATATTGATATATTAACGATGCTTGGCAAGTGTTCAGCAAGGCCCATTAGTGCAAGATTGAATAGCGTCGGGCTAAGAACTCAGCCTTGAGGAACACCCCTGGAAGTATAGCGTCGCGTAGTTGGGCCATCTTCTGCTAACACAAAGAATGATCTTGCAGCCAGGTAACTCGAAATCCACCGAAAGACTCGACCACCAAGACCAACCCCCGCAAGAGCACCCAAGACGGCTTCATGTAGTACATTATCATAAGCGCCTTTCACATCTAGAAACAAAGCTGCAGATAGTCGCTTACGGGATCTTTCGTGCTGAACGTACTGAACGTACGGGATCTTTCGTTGTAAATCAACGACATTGTCCATAGAAGAGCAGTCGTGTCGGAAACCAGCCATTGAATTCGGATAAATCTTGTAGTATTCAAGATACCACTCCAGGCGGCCTAGTATCATCCGTTCCATTATCTTCCCTACGTAGGTGGCCAGTGCTATTGGGCGGTATGAGGTGAGTTAGAGTGGTGATTTGCCCTGCTTCAAGATGGGTAACAAGCGGCTTACTTTCCAGTCATCAGGAACATTGCCACCCTGCCACGAGATGTTGTGGAGGCTCAAAATTTCTCTCCTTGCACCTTCCCCAAGGTTGCACAATGCTGGGTACGGAATACCATGTGGGCCCGGAGAAGTTGAACACCTGCAGAGAGCTAGTGCCGCCTCGAGCTCCTCCATTGTAAAAGGGAGGTCCATGTGGTAGTCACGAGAACGGGGGACATCACCTCTCACTGGAGAATCTGGACGAGTGGCTTGGTTGGCGATATGCGCACAGAAATCTTCTGCGACATCGATGTCTTGCCTCCTTTGAAATAGCGCGAGCGCTTTGAATGGAAAGCGCTGTTCCGTAGGGTGACGCAGACCTTGCACCGTTTCCCAAATGTGTGAGAGTGGCTTGCGAGGGTCTAGTGACTGGCAAAACGTTGTCCATCGTTCCGACACTAATCTATCCATGCGACGCCGAATTTTCTTTTGCATCCTCCTGGCTGCCCTAAGATCGTGAATTGATTTTGTACGCCGATACCAACGCTCGGCCCGGCGTCGCAGTGCTCGGAGTCGCTCTAACTCTATATCAAAGTCGTTTCGTGCGGAAGATATC
This sequence comes from Rhipicephalus microplus, assembly GCF_013339725.1. Taxonomy (NCBI): domain Eukaryota; kingdom Metazoa; phylum Arthropoda; class Arachnida; order Ixodida; family Ixodidae; genus Rhipicephalus; species Rhipicephalus microplus. The sequence goes on along the minus strand of NC_051169.1, from coordinate 22,265,796 downwards.
GTCACCGTGCGAGTGGCGTTTTGCATTGGGCTCTTAATTGTTTGCTCTAACCCAGATCGTAGGCCATCACTGCAAGTATCTTCCATGTCAGATTTGAAGTTGGTCCATTGGACTGCTCGAATGGTCGTCCATGGACCATAACTAGACAAGCCTTTGATGTTGAGATAGATTGGAATATGATCACTTCCTCGTGTCTCAACATCTGGAAACCACTTGACGTATCTCGCGAGGGAGTTGGAGACAAAGGCAAGGTCGACACAGCTGCCGTATGTCACCTTTCGAAGAAAAGTGGGGCTGCCGTCGTTCAGGAGAGTAAGGCCATAGTTGTAGGCGATGTTTGCTAACCTGTGTCCTCTTGCATTTGTCCGCGCATGCGTGATTGTGCGCATTGAAATCACCTATGATGGCCCCTGGTTCAGGACACACTCTCAAAATATCCGCTAATCTCCTGGAATCGAGATTATTCGACGGCGATATATAAACGCCTATGAGAGTAAACATGAGTTTGTTCTTTTTCACAGTGATGCAGACATACTGATTGTCATCGTGAGGTGCAATTGGTTGCACAACATACGTCAGTTCACGACGAACAAAGACGATGATTTTGCTGCACGCACCGTTCGTTGAAGATATGACAGCTTCGTACCCCGACAGTCTTATTGGTTTCGACAAATTGGGTTCACGAATGACGATGAGTGGAAACACGTTGGTAAACACAAACTGACGAAAATCTGAGAGGCGTGATTTTAGTCTTCTGGCGTTCCATTGGATGGCGGATGCAGCCTTGACTTCTTTACGAAAGGATGAAGTGTGAGTAGCCATCTTTCTAGTTGAGAGATTCAAGCACTGGGCTTAGGGCTTCCAATAGTGCGAGTCCGCTTCGAGCAGATGGTGTCTTCATGTCGACTAATATCGCTCTGATGCCTTCTATGAGGGAACGCAGCACCGAGATCACTTGATCAGTTTTAGGCAAATCTTCTTTGGCTGGAGACGGCTCTGGTGTGGCCACAACCTGCAGAGGTTCCTTGGCAGAAGAGCGCGTCGGGAGCGTGGGCCATTTCTCCAGAGAAGGAGGCTTCTCTGTTTCTTTTGTAGAAGTGGTGGGCCCTTTCGCGGCGCTACTGGATGGAACCGCTAAAGAGTGGGAAGGAGTGTCTCGGGAATGTGCCTTCTTTGAAGACTTTCGATGATGCCGACGTCGACGCCGACGCCGGACTACTTCGGCTGCCTCCCTGTGTGTCGAGTTGTCTCGGGCCATTTGTCTGAGAACCGCGCGCTCCTTTTGGATTCGAGGGCAGTCTTTCGACGAGGCAGCATGCGGACCGCTGCAGTTGGCGCACTTCAGAGTAGTCGCCCGACAGGCGTCTTCAGCATGAGGTTCAGCGCAGCGGGGACACAGTCGCAAGTTGGGGCATACGCCCTTGACGTGTCCTAGCCTGAAGCACTGATGACATTGAAGTTGCTTTTGGATGAATGGTCGAACCAGATGTCGTAAATGTCCAACTTTAACGTGGGACGGTATGCAATCACGCTTGAAAAACACTTTTACGCAGCGCGTATTTACAAGGCGCCGCACTTGCGTAATGACAGTTCCCTCGTTTGCAGGCTTCATGAGGGTAGACAAGTCAGCATTAGGAATGGCAATGTCGATGTCATAAATTACACCGGCAATTGATTTATCATCCATCGGGATAAAGGGGCGCATTTTAATGCCACCTAGCTCAGTCATTTGCTTCAGCTGTCCTAGCGCACTCACATCGTGCACGTCTATGGCGAGAATGTTCTCCCTTGGGTTTACTCGTACGTCCATAATTTGATGTGGCACCGCACATTCGAGAGCAACGGAAAGTGCTTGCCTGTTCAGAAGCCGTAGGTTGCTTGATGGATCTTCGGGCATCAAGATGATGACGTGCGGCCAGCGCGCAGGCCTTGACTGCACAGTCGCTGTGCTTGCAGAAGCTGATGCTGCTGTATTCGCCGTCCTTCTCTTCGCCCTCTTACCCCGGACAGGTATAAAGCTGCCATCGGATGTGTCGTCTTCCGACATAGAATAGAGATCGGTGTCCTCAGTGTCACCGGGAGAGCCAGCTCGTTTCTTTGTGATTGACGGGTGTGAGGACCTGTGACCAGGCGGGCCTCTGGCATGTTCCATGGCCATCACCGCAAGACGGGAAGGCGAGGCACCTCAAAATACTGATGATTTCACTAAAAAAACAGAGCGCAGAAACAAGCGTTCTTCTAAAGAGACACTTCTTCTTCTTCCCCCACCCTACAAAGGAAATCTTTATTACAATGAACTGATCTCACTTAAAGGAGCCCTGACAGAAAAATTTCCCATTTCAATTTTTTCTGAGGCAATGAGTAGCTAACGACTAGCTCATCATGGCTGAGAACTTCGCTTGTCTGAATGGGTGATGCCTAATTACATGGAGGCCTGTTGTATACAGCCCTGTCGCAGTTCCAGAGCTGACTGAGGCGCTACCCAGAGTGTTACAAGCACGGGGCACTTGAGGAGGGTCGGGCTATTGTATTCTGTCGTGTGGTGTCGCCGTCGCCTGGCGCAACCCAGACAAACCCCCGCATAGCACAGCCAGCTGTAGCATATTGATATGTGGGGTTTAACGTCCCAAAACCACTATATGATTATGAGAGACGCCGTAGTGGAGGGCTCCGGAAATTTAGACCACCTGGGGTTCTTTAACGTGCACCCAAATCTGAGTACACGGGCCTACAACATTTCCGCCTCCATCGGAAATGCAGCCGCCGCAGCCGGAGCTGTAGCATATTGAGCGTGCGCTCACGCCCAAAGAGAAGTCGCCTTCCTCCTGCTATTCGAGCGCCTCAATGGTGACGTAAAGTGCGTACATTTCTACTATGCCCAAGGAAACACGACACAAATCGCTTGTAAAAACTGAGAGAGAATGCAAATGAGAAAAAGAAAAAAGTTAAAGGAAGTAAATGGGAAGAACATAGAAAATATATCGAGAGAGCAAAAACACGAAAAAAGAACTGGAAATGAGAAGCACAAAGAAAGAGAGTATATATAGAAAACAAAAACAAACAAAACAAAGAAGGCCGCCCAGCTCCAAACTCTCTTCGGGTTTGGCACCACTAGCGCAAAACTGCCTTATCGTTTTCAGGTAAAGTGATAGCTGGCCACGTGAACACGCAAGAACACGTTCAGCACCGCGTTGACAACTCCTTTTAATGAAGGCTTCGCAGGTGTTGCTACAATCTCCCCTGGAATGACGCAAATGTGCTTCACCCTTCAAATATGCACTGCTGACGCCAGGCCGTCAGCATTTGTACTCCCGTGCAACTCCACAAAAGAGGCGCCGCCTTTTGTTGTTGTTGTTGTTGATAAAGGCAGTTGAGAGAGAGCACACGCTAGAATTATTGTAGCCAACGCAAACTCGTGATGAAGGTGGTTGTTAGTGACACTTAAAACAACATGGTTTATACGTTGTGAGGTGGGGTATTTTTGCTTGATATTGTGCGACACGAACATTGAAATTGATTTTACAAAAGTCCTAAGCTACATCAGTTCTTGATGTTATGCTGATACATTCTGTGTCCACAAAAATATATCCTCCAAGTTATCTCATCTTCAAAAACTTTTCGCTGTACTCCTTTAACGTGCCGAAACAGCACTGTGGGTTGTGAGGGTCACGCCAGTGGAGAGGTTTGAATTATTACCACCTGTAACACGTTGTGGTGCAGTAAACGATTTTTTTTAATGTTCCCTCTTGCGAATTGCAATCAGCAAGGCCAGCGCTCGGAGACCACTACATCCGTGTTTGGCTTGTACTCGCTATATTTCAATGGTAAGAATATTCGACAGCAGTCATTTTAGTTAAACGCTTAGACACCAATGCTATTGCTTAAGTAAGACGGTAAGTTGGGCCAGTTAATTAGGATCCATCGTGAACTTACTTACTTGCAGCGCCGTCTTTTCTTTCTCTTTTGCTCCTTTCCTGTCCTGTATTTTTTCTGGTGTTGCGCTGTAAGTTCACGATGGATCCTATTGCTTTAGTGCTGCCAATTAAAAATGTTCATGTTTTAGTTGAACATTAACCGACAGCAAGATCAGCAAGTAGAGTATAATTTTCATGGCTTGCTGGACGCAGCCCTTTGTGCTGGTGTGCTGCTGATTGCGTAGAACGAACGACTACGCTACAGCATCCAGCCTGTTCTTATCACATGATGGCCGCCACTGTACGCTCGCCATCAACTGTGACGTCATTATATACCGCAGCTTGTATACGCTTGCCTCCCAGACAGATTCGAACATGGCCTTGAGAGTGAAAATAATCTCGCCTATATCTCCAAGCGAGCAAAACACGAGCTCACTTTTACACCATCGCAAAGCTTGTGTCTACAGTTTGGGACGCAGCACGTCAATCAAATATTGATTACAGTTTCTATGTAGCTAACCTAAAATAAATAGCTCACCTTACACAGCTGGAACAATAATCACTTCATTGTGGTTGCCTATGATGTACCGCAAGAAGATTCTGAGCCACAACACACGTCGATAGCGTCAGTCGGTGACCATATACTGGCCTGTAGAGGTGTTTTCCTCTATGGCACTAGGTTTGGCGGGTGCATTCAATGTAGGACTTGTATCGGTGTTGGCGTGGCACAGACTCGCAGGCTGATCTTGTGAGGCGAAGCACATGGTGAGGTGAATAGCGTGTCACAGTGATCTGGAACAATACGCAAGCACACGTTCCCCATGAAATTCCAGGAGAGAGTCGATGTAGTTCAATTCTCATAAACGTTAGCTGCACTTTAGCTACAAAAGCGAATCACAGCCCAAACTCGGTAAAACATTAACACAGTAGTTAGAGGTTAACAGGCTAGGTGCCTATCGGTGGTCACACAGGCCAAGACCTAAATAAGCATTCGACCATATCCGCCATTTCTTCTGAATGATAGTGCAAAGTAATGCCTTCATTGAGCAGAACAAGAAGATTTATTACAGTGAAGTGAAACCAAAAGAATATAATTCTAGTAAAAGCATACTCACGCCCCGCCGTGGTGGTCTAGTGGCTAAGGTACTCGGCTGCTGACCCGCAGGTCCCGTGTTCGAATCCCGGCTGCGGCGGCTGCATTTCCGATGGAGGCGGAAATGTTGTAGGCCCATGTGCTCAGATTTGGCTGCACGTTAAAGAACCCCAGGTAGTCTAAATTTCCGGAGCCTCCACTACGGCGTCTCTCATAATCATATGGTGGTTTTGGGACGTTAAACCCCACAAATCAATCAATAAATCAATCAATCAATCAAAAGCATACTCATGCCAACAAAAGAACACACCTTCGGAGCTCCAGACAAAGCAACGCCCGCGCCACGGTCCTGAGCCAACTACAGTCTTTCCGGAGTCACTCGCACAATCGCTTCCTAATCAGCATTTGTTCGGCAGCAGTTCTTGCATGACCGAGGTGAGAGGCAAATTACGGGCAACGGCACCTGTCCTGCCGTGTCGACCCAAGCCAGCTGAATAACGCGTTGGACAAGTGCGTTCTCCTGATCAAAATAAGCTTGTTGTGTTGGATTTCAAACATGAATAGACGGGGCAACCACGTGTCGTATAAGTCAACTGCGCACGGTCGTCGCAAGATAGCAACCACGTCGCTACATTTGCTCTCAGTTGAGCAGTGAAACTTCGCGTCGTGCTACTACTCTTGACATTCTTGTTTGTTTCTTTGCTCGTAATCAGGCGCATGCGCAGAGTGTGAGACGGAGAAAGCAAATTCATTCCTCTTTTTGCTTGCGAGAATCGTACAGTGCAGATAGCGAGAGGCCAACACACGGGCGATTACACAGCATTGTAGTGGGTCATGAAGCCCTCGTGCTTCTGGATCGTGTCGGTAGTGGCGCTCATGGTGGTTGCTGAAGCCCAGGCAGCCGATATACTCTACAGGATGGACTTCATCAATGGTACGGTGTGCATCGTCATTACTAACTGCAACTTGTAGGGTAAATTACGAAACTGGATCTGCAAAACGCTTCTTATCAGACAAATGGCACATGCGTAGTCATCAATTTTACGTATTTTACGTATACTTATTCTGTGGTAACGTTCTTTTCCTTTCTTTTTTCTACATCTGCGCGTAGCTTTATAGATAAGGTATCACATTGCTGAAGGCGAGGGAGTGGCCATCACGTGACTCCTAATCACGTCATGTTTTATTATGTAAAATTTTAGAATTAACTCGTGCTACGCCATAAATTTTCAATGCGGATCCTAATAATAATATCTAGGGCATAACATCTCAAGACCACAATATGAATATTTTAATGCGGATCCTAAATTTTGTTCAGTATTTCCATACTAGGCTTAATTTTTTTTTGTGGTCTTTGGTTTCGCTTCAGAGATAATGCATTCTAAGTATTCGTTATATAACCTCAACCTGTGCTCTTCCTTCACATATGCTACAAGGTAGTTTGGTAGATTTCAGATAAAAGCAATTGTTTACGCCACGACAATGTACAATCAAAACCACTTTTCGAATAAAATGGAAAAGTAGCATGTATATTTCAAGTTAGTGGTAACGGAGTAGCAGATGGTTACTACCACTGTGAAAATATTTTTAGGGGCGAAGCTCCTTATGGCGTGGCTTGGGCGTCCCTCGTATGTAACCACCAGTGGCACATACCCGAAATAGGTATAACACTTGACCTCCAAGGTGGTGCCAGTGAGAGATTTCTTCTGTGCGTTGTTTAACAATAAAAAATAGTGCTCAATGTACATGCCAATGGCTGCTAATGGGGAATGAGAGACATGAGCATTCGGCTTTTAGTCAACGCGCACGCTGCGATCCCCATTAGCAGCCATTGGCATGTACATTGAGCACTATCGGACAAGAAAGGGATGCTACATTATACTCGCTGGGTGTAACCTCCTTAGCTTTAGAAAGGTTTAGCGAGCGTTGAGCCGCAGTGCCATGAATACAATGAACTTGTATATACCATGAATTAACTCAAGGTGGTTAAAAATGAGAAGTAGATACGAAGCGCAAGCCGTAAGAAAGTAAAAGCCGAATTCTCCTGTCTCTCATTTCTCATTAGCAGCCATTGGCATGTAAATTGAGCCCTATCTGACAGGGAAAGGTTGCTACGTTATACTCGCTGGGCGTAACCTCCTTGGTTTTCGAAAGGTTTAGCGAGCGTTTGGTCGCAGTGCCATGAATACAGTCAACTAGAATATACCATGAACTCGAGGTGGTTAAAGGTGGGAAGTGGACCCAAAGCGCAGGCCGTAAGAAAGTGTGCGTGTGCCACCTCTCGTTTAGTCCTTGGAATGTCCGCTGGATGGCGGTGCTTCTATATGGGGAATATATGATAAAAAGATGCGAGATGGTGGGACTTGGAGTGTTGAATAGATGAACGAACGGACACACAAACAGATGCATGGATGGACGCATGAACGGACGCAGGGGCGGATGCATGAAAGAACGCAGGGACGGGTGCACAAACAGACGCATGGACGGTCACACAGACGGACGCATAGACGGACGAATGGTTCGCCCCGCTCTCCATCAGTCACTCCGTGGATATGCTGCCATTTTTTTATAAAGTTGAGCTAATATCGCTGATAATCTAGAACAATTTCCACTTGCTTTTCGGTATAGCTAATATTTTTTTTTCTGAGTCATTCAAATATACCTGTAAAATTGACTCCACATTCACCCTTTCCCCGGTTTTATTATCAACAAATGCCTAACGGAACAAAAAATATTTTAAATTTTACCGCCAGGTATACTGCAACGACGAAATGGTGCCCGTAGTGAAAAGAGTTTCTTACGCTCCTACCGCAATGCTAAAACTTCCAGGACAGATGTTACATAACGACTATGGACATACAAATTCACTAAAAGTGACTGACCGATGACAGGCAGGTTTTTTAACCACCAGGTATATTTCCGAACCTCGAGAAAGCACGAAGATAACGAAACTTAGTATTTCAACAAAGGGTGGACTTGGGTGGTATGCCCGACGTAAATTACGACTGCCAAAACAGAGACCACCGATAGACAGTTTCAGAAGAGATCAACACAAAGTATTGCGTTTGCGGTGCTCATGCGTCGTACGCTAACCTTCTTGCGGGCTTCCGTGGAGTGACGAACGCAAACGCTACGTAAGCGATGCCCTCAAGCTTTGCGTACGCTATTATAAAACTCCCTAATCAGTAGCATGCCTCTGGTAACAACTGTGTGAAGCCACTGCACTGAAATATCTTCTTCAACATAGGCTCCTAAACAGAAGTTGTATGCCGACCTAACTACCATTTACTCAAGTTGTGCTCGATATTTAGTATTTGCTTGAACGCCACTGCGTACTATTCATAAAACATCAGCCCATAGTACACTCAATGTCGCAATAAATTGCTCGTGATAGGGGCTGCCACTTATTCAAAACTTTGTTGCAGGCACCTGCGATACAAACCTTGGGGTGATCCAAGATGGACATTCATTTTATGACGATATTGCGTGCGTACGCTACATCTGCGCTGCCAGCGTAAGGTCAATTACGTTCATCGAGTAAGTCCAAGCTTGCTTTTTTTTTCGAAAAGTATAATGTAAAACGAACTTCTATCCATTTGTAGGCTCATGCAGTACGTATAGTGCCTACGGAATAATTGGTAGTTCCATATCAGATTCCCTAGCCTTTAGTGGCAGTTTATTTATATTTATAGGGTTGTATCTATAGCACACACAATACAAACGACCAAGAAATGGTACGCTTGGACGACCACTGTTGTAGAGTCATGAGCAAATTGATTTTTGGTCATTACATTGTTTTTGCCTTCCTTGTCATCTCTTCATCGCTACATATAAATGGATGTAGCCGTTCATTTTATATGCATTTCTCAAGTTCGTTATCCGATTCTGGTGGCTGTACAAAATATTCCCCACAAAAAGGTGCACAAGACGTAACGTTTTTGGTGCAAATGATGAGCGCCTGTCACGTGATCGCGATCGCTAATACTGCCACAAGGCAGTAGTGGGATTGGGGCATAAAGCGGTAGAGGGTCTCTGCTTGAGAGGTTAGGCACAGTGAGCAAGTTGACGTGAGGAGTAGGCTGCCACTCATAAATTACGTCCGCTTTTTTCTACAGAGCGTGAGGCATTGCGCCTCTGTTTAGGCCTCCCTAAGTTTGTCGCTACTAATGTTCTTTATCATGAAGCACATCTGCCCTCTCTACGAACCAGGTTTTGCATACTGACTGTTCAAACATTTATGAACATCTACGCCTCCCCACAGAGACGCTCCCAATATGTATTTATAAGAGAGCCTTCCATATTTTTTGATTGTGAGTGGTCTCGGCTACGTCAACCTCAAATAGTTTATGTGCAAGAACTCTTACACCCATTAGGGGTAAACATCCGTGATATGAGTTTCTCACCTGCAGGTACAAAATCCTACGGTCAGAATAGAGTATGACAATATATTTTATAAAAATACTAAACTTTTGCCGATAAAATATTAGAATGGGTTGCTCGGAGACCATCTCAATAGCCTACAAATAAGTTCAGTTATAGCCACAGATGCTTCCGTTAATGCCGAGAAAGCAGGATCGGGCATCTACTCAACAGCATTAGATTGGTCTTATTCACTGTGACTTCCCGATTTTACGCCAATATTCCAGGCAGAATTAATGGCAGTGATTCTGGCCATACGCAAGCTACCAACATATATTTCTTCGGCTGTTATACTAACTGATTCATTGTCAGTTTGCACTGCTCTGACAGCAACAAAAACATCGCCTTGTTTATTAGAAATACATACGTGTATACCCAGTCACGTTCGTGTTATCTGATTGGTTTGATTGGTTTGGACTAATACTAAATGAAGCGGCGGACACACCGGCGGCAAAATCAATTCAGGGCCCCATCCTGAATATTCTAAGATCCAGCTGCTTATATACAATCACGCGATTTCGAAATTTCTGTATACGCCAGGAACACACAAACTCTTATGTTCTAAATGGCACAGGTTTTCAGCACCTTAAGTTTCAGCGGTACAGTGCTTGGTGTGCAAAAAGACAATTTGAAGTGACATTCACTAAATTGCGATGCGAGATTCCACCTTTAAACTTTTATACAGACCTGGTTTTGTTCCTCCCCCTCATTGTCACTATTGCACACATACAGAAACTATAGAGCACTTTTTCACAGAATGCCGCAGGTATCAAAATTTAAGGAAAAAATTTCTAATACTAGCTTTCCAAAAACACGGGCTTGAGCTGTCTGAAGCGGTAAGTCTATTTCATATATTTTACTCTATTTTATTTATTTTGTATCCCACTGCCGCGCGATTCATGGCCGATCCCCCGTAGTGGGTTGAGCCATTCCTCTTGGGACCAACCAACCAACCAACCAACCAACGTCGCTCAGCTGACAATTCAGAGATATCACACTCTTGCAACGACGACATGACGCCTAGCTTAATACCAGCAGGCAGCACGTGCGCGGAGAAACCGAAGTTCAAAAGAGACAGATGGGTCTGGTTGTGGCGTACTCTCACCACGGTGTGCGGGACAGCAATGGAATGCTTTAGCACAACGTCGGTAATGGGTGAAACAACATATTCACCATCGCGCACAGACGGATCCGAGGCACACGAGCGGCACGCAAGTCGCGGCTAGCGGCGGAAGATGCAGGAACTCGGTGGCACAAAGGCGACTTTGAGCATCACGGGCAACAGCGGCGTCAAAAGGCAGTTCCAACTGAAAAAGGCCCGTCGAGCAGTCGATAAGGGTGGAGTGTGCAGAGAGAAAGTCGAGACCGAGAATCACGTCATGTGGGCACTGCTCAAGCACGCTGAACAATACGACGGTCTGGCGCCCAGCAATACACACGCGAGAGATACACATGCCGAGAACGGCAGATGTGCTCTCATCGGCAAGCATTACTGCACACTTAAGAGGAGGCGTGATCACTTTTCACAGTTTCATACAGAGAGCGGCGCTCATGACTAAAATTTGTGCGCCAGTGTCTATGAGGGCTGTAACGGTTACATCACCCACCAAAAGGTCCAAAATATTGCGGCGTGTAGGAATCTTCAACAGAGGATTTGCAGACCGGGTCGTTAATGCAGCATCACCATCACCCCAAGGCCTCCGATCTCTCTCGCCGATGATTTCTCGATCCAGGTCCCCTGCACGACCTGGGCCCTCTACCGCTTTATGCGCCAATCCCACTACTGCCTTGTGGCTCGACAGGCCTACCCACAGGAGCAACAACAGCCGCAGCAACAGCAGCCGCAGCAACAGCCGCAGCAGCAGCCGCAGCAGCAGCAGCAGCAGCAGCAGCCGCAGCAGCAGCAGCAGCAGCAGCAGCAGCAGCAGCAGCAGCTGCCTCCTCTGATACCCCACACCTCCACAAATAATCTTACAAGAAAACGTATAGCTGCGGATATTTACGATGTTTACTTGCGATGGCGATGGCTGACACACTGGCGGGCTGGGACCAGTATTTATCCACTTCATAGTCTTTTTTTTTCCAAGCAGAGACCCTCTACCGCTTTATGCCCCAATGCCACTACTGCCTTGTGGCAATACAAAGAAAATCACCAAGAAAACCTGCAAATAACGATCATCCTGAAAACCGTTTTAGTGTCCTCCGTTGTCCTTTGCTAAACTGTATATGCTGCGAAGTCATGAACTGCAACTGAAATTTGCTAGCCCTCTCAATAGTAAGTCTCTCATAAATGGAATCGTAAGACCTAACGACTTCGTACCCCTTCTGCAGTGAGCGCAGAAAATAACTCACACGTTAGTATTTTTTTTTTTGGTTATAACAATTCCTATAAATTGCGATGGGGCACGACGATTCCTAGTGTGTAGGTGTAAGTTAACAGAAAATTACATCTGGTGAGATTTCTAAACTAACAAGTGGAAATAATATATTGCACGCAAGAATTAATATCCTTGTCCCCGCGCGAACTGTTTCATTTTTTCATGGGTGTTCAAGTGAGATAGCATACCTGAGTTTTATTTATTTAGGTTTCACTTACAACCATTTCTTATATTCATCAACTTGAGCTTTGACACCTTTGACGCAGGTGTCCCAAGTTTATCGTCGACTTGAGTGACGGTGCCTGTCGCATCGCCTCAGGAAAGCTGGGACGGTATCCCCAATGCTGCGACCATCCGGAATGCGATTTCCACGCGCATTCATCAGAACGCGTTCATCGAACACCTCCGAGAGTAGAAGAACCTCACAAGGGCTACTTTATGCCTTCGCTGGAGAAACACTTCAAGCGACCACACAGAGTAGTCGAAAAGCAAAACCCTGGAATGTGATGTCATGTTGGCTGTTTATTTTTATGCATATTTATTTTCGTGTCTTGCTCGTCTGACACTCATTAAACTGTTTAGATGCCACTATTTATCGTTTGCTTACAATGCTCTATCTTCAGTTCGATCCATATAAAGAAACAAAACAAATATTTTAAGCGTCCCACTTTGGCCGCCAAATGTGGGCTCAGGTAAGTGGCCTCGTACTCAAAGAACAACTGTAGCTCTCAGAGACGATGCAACGGCAAAAAGATGGTACTAGTAATAACAGGTCGGCTTTTACGTCCGAAACCACGATATATACGAGGTAAACTATAAGGAAGGGCTCTGCGAATTTCTACCACCTGGAAATTTTTAAATGGGTATGCTGACACAAGTTTTTGCTGTTGAAATAGCCTGCGGGCTACATGCTTATATCATATGCAAAATATCAACAGCTAATATAGCTTGGAATGTATCTTAAATTAATTTTGATGTTTTTGCGAGCGATCAACTTCATCGCGCTATTGACACCCTCAAAGGGGACCCTTTGGAACCGCCTACTTCCCTCACGTCACCACACTGCAGCAAGTCATGACGACGTCATAGCCGCCATTTTTCTTTGGTCGCATTTGCTGCAGCAGACTATTACTCGGCAGCTGCTCGCGAGTCCGTGGCCGCGACGCACGAGTTGAGAGTTTTGTGTTTGATAACATTGCTGTCCCGTGTTCTGTTCAAAAAAAGGTGTTCATGCAAAGCGCGCGGAAGTGCGTCACAGTTCTGTGTGCTGATGTGGTCGAGCGTTGTACGCGCTAGGTGTTGACAGTTGCACCCGGTCACTTGTCGTCTTTCAAACCGAAACTGACACTGGCCTGTAATAACGAGCCTCTTATTAATTATCGGTCGTGCGCTCCAGAAAACGATGTGTTGTCTTATGACTAACAGACCCCCCGGAACACATTGCAACAAAAGAAAAGGTGAGGCCGAAATTTTTGTGTCAGTACCCTTTAAGGTGCACCAATGTCTCAATACACGAGCCTATCCTGATCAATTGCCGGACGGCCGTGGGGAGTGGTAATTGATCGGCATAGGCGCGAGTACTTAGATAGGGCAGGTAGGTGAAAATGACCTAACTTTTGCTGTACCAGTTGTTGTGCAACACTGACATTTTACGTCTTAGCCGACCACCTCAACACGCCGGTATCGTGCCATGGGCTGCACACCCTGGCCGCTTTCATGGTGATACCGTGGGTTATTACCGGCACTTCTACGGATGAATAAAACGCTATTTTTTTAAATTAGCATTGTAAAATTTCGGCTTATACTTACAATGTGTTCGATGACTGAGCATTATGCCTTTTCTGAAAGGTAATCTCAAACAGTATTAGCGCTATGTGTTCTTTCCTTGTAAGTATATCAACCTTTACATGGTCAATTTGTAGCCTAATCAGCAACATATTTTCTAAATATGGTTTAAGAAAGCTTTACGCCACATTTACACAAGCCTGACTAAGCCTTATTAGTGACCGAATTTTATTCGCCAGTACATAGTCCGCGGGGGTGGCAAAAGCGAAATAAAAATAAGTCTTCTTTTTTTTCAGATATTAATAACAAGGTACCGTAATGATTAAAAAGGGGTCAAGAGGTATCTTCAGAGGGTGTACTTAAATCACTGAAGAACACTTATCAAAAGTAATGCTAATTTAAAAAAAATAGTTTTTGAAACTGAGTCTCGCAATGGCAACGTTCCATTTCTTAGCTATGATTGATCTCGCACCAATTCGCCAATAAGCACAAGCCAAGGTCACACGGCATTTTATTCTCGGTTGTTGAAAAATTCACAGCTTAACGAGCCCAAGAAGAAGAAATATTTCAAAAGGTACAGAGACACTCAACACTGAACTCACAACAAACTACTTTGAATGCAAAGCCCTTTTATGGCGCGTATCGAAGCAACGTAAACATAGCAGCACAAACAAGAACCCACTCGCCCAAGCACCGGTTTTAGATAATACAATTTCTTTTTCTAAAGATTCTACGAAGCAATTGTCATTTCGCAGTATAATACAAGCTTATTGCATTATGTATTTGCTGGCCGCCTAATTACTTTACTATGGTCAAAGAATGGCGGATATATATGGGTCTCAGCAAGATTCACTCTTCGGGTGTGCAAACCCACGTCCCATCATGGAGAAGGCATGGAACACAAGTAGCGCTTGAGGGACAGATAATATAGTGGGTCATGGAAAAAGAGGGGAACAGGAGAACCCCCTCCCATGATATCATTCCCGGACAGGTTAATTTTATTATCTTCAACTTTATCGTGTTCCGCGAGTATTCTTATGTTTACCATTTCACCGCTGCTGAGAATTTACACCGGCAGTTTGTTTATGCAATAATTGTTTTGTACTTGTCTGGTGACGCTCAACGCCCGCCCCTTCACTGGTGTATAAGGGGAGCGGGCACTCCTTTGCACCCCCCCCCCCCCCGCTGTGCACATGCTTATGCTGTCAAAATCATGATATCTTCCTTCGTGTTCAGCCGACGTGAATCTGTCAGTGTCATCGCATCCACATTGCCTCCCTGAAGTATTAAGTTCTATCCTGGCACGACCACCAGTAGTTTCGTTGTTTTGCCTATTGACCATGCCTACTACTTTTAAACAACTCGTTCGCAATAGCAACACGTGTTACGAAGGGAGCCATAACATTCAATCGAGACATTTACAAGCTGACAATCAATCGCACCTGGCTACACTCGTTTAGTTCGCCGCAATTAGCACTCGCGCTATACATATCAGAGAAAAAGTGAGCTCTATAAACTTCAAGCACCTACACACGTAAAAAAAAAATTCGCCGACAACTCAAAACAACTCGCTCTCCGAAAAAGTTTAGGGCAACCCGAAAAAGGTTCCTTTCTGTATTCGTCTTTAAATATGCGTTCAATCGACAAGGCGATTGAGTCACCATTATTAGTTCAGAGCAGGACTGCCACGCGCGACAGCGCCGAACGCGTAGGTTAGGCAACCGAACATATTGTGACTTCATTATTTTTTCCCGTCAATTAAGGCTCCCTCATCAGGAACAAGGCGCAGCAGGATATGTAAGAATACGAAAGAAAAAGATAGCAGCCAAGCTGCCACTCCCATTCAGGTGGCTCAATAGATGAAAATGAGCGAGCGAGACGCCCTGTTCCTGTGATGGGAGCGTATAAATATGCTGGTACTTGTTAGTGGCGAGTTCATTCGTGCTCCTACCTTCACGCACGTGCGGAACTCGCAAGGTTCGTGCAGCCGTACGGGGTTGTCATTGCTGAGAAGCCCCGAGTACTGACCAGTTTCTCCGGCTGTGTTCGCACAAGACAATGAAACGCGTTCACCTAAGTCCCCTACCGCGTGGCTTATTGTCCCGAACGCGAAGCCTTTGTCAACGCTTGTACTTCGGCAAAAGCGAAGCAACCGTAGCGCCGTGAGTGGAGCATGCAGTGGGGTGAATGTGGGCGCCTTCAGGCCTTCGCCTCCGATATAAACGCCGCAGCCAATGCAGAAGATATATATACTGTTGCGGCTGCCGCTCGTGTGATATATATCCGGTCATAATCGGTTCCTTATAGCACGCGTGTGTACACCGGCCGGATACAAGGTCTTGTTTCTTCGCTGGTGATCAAGGCACACATCCGTCGCGAGATGTTCGATACCGGTCGAGTATTCGCCACCCTGCTAGTCTGTGCCCTGCTGTCCGATGTCGCCTCGTCGCTGCGGTCGCTAAGAGCGAAGCATGTGCACGTTCTAAATGGTGAGTAATATTCTTAATACGAGTCCTTTCCAAGCAGCCCTTGCATACAAGCATTCATCTGGACAGTTTATTATTTACTGTAGAGGTTTATGCTCTTCTAAGGAATAGACTTCGTTAAAGAGGATGTGAAGCGAATAAAGATTCAAACCTGCTTGGTCGAATACATAGATGTAACGTTATACGTGTTAGAAACTTAATTACTATATAAAAATTGAGCCCCGCAGCTGTCTTGACATTATTAGGAGGGTCTGGTTAAAACAGCCAGATTTTTAAAAGGGCTTTCTAAGATATATACATATTCTTTTGTCTGCGGTTTAACCTCCCGAAACCGCAATATATGATTGTGAGTGACGCCTTAATAGAAGGCTTTTTGGTGTCTTATCATGTCATCCATATAATACTAATAGTAACGCTTGGCAACGCCCACTGCAGCCTTGCCATTGACTTGCGACTTAAATTCGCCAAATGATGAGCGATCGCCAAAATTTGCCATTTTTATTCAAATTTTACTAGAAAGTCGCCATTTTACATACGTGTGTCGTACCTAGTAATAAAATTGCTAATTACCATCCACAACTCCCAAATAATTATTGTCGTTTCTCAATGCCAGTCACATCACCCGCTTCACCATTTGAGCACTGAAAAAGAACATGCATGCACCAGCAGCGTTCCTAAATGCTAGCTCCTCGTAACAAAATGTGTGATGGTTTCAGTGTGAAGCCGTCGCTACAAAAAGAGAGAGACGGTGTGCGTAGTTTTTTTTGCAGATTTAGAGAATTCCACTGCAGTGAAATTGTGTGCCCGATAATTGAAAAACTTAATTACGAAACAACGGAAATAAATTTGGAAATACTGCTTAACCGTATAGTAATGCCCGCGCCACGCTTTCTGTGCGGTCATGCTTACGCTACACGTTCGCCCTAGTGCAGTTTGTGATGGTTGCCCAAAGATGCCAACTTCTTGGCCGGCCCAAGAAGTATCTTAATTAAAAATATAAACTCTACATGATGAATGAGGCGGTACTAAAGCAATGAAGAAGTCGGCAAGGTGGACGTGTGGTTGAAGCACTTGGCCTAACCGTCACCTATAGCCACTTCAGAAGCGCAGCATTGAATAAGCTTAAAGTTCTTAAAGCGACCAGAAAACTCAGTATAACGCCACCACCTCGCCGCACACGACCTAAATTTGCTAGGAAGTTGCCGGCGGACGCACTAGTTAGTGCACCAGTGCCTGCATGATAGGTTAACTGAGGAGATACACGCGAGAAACAGGGCAGACGTACTGAATCGTACGTAAAGTGCGCCTTCGACTGGTAAGTCTAAAACTACGAAAGATAGAAAAAATGTTATCGGCCATTCGTTTTGAAGACACTGAGCAAAGAACGCACAAATCAGTCGAGATCTAAGCCAAAAATTGCCAAAAAATGCACCATGTCGCCATGCAAAATTTTAGGTCGCCATGGGCATCTCAAATTAGCCGATTTGACGAAAAAAGCCACCACTGGCAAACCTGGCCCAGCGATACTTCGAGATGAAAATGGCTGAAATAATTTTGTTTTATAAGACTTATTGTATGTGTGCCTTGTAAATTAAAACAGCGTTGGTTCAACTCCTGTTATGGATGAAGATATTTGTTAAAAAATGTTTCGCGCAAGTTCCTGTGGACGGTGAAAAATGTCATATATTTATATTTAGGAAATTAAATGACGATGACTATCAAATGTCGGTGTTTACTGCTACGCAAATGGTCAGAAAGAATGAGGGTGGGAGTCTTATATAATTGTCTTTCAGACTCTCGAGCGAGGGACAGTGTAAAAACTATCACATAAAATTTTGCTCTCCTAATAATCTTCTATTCTTATGGTGGGGAGCGACGTTCATAAAAGGAATAAACTAAACTTATTCAAACAAAAGCTCTTAAGAAGCACCCGAATTTATATACTTTTCCTTTATTACAAGTGTTATCGTTGGTCTCCAGTTCCTCCTAATCCTTATCATTGTCGCTTTCAACTAATTTTTTGTTCACGGCAAGACAAAGACATCTGAAAATCATCTCTGATTTACCCCATTCAATGGGAAATAGCTTTACTTTATTCCTTCGAACGTTCTGATGTTGCATCCCCAGCAAAACCTCCATGGTCTTCTTCTATATCCCTCTAATCATTCTGTAGATCGAACTCATCAATGGTTAGATGCCCTTCACATTACCGTATTTACTTGAATGCAGTGCCGTATCCAGGGGGTGGCACACCGAACCGGTGCCTCCCTCCTCCCCCCACGAAATGGCTGCTTCCATTAGATCCAGAGCATGAAATGACAGTCGACCGTACTTACCTCCATGGACACGACATCGGATCAAAAGCATGCCCTCTCCTCTACCCCCCCCCCCCCCCCCCCAAAAAAAAAAAATCGCCCACGCTCCTGTTCGAATGGAATACGAGTTTTTTTTTTTTTTCGACTTCGGCAATCTAACGTTGCCTATCGGGCCACAATCATATAAGAAAATTCAATTTTTCTCTTCCTGGACGTTATGACAATCCAATACTCTTGTTACAATTCAGTAAATATGGTGCGTGACCTATGCAGCTACACTTTGTCTTCCTAACGCCAGATAAAGCGTTGGCTACCCCGGTTTGTTCTCTCTACTATTCAGCTCGCCTCCTGCCTCTTAGCGGTATGCACAACATGTATCGTTCCGCCATTCGTTTCGGGGCTCTTAAGTTCAAGCATCTTAGTAAGTATGAATGCAGGATTATTTTACGCGCGGAAATTCTCGTTGTTTTCTTGCGCGTGAAGGTATGAGAGCTACCCTCAGTTGTTTTCACGAATCAACCCCACGTTATACACATACATGCTACATCAGAGCTTTTTGCGAGAAAGACACACACACTACTGCTAATTAAAAAGTGATATCGGTCTGCAATGCTAATTCATGCTTTTGCAGGTTTACTCGTGGAGAGCACCAATAGTATATTAGAAAATTTATTTCACAAATGTGCAAAAGCTTAAGCCCCCGCCCCACCTTCTTTCTCCTCCCCTCCATGCTATACCAATCGGCCCTCTTGCGCTTCTCCATACTAGTAGTACATCCACAAATAAGATGTTTTACTTCACTTGTATTGCTTCCTATTCACTAATTCTTTGCCATGCTTGCTGCTGTTTGTACTGACTATAGACTGTATATAGGCTAGTCTTCGCGAGGCTTCTCCAATAGGATTTGATAATTCGTCTTCTTTTGTCGACCGCATAAGCCACACCAGTAATGAATTTAGAATTAACAACCCTTGGGCGCTTTTTCTTACCCCAATTTCAAAACCTTCAACACGATCCCATTATTATCAATCGCCTTCTACAAGCAGAAAAAAAAAACACCTACCAAAGCTCAAATGACGCATAAGCCCTAGGGAGTGACGTCTTAGAAGAATTGTCTGAGTCTTGCACAACGTTACGCTTGGTGTAGTCCAGCTCGCTAGTTTCTAACACCAAATATAACAAAGAAAAATGACGAAAGCGAGGCTTCAGACGTCAGCGCAGGCAGTGCAGACGACAGGGACAAAACACAAGTATTCAATAGAAAGAAATAGTTGCGAAAGACATCCCTGTTAACGGCGCTTCTTTTGAAGTTGACGCGACGTAGTCCTTAGAGACACGCTGCTAGCAAAAAGGATGTAGTTCATTCACGACCGAAAGAAATACGAGGCCGTTCGTGAAACTTCAAGAGTTCGGACAGCGCCAGGCAGAAGCGGCAGCCGTCGCTCGCTGCTTCCTTCTCCCCAGACAGCGCCGGAGGCTTGGCGGTCCAGACGCGCATATAATATAGTCTCTGGCCTCCCGCATTCAAAGCCGGCTAAGCCAGTACAGGGAATCCGCCACAAGCGCAGCACGAGCCATGCTAATTCGTCGACGCTGCGTCAGGGCCGTGCTGCTTCTTGTATTCGGCGCTGTAGTCACGCTAGCTGGAGCTATTACACCGCCCAGTGGCCCCGTAAAAGTGTC
Source organism: Rhipicephalus microplus (assembly GCF_013339725.1). Lineage (NCBI taxonomy): Eukaryota > Metazoa > Arthropoda > Arachnida > Ixodida > Ixodidae > Rhipicephalus > Rhipicephalus microplus. Next base: position 22,245,723 of record NC_051169.1, on the reverse strand, counting down.
TGTCCGGAACGGTGAGTTCGGTTTGTGATATATATCTTCCCATTATTGACTTCGCTAAAATGCGAGAGATAGAAGCACGAGGCGGAAGTTTTGGTGCAGAGTGATCATATTAGTATTCGGAGTTTTGCCTGCCGAAACCACGGTAATATTACTAGGCCCGCCATAGTGAAGGGCTCCGGAAATTCAGACCGTCTGGTCTTCTTTAACGCGCCGACATAGCACAGCACAAGGACTTCTAACATTGCGCCTTTTTTGAAATATGACTGTCATGGCTGGGAACGAACCCTCGCTTTTCGGGTCAGCAGCCTATGGCACTTCCGCACAGCTGACTACCCAAAGGCCAATATTCATAGCGCACAGGCAGACAAAAAAGTGGGACCCATATGGGTGTGGTGAGGTGTGGTATGGTGTGGTTGGGCGGGGTGTGCTCTTGCGGACATCCACTATACCCATTTTATTATTGTGACAAATATCATTTCCAACCACTTTGCTTTGCCCAATAGCATTTCAAGCTCACATGCACCTCTAATACGGGATAGACCGCCGTCTTTTTTTTTTTTAGCCCCGTTCAGTATGTGGGGGTGGTCATATCGCCTACTGATTTCAAACTAACTTCACTTTGAGTTGACTTGTCTACCGTACAAATGGCACCAAAAGTGAACGAATGTTAAAAGGGCACAGCAAAAGCAATGGCTTACAACCTAAATAGGGTATCAAAGAAATGACTATATCTATCTTATTTGATCGTTATTTGTAGGCGCCACTTTTAGTGTATTAAATTCAGCCGCAGTTTTGAAAACTGTAAAACGTGCACGCGTATATAACGTAATGAAGCTCGCGTTCATCGGGAAATAATGTGTCACCGAAAGGTTGCAAGAATGAAAGAGAAAATACCTGATCAACTCTAATTGCAAAGCAGCAGACACTCAGAGTCATTCCGGTTTTTACTTTCTTTTTCATTGCCGTCTGTTTGCTCAGGTAGGTGCATATACCGCGGCAGATCTGTGTGGGAAGCTTACATTACCCTGGCAGACGGAAAATGCGTGCAAGCCCGTTGCAAGCCCAGGGAACGCCTGCTGCATTTCATCCCGTAAGAACGACGTGGCATAAGCTTCGAATCGCTGCCTTCTTGTAAAACGCAAACCTCAAGTGCTTTTGTTGGATTACGAAACAGTTTATCCGCAATGCAAGATACAATCACGAAGCTTATGACGTACGATATATTTCTAAAAAGTACTCACACAGAATAATAATTATACTGAAGTCGATTTGACCATGAAACAATCGGGCATTAATAGTAACACAGCGAAAAAGGCCATATTTAGTGGAAATTGATGACTGTATTACCCGTATATAAACTAATTGTAATACTTAGTGATACATAACATACTAAGGGTAATACAACTATAAATTGACAAGTAATAACTTGACAAACAGAGCTACGACGCAGACAATCGGACCTTAATGTTTAATTTTCTTTTAAATATGAAAGATTATACTGCAAAAAAAAAGAACCCTTCTGCTGTAAAAGTAAGCGCTAAAGAAGATTCCAACAAGTATGCAAGCTTTAGGATTTGCTACAAACTTACTAACAGATGCAAAGTCTGCACAGTGGACGCCTAAGCGAAATATCTGTGCGGGTACATATTCGGAATATAGATTTTAACACATAAAAGATGTCAGGTTGCAGGTTTTGCCAAACCCATCACGTCAATGCTCAGGATGTCAAGGACAATCCCTAAAATGCAATTTTGTTCCTTATGACCTCATTTTCTTTTCTCTTTCAGGATGAAGGAATGCATGCTTCCGCCTGCTGGAAGAGGATGCTTTTATGAGGATGGCCTTTTGGAGTCACAATGCTGCAAGCCGAATCTAATTTGCTATAACTATGCAAGCTCCAAATATTAGCTTTCATGTCTTCGTAATCCGTGCTTCGTACTTACCAAAACAACAAATAAATGACTGGCTAAGCATACGTTCTCACCGAGTTATTTATAGTAGACGCAATTTTCGTTTCGCCCATGTACTAGAGCATTGCCCTGGCAAAATACTCTAGGTTAATATTTAATAGGTTCACATATAGAGTGCCACTTACTTGCGTGCATGTATTATTTGGTAAGCGTGAACACTCCTATGTGCCAGAAACACCTGAGCGCATATTTTATGATTGCCCAACATGGGCACGTGACCGACTTACACTGATTTCTTCTACTGAATGATTTTGCAGTAAGCCATTATGAGACCATGCTGGGCCCTTGGCCGGACACCATCAGTGCAACTGTGGCCATAAGAGCGGTTATAGCCTTTTTTTCGAAGGAAGTTTACCAAATGCACTGCCATAACATTTTCTCTGTTGGGAAGGTTTCTATACACTCTCCTCTCTATCTCACCATCGTCATCAATTATACTTTTTCTTTCCTTTGCCCTTCCCCGGTGTAGAGTAGTGGGCTAGAGCATGCTATCACTCAGGCTGAGCTCTCTGTCTTTCTGTAAATAAACATCTCTCTCTCTCTCTCTCTCTCTCTCTCTCTGGCAAGCATGACAGGAGGCTAACCTACATCTTTATCCGTAGTATAGTAGTTGTGTCTCTCTTGCTAGCACGCCCTTAATTAAAAGCGAGGTTCTTTAGCTAGCCGTAATTTATGGGTGTGGCTTGTCAAAAAAAATCTAACCTACCTGTGTTTTCCCTTCCTTCTTCCTCCTCCTTTGTCAAAATACTATCATGGTCACAAACGGGCGTGCGCCGCTGAAATTGGGAAGATCTGACTATATACTCACACTGGTCTACCAAATGTGAAAAAGGCAACAATTAGCCCAACAAATTGCTGCGAAGTGACCGCGCTGTGAACCGAAGACTCCGAGTACGTTACGCTGGACGACGATAGCAATGGCGATGGCGGCAACGAGGCAATTGGGGCTATGAGAAGACCCCGAAGACTCGTATAGGGCGCACGCCAACTACGACATGCATGCCCGTACAGAGGTGCGACCATTTCGTTTCAGCGTGACTTCCTGTCCATGGAGTTTGGACATCAGTATCCTGTCTGCGACTGTCTGTGCTTTAACTCGGACCTCTCTGCGCTGAAAATCAACGTAGAGGCAGCCTAATATTACCTAGTTCGAGACTAGTAAGGACTTTCAAACAACCTAGGAACAATATGCGTGACCTAAGGCCTATATAAACAATCTAGAAGGAATCACACTAGTCTTCAGAATCGTCCAGTTTCACTGTTTCAAGCCTAGCTACGCTTATAGTGCAAGCTCGCCTTTTTTTTTCATTGACATTTGATGAACGGACAACTTTATGGAATCAAAGGATAACTTAAAAACTCTGCGCAGTTCTGGTTCCCATGACCAGGATTTGGGGACATCTGTACGTAGCGCAATCTCTCGTCGGCCAAAGCGGTAACCTGTCGTAACTGAATGGCAAATAAACAAAAAGAACATATCTCACGAAATACGCTAGTTATCAAAAATGATTCCTGGTTCTACTCAGCAAAGATTTATTTGAATAGTCTGGCAAAGTTACAGTGTCACACTAAAACCCGCGTGCCTTCCCAGAGTGTTTAACAATTGGATCACATGTGTTTCTACAGGCGGTGTTCAATAGTCCTGGGAAGTCACACGCTTTGCAGTGTGATATTGCAATTTTACCAAAATATACCAGTGGGTGTCTGCTACAATAAACCCGGAGTCGTTTTTTACAAATAGATGTTTTCAAGAGATATGACTTTGCTCGTCTATTTCCCCTTCAGTTACAGCAGGCTGCCAATCCTGCCACCGAGAAATGGCACCACGTGCAGATTTCACCAGTTCCTGGGAATGCCCGAGGAATTTTCAAGCAGCGTTATGAGTCTTTTCGACAGACAGAGAGAACACCTGCTTTGCGAAGCGTGGCACGCTGATTTCGAGACCTCGGAGAACATGTTGCGGGGTGACACGCATATCTTCATCAGCCCTGAGGGGATTATGGCGGCAACACAGAGATACTTCTATGAAAAGATGTATGAGAATTCTAAATAAATGTCCTTCACGAAGCTGTAGCAGTACGCACAGTGGCCTCTGATCCCGCGAGCGACAGATATATTTATTAAGTCCTTTACTCTTCTGCCTTTATTATAGCCTTCAAGACTCGGCAACCAATTGATTTGTAACCAGATGTATTCATGATCTCTAGCTTTTGTAAAGCCAAGCATCATCACGCATAGCTGTTTCATATTGGTAAATCCGTCACAATGGTGAAATCGGGAATGGGTATTTACGCAGAGGTACAGGAGAAACTATTTCTTACGGTACGCAAACAAAATTGCTCTGCACACCAAGAGTGAGTCAAATCTTGATGTGCACAGCAATTTGTTTACAAATTCTGGTTACGAATATCTGGATACAAATAATTTTTTGCCGGGTCTTGAAGGCTAACCATCTTTCCTATCTCCTCCTTACTTCCATCGTTTTTTTTTTTTTTTGCCATTCGCTGTCCCTGCGCCTCGCTCTCTCCTTCCTCTCTATCCCTTTACATTTTACTCCTATCCTTTTAATCCCTCCTTTACCCCTCCCCCCCTCGTGAGCTACTGTTGAGGTATCCTCCCCCTGAATTACAGTTACGGGGCTCACTTTTCTCTTCTTTTCATTTATATCACTCACACACTCACACCAAGGTAATCGGATCCATTCTGTGTATCTACCTCAGATTTGTTGCTTCGCCTAGTTGCATTAGTGGAACAAGGAATTATTTCTGATATCATTATGAAAGTACCTAAAGAGAGGAGGGGGTAAACACCAGCCATAGCACCCTGTACTCGCTCGCGAGGCGATCGCCGTTCCGGGGCGTTTCAACTATATTAAGTTGTCACGTCGGCTGCTATGGAGGTAAGTATTGGCGTCCGTTCGCGACATTTGCGGTAACTACATGTACCAAAGAATGTCGGGTTACGCGCTGCCGTAGAGCCGATCTGAGCAGGTCCCCCATCCTATAGAAGATGTCGAACACAGGGGTTACGAGAGTGGCTGTTGAACTCCCAAATTATAGGACCGAGTATCAGCGTCCATTTGTAAGCTAGATCACCCAATGCGAGCTAAAGCAACGGTGCGCTCTAGCTCTCCTCGACGAAAGGCCGAGTGACGGTTTTCTCACTGCAGCTGCGCACTTTTTGAGCGCGAAAGTTCTGGCGCCCCAGCACTAGACACGCACTCTTGACCAGGTGTCACATCACCATCGCTTTGAACTGCCAGCCACATCGTTGAGCTCATTTGCACACTCGATGGGATATATATCTACGTTGGGCTATATTTCCACAACGAAATATGGACGTGTCGTCGAAGCACATAGGAAAACAGTGCGAGCCACCATCGCCGATCACGGTGCGATGATAAATGGCGCACACAACAAGCGCTCAGTTGATTCACCTCGTGCGAAGGCCGCGGTCACAGCTCTAGAGTGTGACGAGCCTTTTATCACCGACTAGCACACTTTTGAACGCTTACAGTTTTCTATATATATAACGGCATGGAGTGTCTTTGTCATTAACGCGAATAATAAGGGGAAAACCCTGAGATTCTGAAATGGCGAACGGACCCAGCGTCGTCGCGGTCTTCCTGGTATTCGCTGTGCTATCCGACGAAAGTATAGCTCTTCGATCTCCTTCACCTTTTCGGTCACTCCGATTCCAAGCACACTTTGCAAACGGTGAGTGGAGCACTCAGACACTATTCCATTCGGTTGCGACATTATCGTTCAGTGTTTATTAAAACCTGAATTCCACTTGCTTACACACTATAAATGATATCATAGTAAGGAAAGTTACATCCTTTGCGCTCTCACTGATAAATGCATATACAGAAAAAGGTCACCAGATTTTTATAAGAAGTAGTGAAAATCTTGCTTAAATTGGTGGAAACTGAGGCTCTCCCGCAGAAACCACAATGAAACAATATTTATCAAGCAGCTAAACCTAAGAACAACGGAATTTCTCAACAACAGCAAATACTCAGAGTTTAAGTGAATCTTGTTATGGAGCTACAGAAGCAAAAATATCCTCTGATTTCAGCAGCTGAGCCGGCCATCCACATTAAACCCTTCCTGTCGCCGCATGTTTATACGCAAACTTTTTATTGCCATCTATTGCTCTTTGGGCAAAATAAAATAGCACTCTATTTCTTTCATCGCTTCCAAGAGGGCAACAGCGTTTTTTTTTTAATTTGAAAGTTTTAAATCGTTTAATGCTTCACTGAAAAAAATATGCAGAAAGTCCAGGTATAAGAAACGATGCAAGAGCTGAAAAGCATTCAGTACATTCATCACAACGTCGCTCGTGTACGCTTTTAATCAGAGTCTGATTAAGAGCGAGAGAGGGGGGAGAGACTACAAGAAAGGTAAAACTGCTGGCTACACCTAGCATTCTAAGCAGGACATGATTAAGACTCCATAGCAAGTTGCCAGTGCCGCGTAGATTATGTTTTTCTTTTCTTTTAGCCGAGTCAACTGCATAACGTTCCAGTCACTTGTCGCGTTTTTTTTTTTTTGGGGGGGGGGGGGGGGGCTTATTCACATTTTTTCAAAAAATATACTTATCTTAGTTCTCATAACGTTCACCAAAGCGCGTTTGTCATTCACTAATACAATGTTTGTCAATGACTCAGTAGTTGAGTGCGTAGGCCTGTCCAGGGCTCCACTTCAACGGAGGCGAACACTCCCCGTACGCACGCTACTGGTTGACTATCGAAGTTAAACATACGTTGGGCGAATCAACAAGTAACATTAATGATGTGCATGCATATGCGTCATTTAATTGAGACTAAACATGGAGACAGTGTTAAAATATAGTTCAGTGCTTTCATTCATAGTTACGCATATTTTCGCTCCACAGAGCAATTGTATGATTGTTTAGACTGCCTTTCGTATTTTAGTGAAATTTTTATCATGATTAACATACTTTCAAGAATGGGAAAATTGAATGATTCCGCTTCTTCTCGGCTTCTTCCTTGATGAGTGTTCTTGTTTGCTTGGTAGCACATGGCAACACATGTCCATAATGGCAACACAAGTCCAGATGTTTATCGTCATAGTTTTTTTGCTTCTTTACTTTTTTCTGTACCTGTACGCGTAAACCACTATAATTGTGTAAGTAATGGCGGTTTACTTTGATGCACTAGTTCTTAATGGTGTAGCTCTGCGTGACATGTTTCCTTTCCTGTTGTATTTTCACATTTGTTTCCTTTTTTGTATCACCCACCCATGCCTAAGGCCTTATTTGTGAGGCTGGCAGTACTTCTGCAATAAATAAATAAATAAATAAATAAATAAATAAATAAATAAATGTGCTGTGTCGCCATGTTTGCCTAGAGTTACCAAATGTGCTACCTTTAGGTAACATATACGGCCGTGCTTGGCATGGGTGGGACGGTGCAAGAACTCGCGAGGAACAGCGCGTTCGTGAAAAAACGCTGGCGAGAGCAGCAAATTCCTGCGATAGCAGACGGGTGGTCAGCTCGTCGGGCCACCCACTTTCGCAGAGAGGTTAACCGTCAAAATAAGACTGTGGCGAAGATCACCTGCCCGGTATTTTGTTATTTGAAGACCTAGTGAGAATTCCAACACAGCGGTGGGACACAAAACCGAATTTTCTGAAATGCACGCATGCAGGTGAATGTCGATTCGGTGTAAACAGGATGGACCGAGGTTACGTGACTCTGAAAGATGGGCGGTGCTTTGAAGCTACTTGCGCTCCAGGATCATACAAGGTCTCGTTTACACCGTAAGTTGCCATCGGTGTCATCACGAGTTCATACACGAGCGCATTACCCTGGTTGTATACATCATCACTCTAGTTGACGTCACTGACAGGCACGATACGCCAATCGTTGAAGATTGACAACAGCATAAGATCAACGCACACTGCATGTTCTAGATACCTTGGAGCCAGTCCTGGCAAGCATTCTTCAACAACATGAATTGCGGTGTAATTCATCTAATACAGTCGAACTCAACCCGAACGCTGCGACAGTTCACAGTTTTATGGCTTTCTGGGAATCTGCGGTACACGCTATTATACGTGTTAATGTATATTTTTTTCACTCTCTTTCCTTCTCTGCTCTTTCCATCTCCTTTACCCCTTCCCCTGGTAGGACAGCGAACCAAGTTCAACCTGATTAATCTCCCTGCTTCTTCTTCTTTTTTTGTCTCTCTCTCTCTCTTTCTCTCTCTCTCTCTCTCTGGGATAGTAACATTGCATCACGACTGCTTGTGAGTTGTGCCATTCGCAAGAAGCCATTACTTGAAAGGTTGGTAGAAAGGGACATGAACACAAGAGCTGGTCCCGTGTGCCTCTCAATGAGAAAACAGGGGTAGACAGTAAAGAGGGGAAGGTAATGACGGTGAGAGGGAACGCGTGCATACTTGAATATAAGCCAAGGACCTAGGCTGTACTCTTAAAGCCCATCGTTACTCCGCAAAAGGGCGCAATGTTCGCGAAAGCATTTTGAATCGGGCTATGACATCAAGAATATTCTGTCAAGACTGCATTTTTGCTGTTTATAATAACGGTCACCCAACATAGCGCTGGTGATGTTGATTCATGATCGTAACTTCAAAGGTTAAACATTAATCTAGAATTCTAAAGCAGACTTTACAGACAATTGCAGGTCCCGTGCAATGCTGTTTACAATCGGACATACTTGACATACTTAAGGTCTTAATCAATAAAGGTACGACTCCGAAAGTCGACCTCTAATTTTTTTTAGATATGAAAGACCTTACTGTAAAGATGCGTCTGCCGTATAAGTCGACGCTAAAGACGATTCCAACAAGCTTTAGGATTCGCTGCAAGCTTACTAACCGATGCGAGCTGTGCTCAGTGGACGCCTAACCAAAAGCTCTTTGCGTGTACATATTGTTACGGAAGAGAGACGCCGTATCTACGAGGCTGTGGATGAAATATATTTCAAACCAGCAGCAGCAGCGGCGTGACCGGTAGAACAGACACCGAGGGGAGACCACTCTTCGTCTTTCTCCTCAGGCACACACGCGCGTCGCCCCCTATAATCTCAATTTGCATGCATGTAGCAAAATCCCCGGCGGCAGAAGCGCCGTCTCGGCGCATCTAAATGTCAACATCACTAGGAGAGTGGTAGGGGCTTCAAGCGTGGAACATGTACAATATCGGTAGCCTGTTGGGTACATGAAGGCGATGGGGCGACAGGACCAATTTCATATGTCACAGGAGTAACCACACGAAGGACTCGGTATGGACCTGTGTAGCGAGTAAGCAGTTTTTCTGACAAGCCAACCTGACGGGTCGGAAACCAGAGCAGGACCAAAGAACCGGGCGGAAAATGTACGTCGCGGTGTCGTTGGTCATGCGAACGCCGTTGCTTCTCTTGAGAGGTCAGAAGGCGAGTACGGGTGATTTCGCGTGCGTGAGCGGCCCGAGTGAAAGCGTCCATGGCACATTCACTGGTCGGTCCCGCAGGGGACGGTATGACGGTGTTTAGAGGCAATGTTGGTTCTCGGCCAAACAGCAGAAAAAAATGGAGAGTAACCGGCAGTGTCATGGCGCGAAGAATTACAGGCAAATGTGACGTACGGCAACGCGAGATCCGAGTCGGTGTGGTTAGTAGAAACATACTTAGCGAGCATGTCTGTAAGAGCTCGATTTAGACGCTCCGTGAGTCCATTGGTTTGCGGATGGTATGACGTAGTCAGCTTGTGTCTCGTTTGACAGGACTGCAAGATGTCAGCTATCACCTTCGACAAAAGGTACGGCCACGGTCTGTACGCAGTTGCCGTTGGGCTCCGTGTTGCAAAATCACGTCCTTGAGGAGGTAGTCTGCGACGTCTGTGGCGCAGCTTGTGGGAAGATCTCGTGTGATGGCATAACGCGTGGCGTAGTCGGTGGCCACAGCTATCCACTTGTTACCCGAGGAAGACAAGGAAAAAGGGCCAAGTAGGTCCAAGCCAACGCGGAAGAACGGTTCTGACGGAATGTCAAGTGGTTGAAGGCATCCGGCGGGAAGTGTCGATGGCGTTTTTCGGCGCTGACATTTCTCACAAGCCGCAACGTATCTTCTGACTGAGCGTGCAAGCCCTGGCCAGAAGAAGCGTCGGCGTATTCGGTCGTAAGTGCGTTAGACACCAAGGTTACCGGCAGTCGGAAGGTCATGAAGTTCATTTAGAACTTCCGAGCGAAGGTGTTTCGGAATCGCAAGCAGCAGGGCAGGTCCATCCGGCTCGAAATGTTGGCGGTATAATACACTATCGTGGAGCACGAATGAGCGATGGGACTGATTGGAAGATGGTTTTTCGAGGAGCTCGATGACAACACGCAAGGACGCATCACGACGCTGCTCGTCACCGATGCATGTCATTTGCGAAAGAGAAAAGATGCAAGGGCTGGTGTCGATGTCAAGTGTAGTGCTCGACTCAGCAACCGGGTAGCGAGACAGACAGTCTGCGTCCTGATGTAGGCGTCCGGACTTGTACGTCACCGTGTAGGTATGCTCTTGCAGTCACAGAGCACAGTGCCCGAGCCGGCCAGTAGGATCCTTCAGTGACGTAAGCCAACATAGCGCATGATGGTCAGTTATTACAGAGAAATTTGTGCCATATAAATATGGGCGGAACTTTGAGACTTCCCAAACACGAGCGAGACACTCATGCTCTGTAATGGAAAATTGCGCTCAGCAGCTGTGGGGAGGCGGCTAGCGTAGGCGGCAACTCGGTCGTGTCCTCATTGACGTTGGGCTAGGACGGCTCCAATCCCGTGACCACTAGCATCGGTTCGGACTTCTGTCGGAGCGGATGGGTCAAAGTGAGCCAATATAGGTGGAGTCGTCAGAAGCGTGATTAGATGAGAAAAAGCAGCAGCTTGGGCGGTACCCCACTTAAATGTGACGTCTTTCTTCAGAAGATCTGTGAGGGGTCGAGCGATGGTTGCGAAACCTTTCACAAACCTTCTAAAGTAGGAACTAAGTCCTACAAAACTGCGGACGTCTTTAACTGACCGGGGTACAGGAAAACTGGTGACAGCATGAATTTTCTCCTGGTCCATCTGCACACCTGATGCGTCGACAAGGGGTCCCAACACTGTAATTTGCCGGCGTCTGAAGTGACATTTCGATGAGTTTAATTGAAGGCCTGCAGTGCGGAATATGTCGAAAATAGCTGACAAACGCTGAAGGTGGGTCTCAAATATTGGGGAATATACAACAACATCGTCAAGATAACAGAGAAATGTTGACCATTTGAACCCTTGTAGCAGAGAGTCCATCATGCGCTCGAACGTGGCTGGGGCGTTGCATAGCCCAAATGGCGTAACCTCGAACTGATATAGGCCGTCTGGAGTTACAAATGCAGTCTTCTCTTGGTCTTTTTCGTCGACAGCAATCTGCCAGTAGTCAGAACGTAGGTCTATTGAAGAAAAGTATTGGGTGCCGTGGAGACAATCGAGAGCGTCATCAATGCGGGGTAAAGGGTAAACGTCCTTTTTCGTGATTCTATTCAGATGGCGGTAATCAACGCCGAAGCGCCACGTGCCATCTTTTTTTTTTTTTTGAACGAGCAACACGGGGGATGCCCAAGGGCTCGAAGAGGGTTCAATGATTTCCTTGGCTAACATCTCGGTGACTTCTTGTTGAATTACTTTACGCTCGGTGGCAGACACCCGGTATGGTCGCCGATGAATGGGATGAGAATCACCTGTGTTAATGCGGTGCTTGACGAGTGAAGTCTGGCCGAGTGGACAGCTGTCTATGTCGAATATGTCGCGGTATGAAACCAGAAGGCGGCAGAGCGTGGCTGATTTCTCAGGTTTGAGGTCCGGGGCGATCATGGAGCCTAAGGTTGCACCCACGCACGTGGCATCCTGCTAGTGACGTGGGTGATCGGGACATACGTCTGCCGCAAAACAGGTGACGTGGTCGACAATTAAGGTTCTTAGCGTGGCGACGGATATTCCTTGAGGTAGCACTTGTCTTATAAAACCGAAATTGATGACAGGTAAATATGTTCGATTAAAGGCCATGGTTACGACGGAGTGTGGGACAGTAATGTCACGCGCCAGGAGAACATCAGGAATAGGCGTCACGATATAATCACCGTCGGGCACAGGAGAGGGTGTTGCCAATTCAACGAATGTGAGAACTTTAGGTGGTATTCGGAAGAAGTCAGTGGCGCACAGGCTGTTCGGGAGTTCAGGGTGAGAATTCAGGAGAAGGGGAAGTTCTAAACAGGGAGTGCCGGCGGAACAGTCACTCAGGGCAGAATGAGCCGATAGGAAGTCCATCCCGAAGATGACGTCATGAGGGTAACTGTCGAGCACGGTAAATAAAACAGTAACATGGCGGCCGGCAAGGCTAATACGAGCGCTACACATTCCAATGATGGCTACAGTTCCACCATCAGCGACACGGACGGCTTGTGTTGCAGCAGGCGTGAGTACTTTTTTGAGGCGGCGACACAGACGAGCACTCATTATAGACGCCTGAGCTCTAGTGTCAACTAAAGCCGTCAAAGAAAGACCGTCCACATGCACTTCCAGCAAGTTCTTAATAGTATATAGGTAGCGCCAACGGAGGATTTGGGTCAGTCGCACTTGATGCAGCACTACCTCCAGCAGCTGCATAATCTAGTTTTCTATCCGGGAAGATCCATAGTTAGTTGGCGATGGATAGTGGCGGGGTTGGGGCAACGGAGAACGGTGGAGTTGCGGTGACGGTGAATGTGTGGTAGAGCGGCTGTTAGGTGCGTCGGAAGCAGGATACTCACGGCTGGGCGAATACCGACGGGGGCCCGCGTATGGCCGAGGAGAAGAAGAAAGTTGGCTCCAACAGGGGGGGGGGGGGGGGCGTCCAAGTGCTGCGGCAGTAGCGGGAGACATGACCAACTCGGTGACAGCGGAAGAAGATTCGCTTGTCGTTTGCTGTTCTCCACTCCGTCGGATTGCGGGATCTGGGCAGAGTGTATGGGTCGTGGCGTGGTGCATTTATTGGCATCGGTCTGTAGTCCGGTCGGGAGACGGAGCAGGCGACAGGAAAACCAAGGTTAGCAATTTCTTGCCGCACGACTGCCTGAATAACTGACACCGCCGGAAGTGTTTGCTCGGTGCCCTGGTCGAGTGGAAGTGCATGAAACGGCGCCGGACAGGCCGCCTCAAGCTCGCGCCGAACGATGCGTGTGACATTTTCGTGCAAGGGTGGTGCGGCACCGAGATCGGTACAGGTTGACGTGACAGCCGTGTTAGGGAGCCGTGAAAATTGAGGCCGAACTCGGCAGTTTTGGGCCATTTCGAAGCGGCGGCGTTCCTTAATTATGATATCGACGGTCATGACGTTGTTGTACACGAGCAAGTTGAAAGCGTCGTCCGCGATGCCCTTGAGTATGTGACCCACCTTGTCGCTCTCGGTCATTTGCTCGTCCACTTTGCGGCACAACGCGAGCATGTCCTGTATGTACGAGATATACGACTCGGTTGATGACTGTACTCGGTTGGCGAGTTCTTGTCGTGCGGCCGTTTGTCGACCGGACGGGTGCCCAAAGATGTCGCGTAGTCGGTCCTTGAAGATGTCTGAGGTGGTGAGCTGGGTCTCATGAGCATCGAACCATACACGCGGGGTGCCATCCAATTAAAAGATTACGTTGACGAGCATCATGGTTGGGTCCCATCGGTGAGACAGGCTAACGCGCTCGTACATGTGGAGCCAGTAGTCGACGTCAAGGCCAGGCTGGGCGGAGAACGTACCGGGATCACGGGGGTGGGACATCGCAAGGTACGTAGCTGGCGCTCCAGGTGATGGTGGTGAGGGGGGGTTATCATTAGAAGCCATGGCCGCAGGCTGGACGGTGCGGCCATTGCGAAGCTACGTGGTGAGGACGGGGAACGTTCCACCTCCATTAATTATGTTACGGATGAGAGACGCCGTATCTACGAGGCTGTGGATGAAATATATTTCAAACCAGCAGCAGCAGCGGCGTGAACGGTAGAACAGACGATGATGATTAGAATGATGATGATGACGAGCCTTCAGCTTTGCTGGCACTCGCCCACAAAGGGGGATCGGCCAAGAACCGGGCGGCAGGATCATCAAGTATGCTAAATCAGGCATTCAGGTAGTCTCGTAGCCGTAAATAATAATAACAATAGACTAACAAGGTAATCTTTTTGTCCATTATGTAGCACACACGGCAGAGCGAACCTACCTGTGGCTATAACCTAATGTAATCCCTCCGAAGGATAAAATTACTTCCACGTTTATTTTTAAACCTAGCTTCTCAATTGGTTTGACCAGGTATCTTTTCTTTTGATAAGAATATTGTTGACAGGATAAAAAGAAATAATACCGAGCGAAGTCCACTCTTTGTCTCCCTCGTCAGGCACACACGCGCGTCGCCCCCTGGAATCTCAATTTGCACGCATGTAGCAATATTCTGAAAATGTATTGTAATACATATAATGTGTTGGGTTGCAGGTATTGTCAAACCTCTTGCGGCTATGTTCAGATTGTCGAGGACAACTGCTAAAATGTAATTTTGTTTCTTATGACTTCATTTTCTTTTCTCTTTCAGGATAAAGGAATGCATGCTGCCGCCTGCTGGAAGAGGATGCTTTTATGAGGATGGTCTTTTGGAGTCACAATGCTGCGTGCTGCCTCAAATTTGCTTTTAACTATACAAGCCCCAAATATCCCCTTTCATGTCTTCGTAGTCCATGCTTCGTACTTACCAAAACAACAAATAAATGACTGGCTAAGCATACGTTCTCACCGAGTTATTTATAGTAGCCGCAAGTTTCATTTCGCCCATGTACTAGACCAGTATCCTGGCAAAATACTCTAGGTTAATTTTTAATAGGTGCGCTTATAGAGGGCCACTTACTTGCATGCATGTGTTATCTTGTAAACGTGAACACTCTGATGTGCCAAAAACACCGGAGTGCAAATTTTATGATTGCCCAACATAAGCATGCACGTGACCGACTTACACTGATTTCTTCTACTGAATGATTTTGCAGTAAGTCATTATGAGACCGTGCTGGGCCCTTGGCCTGACACCATCGGTGCAACTGCTGTCACAAGAGCGGTTATAGCCTTTTTTCGAAAGAAGTTGACCAAATGCACTGCTATATCATCTTCTCAGTTGAAAAAAAATGTATGTTCACTCTTCTCGTACATTAATCTTTTTCTTCCCTTTGCCATCCATTAGTAGGCTAGAGCATGCTATCGCTCAGACTGGCCTGTCAGCCGTTCTGTAAATAAACCTATCTCTCCCTTTCTCTCTCTCTCAGGTAAGCGTGACAACAGGCTAATCTACGTCTCTACTCGTTGTATAGTAGTTGTGCCTGACCTGCGACCCCGCACTTTATTAAAAGCGAGGCTCTTTAACTATAGCCGTAATTTGTGTGTGGGACCTGTCAAAAAAACTATCATCGTCATAAATGGGCGCGTGCCGCAGAAATTCGTCAAATCTGACTATATACTCACACTGGTCTATCAAATGTGAAAAAAAAAGCAACAATTAGCCCCTCAAATGGTTTCGAAGTGACGGCTGCGAGCCGAAGACTCCGAGCACGTATACATCGAGAGAACGCAGGACGGCGCCGGCATTGGCAATGACGGCCACGAGGCAATGGGGACTTCAAGAAGACCCCCGAAGACAGGTATAGGCGTACGCCCAACGATGGTATGCCCGTGGTTCTATCAGAGGTGCGAGCATTTGGTTTTAGCGCGACTGACTTATTAAGTCTCTGGAGTTTGGGGATCAGTGTCCTGTCTGCGACCGTCTGTGCTTTAACTCGAACCTCTCAGCGCTGAAAATCAACGTAGAAGCTACCTAATATTTATAGTTCAAGACTAGTAACAACTTTGAAACAACTTAGGAACAATCTGCGTGACCTAAGGCCTATATAATCAATCTAGAAGGAAACAGACAAGTCTTCAGAATCACATAGTTTCACTCTTCAAGCCTACGCTTATAGAGGAAGCTCGACTTTTTTTTTGGCATTCGATTAACCTACAACATTACGTAATACCTGATAATTTAAAGAACTCTTCGCTGTTATGGTTCTCCCGAGGAACTTTCAAGCAGCGTAATGGGCCTTTTCGGCAGATATTAGAAGCACCTGCCTTCAGAAGTGCGGCACGTTGATGTGGAGGCCTCGGAGAACATTGTTTGGAGTGACACCCATAGTTTCGACAGGCAAGAGGGCATTATGGCGGCAACACAGGCAGCCCTCTGTGGAAATATGTATACGAACTATGAGTAAATGTCATTCATTAAGCCGTAACAGTACGCATAGTGGCCTCTCATTCCGCAACAGATATATTCTTTGTGTTATGTTTTTATTGAAATATAAAATAAACGAAGAAGTTTTTGTCACCGTTACCTGGCGACGGCTACCCTTTTCCACTTGATTGGAACAAATAAAGAAAAAAAAACAATAGCATATATACATATATACAGTCCTACATGGGTGAGAGCAAAATTTCTCCTGTGGGCAGAACAAACACGTAGACACCACGCTCACTTTTAACATTCGTACGCTCAGTAGTCGCCACAAACCTTAGTTCCTTCGAAAAAGTGTTGCAGCCGCTTCATTGCGTTGCCATTTGTTTTAGATGGCCATGGACTTAGTATTTTATTCAATGCAAATTGCCGCTCGGCATCCAACTTATGGAGTTCCTGTTCTAGTCGCCTTCGGTGTGTTTCGTGTTTCGGGCAGTCAAGGAAGAGGTGACAAATATCCTCGTCGTCGTGGCGGCATGAACATGCTGACGATGTTGCACGCTTAATACGAAGTAGGAAGTGCTTTGTGTAAGCAATTCCGAGTCGTAGGCGGTGTAGCAATGTGTTGATACGTCTTGGGAGGTCACGGTCTAATTGGCATTCAAGATTAGGATCAACAAAATATAGGATCGATTCATTTGTTTTGTCTGTGAACCAGGTAGACAGGCATAATTCACGTTTTGTTGTTCTTAAAATTCTATTTGCATCATATTGAGATACCGGAATGAAGCACGTTTGCGTAGAATTATGAGCGGTTTTCGCCAACTCATCCGTCATTTCATTTCCCTTAATTCCGCAGGGACTGGAGACCCACTGAAATGCCACCCGATGGTTCGACTTCGTAGCTTCTGAAAGCTATTTTAGTATAGCCTATACTATACGCATATCAATGTGTCTTTAAGTGGGATTTTCCACACATGCGAGTGCTGCCAGAGAGTCTGTAATTACCACCCATTTTCTCGGTGTCGTTGACAGTGTAATAAAGCTTATGGCTACAAAATCGCTACGAGCCCCGACGTTGTTGAAGAGGAGAGGTGGCCCAACCAGCATGCACATTCTTCGTGCAATTCCCGAATTATAAATGCTGATGTCGTTGTCTCTTTGGTGACGGAGCCGTCAGTGTACACGTGAGAGTATCCTTGGTACCTGCCAAACAGGTGATGTAACGCCAATTGCTATGCGGCAACGATTGGCACTTCATGTTTGCTGCGAAGTCATTTTATTGACGTTTCAATAGCTGGTAGCTCAAGTAGCCATGGCGGGTAGTTTCGGTCCAGTGGCCAATGTGTCAACACAGGAAGCCTGGGAATGTACTGTAAGTACACAAGGTGTATTTGCCCTCCGGCATGGTTCACGATGTTGGATATGAGCGGATTTGAAAGATGTTGCGTGACTAGCCCAAAGCGGTGCCGACATGTCTCAACATTTCTAATTACTATAAAGTTGGGTTCTCTTGCCTCTGCCAGGGTCAGAAAACTTTATGTTGCCTGTGGAACCCCCAGACATATCAGTAAGCTTCGTGCTTGTAACAGCTGAAGTCGGTGTAGAGACGTCTGAGAAATGTTGTGGAGAACTGGCGCAGAGTAGGCAATTTTCTGTCGGATTAGTGCACAATGGACGTGGAGGAGAGACGCTGATTTACCGCCCCATTTTCTTCCCGCGATGTGACGTATAACATTTATGGTGCTGTTCACTTGATTTTCTAGATCAGCAATATGCTGAGTCCATCTGAGTTGGCTATCTAAGGTAAGACGAAGAAAGCGATGCTTTCGTGCGATTTTGATTCTCTGGCCATATACAAAAAGTTTCAAGTTTTTCACTGTCTTTCTAGTGAACGGCAGAAGTACCGATTTGGCGGGAGAAATCTGCATGCCTCGCTTTTTAAGGTATTACTTATTCCATTTAGTCCTTGTTGAAGCCAATGTTCGATCCCTTCCAGTGATTTGTGGGACGTCCATCAGCATATGTCGTCTGCATACATGGATATGTTCGAGGCTTCGGGCCGCACTTCTGAAAGACCTGCCATTGCAGCATTGAAAAGAGGCGGACTTAAAACGCTTCCTTGGGATACACCTCTGCTCATGTTGAAGCGATCGCTGTCTCCGTTATTGGTTGAAATGTATATTTGTCTCTAACGCAGGAGGTTGGCGATACAATGAAAGATGCGACCATGAACCCCTAGTGAAGTAAGCCCTTAAAGCACAGAAAGGTGGCTCACGGAGTCGAACTCCTTCTTAATATCTATGACGCTGCAACAGCCATGTTTCCACAGCTCTTCTCGTGTTCTACAAATGTAAAAAGGTCGAAGACGCAGTCCATGGTGCATCGTCGTCGTCTGAAGCCAGCCATCTGTTCTGTAAGAGAGTAGTTAGCTTCATTACACTACTGTAATCTTCCGTCAACCATTTTGTCCATGACTTAAGATACACAGCTAGTGAGACTGACTGATCCGCCGTGATAGCTCAGTGGTTAGAGCATCGAACGCGTTATTCGAAGGTGAGACTGACTGGTCGGAGTGAGTGAAGCGAAAGCGGTGATTTACATGGCTTCAGCAGTGGGACGATTCTCGCGAGCTTCCAACACATTGGAACGTACGCCTTCGTCCAAATGTCGTTGTATATCCGTAGAAGAACTGGCATGCCATTGGGTCCTAGATTTTTCAAAACACTGTACGATACGTTATCGGGACTGGTTGCCGTTCTTGCGTGGATTAGTGATAAAGCTGTACACAGCTCTGGTAGAGAATACATGTTATCCAGTTGAGCATGTGATAAAGCGTATGTATCTTGGGGAGAGAGAGAGAAACGAGAAATAAGGAAGGCAGGGAGGTTAACCAGATGCTAGTATCCGGTATGCTACCCTACACTGGGGTTGGAGAATGGGGGTTGAAAGAGAAAGGGAGAGTAAAAAATAAATAAGAGAAAAACACCGACACACACGTACGCACAAAATCAGTCCACTCAGAGGCGTTCCGACAGGCCAGTAGTTCGTAAGAAGCCCAGTAGCGCTTGCACGGCCTTCTTCTGTGACGATGAGTCATGACGATGGCGCAGTATACTTTCTTCTGACAGCGGCTGGGCATCTAACCTGTTTAGTTTATTAGAAAGGTGTTGTCTTTCCAGGTTGTATTTCGGGCAGTCACACAGGATATGTCGAATTGTTTCTTCATCTCCGCAGTGTGCACAGTCGGCAGTGTCGGCCATACTTAGGCGGAACGCGTACGCACGGGTAAACGCGACTCCCAACCATAGTCTGCACAGAGCAGTAGCGTCGCCTCGTCGAATTTTTGGTGGAAGCTGCATATATCTTGGATTTGCTGCTTTACAGAATTAGGCAGTGCAGTAGTGTTGAGAACCGATTGCCCAGTTCTAGTCAGCATTGTGCAGAGTGTATTGGAAACATCACGATCAGATAATTCAAGAGATATGGCCAATGCTCTGAATGGGTTTCATTTTGATACTGGATGACATAAACTGTGATTGTTTGGCAGATTTTCGAAAGTGGAGTAAATGGGGCCAAATAATTGCAGAAATTGCGCCATTTTCCCGACCTAACTTTTGTATGTGTTGATTATATTTGATGTGTGTGGCCAGACTCTCCTTGTAATCTTCTAGCCTCCCAGTGTGGCAATAGTGACGTTCTGCTCATCTTCTAATTGCTCGTAGGCGCTCATAGTATGCATCTACACTGCAGTGCCCTGCTGGGACGGCTGCAAACCTTGTCGCATGGGAATAACTGCTTTTAATGCAGGATATAAATGTATCCAGTTCATTAAGTCCCACCAAGTAACGTCCATTATGTTCACGAAATAGTTTCCAGTCAGTTAGCTTTGAAATCAATGTTGCCTTTGCACTTGCATTCTTGGGTGTTGCATGAGAACTGGGTAATGGTCACTCCCTTGTGTTTCTAGGTCTGTACACCAGTTCATATCTCGTGCAATGTCAGGGGAGACTATAGCCAAATCTAGACAACTGGCATAATTATAACCTTTTAAAAACGTTACTGATCCATCATTCAGTACAAGACAACATCGATTAATTTCTTTTTCAAGTGTTCTTCCACGTGAATCGGCATAAGTACTACTTCACGTGGTATTGTGCGCATTAAAATTTGCACAGATGAGGGCAGGTTTCTGGGTTTTACCCAATAAATGAACCAGGGATGATTCGGAGATGCGTGTCGATGGTTGTAAATAAACATAACATACGGTGATGGCAAGTTTCTGGAATTGAATTTTGCACCCTACACATTCTGGCACGTCCTAGCCCGACGAGTATAAAAGAAAAGAGGATATGTCGCGCCGTACGGATACTCAAGCCTGGATTTCTTCTTGATGCATGTGTGACATAATTAGAAATCCTAAAGCAAGAGCCAACTTTGGTTTCATTTAGACACAGAACGGGGAAGCTATACTAAGCAACCAGCTTTCTGAAGTCTGCGCTTTTTGACCTAAGGCCAATGGCATTCCACTGAAACACAGCTGTGTTGCGGAAACAGTTGTTCATTTGTAGAGCCATTTTGCTATACAACAATTGTTTTGTTGTAGTGCTAGAGGTTCTAATGAAAAGATTGCGGACGCCTCTGGAAGGTCATACGCCTGTGGAAATACACGCAGGATTGCCTTCAAAGCAAGGAAGAGCATCGACATTACCATATCGACATCACTTGTTTTCTGTGTACGTTGCTCTTGTGCCTTTGGCTTTGACGAGGTGAAAAGTGTAGATGCTTGGTTATCCTGAGTTGCTGATGATTTCGATGTCCTGCTGTCACTTGTCTGCCTTTGGACGCATGGTGATCATTTCCTACGGTCCGTTTTGGTTGTACCTTTTGTTTTTCTGAGCTGAAGCATGCGTCTGTCTGCCTGTCTGCCTGCCTGCCTGCCTGTCTGCCTGCCGGCCTGCCTGCCTGCCTGCCTGCCTGCCTGCCTGCCTGCCTGCCTGCCTGCCTGCCTGCCTGCCTGCCTGCCCGTCTGCCCGTCCGTCCGTCTGCCCGTCCGTCCGTCCGTCCGTCCGTCCGTCTGTCCATCTGTCTGTCTGTCTGTCTGTCTGTCTGTCTGTCTGTCTGTCTGTCTGTCTGTCTGTCTGTCTGTCTGTCTATCTGTCTGTCTGTCTGTCTGTCTGTCTGTCTGTCTGTCTGTCTGTAATTTGATGACGAATGCATAGGATAAGAAAGGGGGGTGAGGACTTTTTTCCTTATTCCCGGAAAAATTATTTCTGCGAAATGTTGTCGCATCACTCTCCTCAAGCTAAATGGTGCATCAACAGCAGCTCAAGCAGCCGGGAGCAAAGAAAGCCAAGCATTATCTCACATACCTGCTCTAGGGATTGGGTGTTCACGCAGAAGTGAAGGAGAAACTGTTTCTTACGGTACGCACATAAAACTGCTGTGCTTGGGAACTTCGTCAGTGCACGTCAAGGTAATCGAATGTCTTCTGTGCATCTACCTCACTTTTCTAACTTCATCTGGTTACATTAGTTGAACAAGGAATCAATTTTTGATGTGATTATGAAAATGCCTAAATGTGGGAGGGGGGATAAACACCAGCCATAGCACACTGTACTCGCTCGCAATGCGATAGCCGTTCCGGAGGATTTCAACCATTTCAAGTTGCCACGTTGGCTGCTATGTATGTAAGTATAGTGGCTTCAGTTCGTGACAGTTTCAGTAACTACCTGTACCATAGAATGTGGGGTTACGCGCTGTAGCAGAGAGAGCCAGTATGGGCAGTTATTGGAATCCTACAAAAGATGTCGAGCACAGGGGTCACGAGAGCGGCTGTTGAACTGTCAAATTATAGGACTTATTAGCAGCGTTCATTTGTCAGCAAGATCACCCAATGTGAGCTGAAGCAACGGTGTAGTCTATAGCTCTCCTCGATGAAAGGCCGAGTAGCGGTTTTGTCACTGCAGCTGCAAACTTTTTGAACGCGAAAGTTCTGGCGCCCCAGCACTACACACGCACTCTTGACCAGGTGTCACGTCACCGTCGCGTTGAGCTGCCAGCCACATCGTTGAGCTCATTTGCACACTCGATGGGATATATATATATATCGACGTTGGGCTATATTTTCACGACAAAATATGGACGTGTCGTCGAAGCACATAGGAAAACAGTGCGAGCCACCATCGCCGGTCGCGGTGCGATGATGAATGGCGCACACAACAAGCGCTCAATTGATTCACCTCGTGCGCAGGCCGCGATCACAGCTCTAGAGTGTGACGAGCCTTTGATCACCGACTAGCACACTTTTGAACGCTTACAGTTTTCTATATATATAACGGCACGGAGTGTCTTTGTCCTTAACGCGAATAATAAGGGGAAAACCCTCAGATTCTGAAATGGCGAACGGACCCAGCGTCGTCGTCGTCTTCCTGGTATTCGCTGTGCTGGCCGACGAAAGTATAGCTCTTCAATCTCCTTCACCTTTTCGGTCGCTCCAATTCCAAGCACACTTTGAAAACGGTGAGTGGAGAACTCAGACACTATTCCATTCAGTTGTGACGTTGTCGTTCAGTGTTCGTTAAAACCTGAATCCCAATTGCTTACATACTATAAATGATAGGATGGTAAGAAAAGTCATTTCCTTTGCGCTCCCACTCATAAATGCATATACAGGAAAACGTCACCAGACTTTTACAAGATGTAGTGAAAATCCCGCTTAAATTGGCGGAAAGTGAGGCTCTGCCGCGGAAACCACGATGAAACGATATCTATAAAGCAGCTAAAGCTACGAACAATGGAATATCTCAGCTATAGGAAATACTCAGACTTTAAATAAGTGCACTTATAGAGCTACAGAAGCAAAAATATCCTCTGATTTCAGCAGCTGAGCTTGCCATTCATTCTATTGAAGTTGAGGTGTTTTCAAGAATGAGAACATGTGGTGATCCCGCTTCTTTTCGGGTTCATTTGTGATGAGTGTTCCTGTTTGCTTGGTAGCCCTGGCAACATTTGTTGGCGTGTTTGTCTAAAGTTACCATATATGCTACCTTTAGATAACATATACGGTAACCGTCTAATGGTCGTGCGTAGCATGAGTGGAGTGGTGCGAGAACGCGCGAGGAGCAGTTCGCTCATGAAGAACGCCGGCGAGATCAGCAAATGCTTGCAATAGCAGACGTGTGCTTAGCTCCTCTGGCCACCCACTTTCGCAGAGAGGTTACCCGTCAAAATAAAATTGTGGTGAAGATCATCTGCTCAGTATTTTGTTATTTGAAGGCCTAATGAGAAGTTCAACAATGCGGTGAGACTGCGGTAGATTAACGCAAAACCACACTTTTTTTTAAATGCATGCAGGCGTCTGTCGAATCGGTGACCACAGGAGGGTCCGAGGTTACGTGACGTTGAAAGATGGGCGATGCTTTGAAGTAGCCTGTGCTCCAGGATCATACAAGGTCTCGTTTACACTGTAAGTTGCTATCAGTGCCATCACGGGTGCATACACGAGCGCATTGCCCAGGTTGTATACATCATCACTATTGTTGAGGTCATTGACAAGCACGATGCGACCACTCCTCGCTGGATTGACAACAGCATAAGATCGAGGTGCACTGCAAGTTCTAGATATCTTGGAGCCAGTCCTGGCAAGCATTCTTCAACATCATGGATTGCGGTGTAATTCATCTAATACAGTCGAAGTCAACCCGAATGCTGCGACAGTTCACAGCTTTATGGCTTTCTGGGAATTCGTGCTATTGTGTTTTATTTGTCCTCTCTTTCCTTCTCTGTTCTTTCCATCTCCTTTACCAATTCCCCCCGTAGGACAGCGAACCAAGTTCAACCGGATTAACCTCTCTCTCTCTCTCTCTCTCTCTCTCTCTCTCTTCTCTCTCTCTCTCTCTCTCTGGAATAGTAACATTGCTTTACGGCTGTTTGTGAGTTGTGCCGTTCACAAGGGGCCATTACTTGAAAGATTGGTAGAAAAGGACATGAACGTAAGAGCCGGTGTCATGCGCTTAGCAATGAGGAAACAGGGATGGAAGGTAAAGAGGAAAATGTAATGACGTTGAGAGTGAACGTTCATACTTGAATAAAAGCGAAGGACCAAGGCTCTGCTCTTGAAGCCAGTCGTTTCTCCAAACAAGGGCGCGATGTTTGCGAAAACGTTTGGGATTGGTCTACAAGGTCAATGAAGATCTTGCAAAGACTGCATTTTCGCTTTTATTAATAGTTGTCACCCACCATAGCGCCAGTGATTGTGGTTCACGATCGAGACTTTGAAAGTTAAACATTATTGCATAATACTAAAGCAGCTTTAAAGTGACTTGCAGGTCCCGTGCAATGCTGTTTCGAATCGGACATGCATCACCACTGCAGCGACTGGTGGGGGGACGGCCGATGAAAAGTCCTTCTACCTCCTCACATTCCTTAAGCTTCGCGTGCTATCTAGGCCAATACGCTAAAATCTTCATCCAGTCGCAAATTAAAATTCACACTGATTCCAAAGGAACAAATGGGACGGGGCACTTAAAACTATTTAAAGGATTCTGTGAAAACTACCAGCTATCCTTCTATCACGACCTCAGCCACAGTGTTCTTTCAGAGTTATCACCCCACCACGTGTGTCGCATACACCTCGTAGCACGAACACTCCTACACTTCTGCCATTCAACATTTCTAAGCTCGTCACAGATACCCGACATGTAAATTGTGGACCTCGTCGCACGTAATAATTAGCTGCCTTTTTTTCTGTTGCTCTTTTCCTTCAGTGTAGAACGATGCCGACCCGAGAAAGACTGTTGGTTCTTTGATGGCGTCGTGGCAGATACCTGCTGCACGGTAATTTGCGCCTAAATATCACCGAAGATAAGAAGAGCTGTCCATCTCTGATGAAAATGGTCTGCAGCGAAGAGACTATATTCTTGTGTTCAGAGGCTGCTGGATTTCTGCAAGCCTCGCAGCACCTGATATCAAAATCTAACTAAAGGTAAATAAATACATACATGTGATAAAAATATCCTGTATAGAACATTACAACCACGAAATCAGATAGCCGACGCATGTTCACGTCTTCACTGAGCTCAGTCATACACCGAAAAAAAAAATAGAGAGAAATGTGAGAATGGGAATTTTGCCGTGTTTCCTCTTGACCACAGTGGTGGCTACATGGTTAGAGCATTCACTTTCAATGCAGCAGGTACCGGGTTCGCTTCCTAGTGCCGACCTGGAACCCACCGGTCGTTCCCAATGGGTAGAGGATCACACCGACCTGGTGCTCGGTTCTTTCTGGGTACTCATCTGGAAAATTGGCCCCATAACGTTCTGCGAAGGCCTATGGACGTACCTCAACCCCCCATAGCCTTGGTGAAATAGTTGAGCATCCGCCGCTGCTGGCTGTGGGAGGCAGAGAATCGCAGCCAACAGTAGGTATTGGCACAAGCGCACTTCCCGCCTGGTGAATGGCAGAACAATGTTACAGACGGCCTCATGCGACCACCAGACCTAAAATTAAGGTCATCCTTCTTCTTTTGTCGTTGTCGTCCTAGTTATTATTGACGCTTACTCGTTCGTACGAAGACAGCCAGTCTTCGACATCCTGCTCATCGGTACCGCTGAAGATCACTGGGTCTCGCTCCTACGGGACAGCGGGAAGGTGGGGACGTAGGAGTGGTCTGCTGTGCAGTGTCGGTGGGTTGCGGAGTTCCCCGATTGGAACGGGACCCGGCACTCTCCGCCACTCGATAGCAGACCTCCAGCGGTGAACAGGAGACACGCTTATTAGAGAAATGGCAGAGCTAAAAACAGACCAGCTCCAAAGAAGAAGAGCCTGGAGTCTGTGGAATCCTGGAGTCTGTGGAGCCTGAAGTCTGTGGAACGCTGCGAAATAGGCCAACAACCGGGTAGTGTATTTTTGTTTTGTTAGCTTACGTCTTTTAAGATATTGAGAGCGACAAGAGACAAAATAAATACCAGAAGTTAACAATTAAAAATTACGAATATAGATAACGAAGCAACAACAACAACAACTAAATGAATAACTAAAACAATTTGAAAACAAGAAATTAGAGAGTAATCATTGGTTCTATAGTCTTAATCTCTTTCGTCCTTTAATAAACCTCCTGACAGAGTGAGCGCAAGCAGCAAAAACAGTCTTCATCCTCTTCTTTCGCTGGCCCCCGCTCCGGCCTGTGTCATATATTCGGGCTACAAAACTTTTAAACACACGTGCACCCGTTTATACCACATTTTTCTATTTTTAGCTGTAACCGGTACACCAAAAACAAGCACTGCTGAAACTGTGTGTTTACAACGAAAACAGCTCAAACGCCTAGAAGCTGACCCTAACTTGACGTTGTGTGGTCCATGGCATCAGGCGCCGGCGTCATTAACACTAGCTGCCGAATTAAGCGTCGAAAAAAAACACAAATGCTTTCAATCAACATAGAACTGGCCCGAGGGTTCCCCCTGGAAATGCGTATTCTATAGCTAGACCGGTGCCCCTGCATCGACTCGACATTCCTTCACCGTAACCGGCAAAACTAATTACCTTCCAACCTGGTCATACAGAGCACTGCAATGTTGTACCTGCACCCTTTTGCGTGACACGTTCATCTTTCGCGTACTTCATAGCAATTGGACGAAGCACATAAAGGTACGGTACATGCCAATAAACAGCTCAGTGTTTGACGCACAGCTGACAGAGCGACGCCGCAAAAGTCGACGTATAGGATAATAAACAGCGACAACTTTTACGGCCTATATCGGGCTATACGGAACACCCTTCAAACGATCGACCGCCGTTTGGAGTCGGCCGCGTGTGAATACGCAAACACCGGATACAGGGGACGCAGTGTGTTTCTTACCAAAGGGCGCGGGCATAAAGATGCGGCCATATCGTCGTCGTAAATATTGGCTTCGCTGGTGCAATAACGGTATAGTCGGGGATCAAAGGCCGGCATCGGGCAATTAGCGTCTTTCCGCCGAGTTAACGAGCCGCGTAGGAACCGGCCATAAGTTTGCGTCAACGTCACCGAGATCTGCGTGGCGTGCCTCGGTTCGCGGCGCTCAGCGCAAGCCGTCAGAGCATCCTGGGCGCCGACCTCCCGCGGGCATCCATATATTGCGCGCGCTGTCCGGAGTGTAAGTTCACATCACGCCCGGCTACTGGCGCTCCGTTCACGAGCCGGCCTAATGCGATTCGGCGAGATTTACGCGATCACGAAAGTAGGGCTGGAGGAGAGGCATCATCAAGCAGGCCACTGCTATACGCGAGGAACAAGCGTAGTTTAAACGGACTGCATCATTATGGGTCGGCTTGCACGCGTGACGAAAGCAACGACGCCGTGAGAAACTGAGAATGAGTATACATGAAATCGGATACGATGGAATGGGTGCACTAATTGGACGTGTCAGGCGTAAGCTTGAAGCGGGTACAAGCAGAAAAACAATTTTCATCCTCTCCTTTCGCTGGCCCCTGCTCCGGCCTGTGCCATATATTCGGGCTACAAAACTTTTAAACACACGTGCACCCGTTTATACCACTTTTTTTTTCATTCATTTTTCATTACATTTTTTGCATTCAGGACGCGAGACCGTTAATGTCTTCATTAAGAGTCGCCTTCTTCCGAGTCAAAAAGAGTCGGCCTATCGCCAAGTACCAAAACAAAACAACAAAAAGAACTATTCGTGCAGTGTGCTGAGAAGGCAGCAGGTCGCTTTAGACGATCTAATAATGACCCCACAAAGACCGGACGTTCATATATTCACGACATCAGTAAATTTTTAAGCCGAAGAGAAAGTGAAAAGAGATACATCTTGAGTACTTTTCATTTAGCTCAAGTACACGAGCCGTCGCCACTGTGTCATTCAACCAGTTCCATATCACGCTTCGCATCTCAACGAGCGATGCTAAATGAGAAACAAAGAGGCATGTGCTGAACGTCTGTGGCTCCTGTGGATTCAGTGGCGTAGCCAAAAGGGTGGGGAGGTTCAAACATACAAGGCCATGCACAAAGTATGGTTGAACCGCCCCAAACAACTTCTGGCTGAGCTCTACCCGGTATCACGGTTATAAATGCGAAGCGTTTCTTAGGGGACCAAAGACGCATTCACCAAATCCGTCTGTCTATCGATCTGCCTGTCCGTTCATACATCCATCCAAGTCTGGACATAACTTAACACGCCTTTTTTGTTTTTTTTTTGTTTTTTTTTATATAATCTCTATCTTTTGTTCTGATGAACATCGAATACTATGCATTCTGACCTGCTTCATTTGCCACCTCGCAACATTACAATGAACCCTTATGTCAAAGACCCTTATTACAACCTCTTTGAACAGTACCATAATGCATTGAAAACTGCCATCTTGAATACCAGACACGCAGAGGTACAATCAAGAAAATTTTTATACATTAAAAGCTCTTAAAGCCATGTTTCAAGAATATTTTTAATATACTTTTGGCGAACCTGCAAGACAGAAGTAGAAAAGCTTCAAAAACTGACAGGTTTCGATTTTAACAAGCATGTTGAGATCACAAGTAATGCTTATATGATTTCTGGTTGGGCTGCGCCATGCCTGGTAAGAATAATTGGCTGTGTCAATTTGTCTTGCTTTGACGGTGTATTCCATGCTGGTCGATAGGTGTGTTTGCTTGTATTTCACTGGTTTCTTGGCTTTCTTGACTAGTCCGGAAGTTTCCGGTGACTCATATAGGACATCACATCTTATCATCAAGGTGGTCAAAGTTGAAATGGCGCCAGTGGCTGTGGCATGCTTCATAATGATGTAGTTTTCGCGTAGGAAAACCGGGAATTAAGAAACCAGGGGGGGGGGGGGGGCTGCATACTTTGGTTTTTTCCACCTACATCCTTTAAGAGGGTACGACGTCGAATCTCCTGCCGAAACTAAACGGAATAACAAAGATGCTTACATAAAAATTAAAATATTTACCTAACGACAATTCAAGTTATACAAAGTACACATTACTATTGAAACGAAGATAAGACGCAGCAGCGAATATTTCAAAAACGCTAAAAAACATTCAGTCATGTTTCAACCGAATGAACGAGTTATTTGAGCATTTTTTAATGTTTCTTCTAAATATGAAATTGAGTCGCGTTCGACTTTCTGTCTCGTTGGACAATCGATCTCAACGGTCACGTGACTCATATGAAAATTTAGTACTTGTATGAGTGCGTGTATATATATACATGCAGAATCGAAAATCATGCGAAGAGGGTAACTAATTAAAAAATTCCATCCCTGCCCCCCCCCCCCCCTCCCCATCCCACGCCAGTGGTACACGGGGAAACGGAGCGGGCATGGACGTGTCTTGTTGGCCGAGATCACGTAGGTATGCCAATATGTGTGAACAGGGTTACCCTTCAGGGAGGGGAGGGGGGGAGGTTCCACACAGCGCCGCCCCCCTTTCATGTCAATGTTTGGGGCTGACTTTGCCTCCCCCCCCCCGACTTGCTACCCCCTATATGGAAACGTAGAGGGATGACTGCGCCCCCTCTTAGGAGACTAGGGGGGCGGCTGCCCCACCCCCTTACCCCATGCGTACGCCTAACTGCGGTGCAAAATACACTTTGTGAAACGGGGCTTATACAAAAGACTGGAAGAAAGCGAGTCGCTACCTCCTTGTTACTTCTATGCCTCATGTCGCGTACTTTCCGCCACAGTCCGCCATACTTGCTCCATAAAAGCACCTACTCGTCCTAAAAAAAAAAGAACTTTTTGAATCAGCTGAGACCTTCGCCACCTATTTCGTCAGGCCGCCGTCGGTTTAACCAGAGTCCTACAAGAAGCATTCAAAGACTCTCGTTTAACGCTTGATGCAGGCAGCGCCTCCTAGTAGAAGAAAAACAGGTTACGACAGTCTCTTGCCCTCCCGAATCACTAAAGCAAGACAAAGCTTCGCTTGCTTTGCGAAAGGTGGCGAAACCTTTGCAACAAACGACACTGGGGGTATTATTTTCGTGGCAAGGTGTGGCGCTTTCGTTGCAGCAAAGTATATATATATATATATATATATATATATATATATATATATATATATATATATATATATATATATATATATATATATATATATATATATATATATATATATATATATATATATATATATATATATATATATATATATATATATATATATATATATATATATATATTAGTTTTTTCGTACTTGGATTCCCCACCCTTGTTCATCTCCAAGTAAACAGAATGACTGTTAAACGGAAACATTTTCCTGGTCTGTTTAGGTTCCCTTTGACAACATTCTATTGTAGTCGTTTATTTAAAACACATGCACACAGCAGCTATTGATGGATTGAAACTACGTAGATGAGTTGAAAAAATTGAGACTTTCGTTTCAGGCTTTGCCCATTCATTCACCAAACCTAACCTGTTGTCATTTCACTCTAGGTACACTAATGTTTATTGTCGTCACAAGGCTAGTACTCCTAGTTCGTTCATGGAGAGTCATGCAATACACGTGTGTGACAGAAGTGCCCTTTCTGCAACTGCGCAAGAAACTTCGTAGTCCTGCACGAAATTGTTGCAAGAGTCAATAGTTTATGCTTTAATCCCAGCAGTTATGATATTAAAGGGTTCTTGCTACACGTGTATGACTTGCACTTACTAAATATTTCTTGGTGTACTGCAGGCAATTTGAGCGTTTTTATCTATCTATCTATTTATCTATCTATCTATCTATCTATCTATCTATTTATCTATCTATCTATCTGGGTTCTCTCGTGGTCATCCCCTTAACTTAAGGTTGACCAAAATTAGTACGGGAAAGTAACATGCTTTGACAAATATGACCCACTGGTTATGACATAACGTGAAAATCCCGTGTCACGTGCATCGGCAAACCCTTCCCTCCCTCTATACCACGGGCCGTGCACGGTACGCGAGTATGCGCCACAGGTGATTGACAGTTTGTGTACCAAGGAACGGCAAGAACAGACAGCGGTAATGCTAACGCGAGAGCGTTGAAAATCACAACATATCCACGATATCAATGATAATGAGTGGGGTGAATCGCCCGTCTATCCGTCCGTGTGTCCAACCATCCATCGATCCGTCCGTCCGAGAGTGCTTCCGTGCTTCTGTCCATCCGTCCGTCCGTCTGTAAGCCCGTCCATGCGTCCCTGCTTCCATTCGACTGTTCTTCTGTCCATCCGTCCGTCTGTGCATGCATCCGTTCGTCCGTCCGTGCTCCTGTCCACCCGTCCATCCTTGAATCCGTCTGTCCGTACATGCTTCCGTCCATCCGTCCGTGCTTCTGTTCGTCCGGCTTTTCATCCGTCCTTGCGTCCATCCGTGCCTCTGTCCGTCCGTCCATCTGTCTTTCTGTCAGTCACTCACACTAGCACCACCTGCTGAGTGAGTAATGCAACTAGGTCGTTACGAACCAGTCACAAAGAGACATGCAAGGACAGGCCAGCGGCTTTAAGAGCGTCGCCCCTAAAGAACTGATATCAGCAGCGTAGCAACGAATACGAAGAATAAATGCCGGGGCTCCAGCAGTAATCCAACCAAAGTATTTTGTGTGGACTAGCTTTACTGGCGTAAGCTCAGCACTGAATTGTCCCAACAAATCACTCATATAAAAAGTTAATGAGAACTAACGGACAATTCTTGTTAATATTCTGTCTAACAAAGAAAACGGACCCTTAAACCTACACTTCTCTGGTTCATAACAAAATATTGTCTTGCCACTGGTAAGATGGCGGGTTGTTGGAACTTGATAAGACCGATGCTTAGGCTAATTGGCGATTGGGAATCAACACATTATCACAGCGCAGGGCCACGAGTAGTTACGGCATAACTATGGAAAAAGAGACAAGGACAGAAAAGAGTGCTGACTTCAACTAAATGTGATTGGCGAAACGCTGGAAATGCATACTCATGACAGAAAGCGGCACATAACAGCGCAACCGCGCAAACTATTGCGTCACAGCTAGACAATCAATATCTCGTTAAGTGGGTACAAAAACACACCTCTTCGCAAACTCACAATCTATCGCGTCCAAGTCAGATGCTCGATTTTTTTTTCAGCGAGTGCAACCGAAGGCATGCTGATACATAGATGACCCAGCATTTGCATTTGATTAGCCTCAATAATTTCTCGTGTTGGCTGCTGACGGTGTTTTGCCATGGACAACGGTGCACTTCTCAAATCCCTGTCTGCAACCACATTCTCTACAAGGAATACCCAAATGACCTTGAACAGGTGAGCAAACATTGTAATGATGCTTCTTTAAGCGCTCATTCATGGCACCTGCCCATTTGTTCAACATGCATTTTGCCGCATGACAACGAGATCAAGTACACAACAGCAATCACACATGCTACGCACAGCGTCCTATGTTTAATTGTACAGCAGCTCCTTCGTGCGGACTGCGCACTAACACGTTTACAGAGCACTGAAAGCTTTTCTGGGGCAGAGAAAATAACCTTCACATCAACCTTATCACCTATCTTTTTGAAATTGCGAGCAATCTTATACAGATAGGGAATCACATTTAGAAGCAAACCACTTCTGCCGTACTTGTCGGCTCATTCGAAGCTCGTAAAGATAAGAATTGCAAATCATTGTTTTAGAAATGCTATTCACAAGTCTTGCTCCCGCATGTTAAACAGCAGCTTTGTTGAGCGGGCTTACCGTCTGCTAAGCGCCGGTTTCCTTGATCATGTGTTGGTTTCAGTGGCGTAAAAGTTGTTTGGACCATTAAACGGGGACGGGAAGCATCAGTGAAGTGCGTACCAGTAACTCAAAGCACATGCCTGCCTGCCCACCCGCCCACCCGCTGGCCTGCCGGCCTGTCTGCTCATAAAACTGGAAACTGGAAAGGTTTTGCTAGTGTCCGGAGCAGGCAGATGAGGGCGCTGCTGCTCTCATGCGGGGAAATGTGGCTAGCATTTTTGGATATCAAGGGAGCGTACGATAGCGTGGTTCAAGAGGAATTGTGGGGAATACTGGACATACTAGGCGTGCAACATGTCGTCACTAATCTTTTAAAGGGTATCTATAAAGGAAACAAGGTAGTTATAAAGTGGGAAAAGCAGGTATCCAAGCCTGCAGAGGTAAAACGGGGGCTTAGGCAGGGGTGCCCCCTGTCACCCTTATTATTCATGATGTACCTACAAGGATTAGAGGCAAAATTAGAGGGAAGTGGGCTGGGCTTCAACCTCTCTTTAGTCAAACAAGGAAAACTTATTCATCAGGCACTACCAGCATTAATGTACGCAGATGATATAGTGCTAATGGCCTACAACAAGGAAGATTTGCAGAGATTGGTGGACATCTGCGGTAATGAGGGAGATAGGTTAGATTTTAGATTCAGTAGGGAAAAATCAGCAGTCATGATTTTCAATGACAACGAAGGTAGTGAGCTTAGAATACAGGAGGTCACGCTAGAGATAACAGATAAATACAAATATCTGGGCGTATGGATAAGCAATGGGACCGAGTATCTGAGGGAACACGAAATATACGTGACGACTAAAGGTAACAGGAATGCAGCAGTCATGAAAAATAGGGCACTGTGGAATTACATTAGGTATGATGTTGTGAGAGGAATATGGAAAGGGGTCATGGTTCCTGGGCTGACGTTCAGCAATGCGGTCTTGTGCATGAGATCAGAATTTCAAGCAAGATTAGAAATTAAGCAACGTGGAATAGGTAGGCTTGCTTTAGGAGCTCACGGGAATACACCAAATCAGGGAGTACAAGGTGATATGGGATGGACATCATTTGAGGGCAGGGAAGCTAGCAGCAAGTTAAATTTGAGAAGCGATTGAGAGAAATGGGGAAAGAGTGTTGGGTTAGGAAGGTTTTCAGCTACTTGTACATGAAGAATGTCGATACAAAATGGAGGAAGCGAACCAGGAAGTTGACTGGTAAATACTTAGAAAACAGCAGGTGGCCAAACCAAAAAGAACTATCGGTTAAGAAAAAAGTGAAGGAAACGGAGACTGACATGTGGAGAATAGGCATGATTAAGAAGTCCGCACTAGAGATCTATCGAACTTTTAAGCAGGAAATTGTCAAGGAAAGGATCTATGATAATACTCGGGGTAGTTCTCTACTGTTTGAGGCCAGGACGGGAGTACTGCGAACCAAGACATATCGGGCCAAATACGAAGGGGTCGACACAGTATGCAGTGCGTGTGGAGAGGAAGAAGAAACTGCCGAACACTTGATAATGTTCTGTAAAGGGCTTCACCCTATAGTTCAGGATGATGGCGCAGAGTTTTTCAAAGCACTGGGATTTAGAGACAGCGAGGGCAAAATAGACTTTAAGCGGGTAGACTTAACTAGAAGGAGGTTATCTGATTGGTGGCTAAAGTCAAGGCACGAGTGAAAATTAAATCCTTCACTGCGAAGTACGAATCCTCAACTTCATTATTTAAAGGAAAAAAAAGATAAATGTAATGGTTAGTTCACTAAGTATTACGGCTAGGTGGCGTTAGCCGCCGCCCGATCTAAAGAGTACAGCCACATCCATCCATCCATCCATCGGGAGCGCTGCGTACGTTGGCGTACCGTCACAGGGTCGACACATCTCCGGACGTGGCCCGGGCCATATGCCCAATATGCGGCACTGAAGAGAATACCACAGAACACATCGTCCTCCGCTGCGCTGACTTGTGCCTGGGTCACCTAGAGGGCATCACCTTCCGCTGGCACTGGGATTCCGAGGAGATACGGAGAAGAGCACAGCGGTGGCCAGAGCGGTCCACGTCACAAAATAGAGATTGGTGCAGTGGTGGCGCAGAACGCGCAGACAGTGCCGACGTGCAGACAATGTAGACGTTTAGACAATGTAGCCGGTCTGCAAGGAGACACTGGCTGGCTCTTGCAAACGTGATAACTCGTTTTGTATGTGTGTATGTATGCGTGTATGTGTGTGTGTGTGGGTCACATTTTGTTTTTCTCTGTCTCTCTCTTCTTTTCTTTCTTACCTTTTTTTTTGGTTAAGGTAGTTGGGAGCTGCCTACCCGTTACAAAGGTCAGGACCACAATGCACCACCACCATCATAATCATCATCGGGTAATAGCCGAAGAAGCCAAAGGAGTGCAAATCAAGCCCCCAGTTTGCCATAACGCGCTTCTCGACGGGTTTTACCTTGATCGTGGCGTAATTTTACTTTGACACAGCAGAGCAACGACTTTATGCTATGCAACTGGCCGGAATTTTGTGACAATGCACTCTAGCATGAGCAGCTTCCTTCATTGAATTTTAAATGCCACGCAAAATATTCTAGCCGAAAGCGGTGGTAACCACGCAGTGAGAACACCTGTGACGAAGGCTCCGCACAGGTGGGGGATCACCCCATCGACAGCCTTTTGGTTTTCTTGTGGCGCACCCTACAGTCCCTGAAAGTTGCGAATGCATTGCCATCACCGTCATCATTATTGAAGTTTTTCGGCCTTTGTGAACAGGACGAAAATATTTCGACGCATTCCAAGCAAGGAGTTGCCGTCACCACGGGTTTATTTCCTTTCAGCAAAACGCGAAACAGGAGTTCCAGGACCGGGTCGGCGCTAAGAAAACCCACGAGAAAAGAAAGGCCATTGTGAACTCGACTCCATTCAAGGCTTTCCAGGGAAACAAGGAGGCACCTGTAGCCCTTTTCAAGGTCACTGCGGATTTGGAGAAACCGGAACCAGCGTGGTATTTGAGGTTTGGGCTGAAAGCTAAAACCAAAACCGGTTGTTGCTGCACCTTGCGAGTGAAGCGACGTCCCGGAAATTTGCAGTTAAGCCATAACTTCTGGCAGGCGACGAGGGATTTCTTTCTTCCCCCTCTCTACATGGCATCGGCTAAATGGAGTGCATGTTTTGACGATAAGCTGTCAGGCCACTACATTGTTCTACCAGAACGCCGTCAGGCAAGTTCGACACGTGTACCGGGAGCCGGTTTTTCGAACCTCACTCTAACTGCCGGTCAGAGTTCTTGGAAACCAAAGTCATCGGGCGTGGACGTGTGCAAAATCTTGGTGACGTGTGCAAACCGTTGGTGCAGTGCATTCGTGACCATATTTGGGCATCGTGTAGACTGTGCCCTGTCCACGTGCATTGTGTGGTGTCTTTCCCCGCGTTCGTGATTGGAGCACACAGACCATGGAGCACCGTATCGGCTGAAGCCGTGAACAATGCGCCCAGGGTTCGTGACACAGCGCTATATAAGCGGAAGACGTTTTTGTATATTTTAAGTTATATACTTCTTGAGTTCTACTTGATCACCTCCTTTTGAATTCACAGTTACTAACCATGTAAATAAATTGTTATCGTTCTTACGAGCGCCTCATCTGACTTATTGAATGATGGGTCTTAGGACGGGGGCCCGCTACCAGAATGAGACCCGCAGGACCCGGAGTCGCAACAACATGCATAGTTGGCGATGTTCTCAGATAGTCTCCGAAAAGATTTTCATGGCCTTAGTTTGCCTCATGCCTTTGTATTTTGCCTCGAGCAACAAAACATGATTATAAAACTCTCTTCTTAATATAAGAAGGGAGTTTGATCACAGGGGCTTAATCTACCCTTATAAAGTGGTTGCGGAGCTTGTTTCAAACGTTGAGGATACATTTAATTGTGCGCTTCAACAGGAGTGAGCTGAAAGCTTCCCTGCTTTTTGCCTTTTCGGCGGGGGGTGAAGCTTGGAGAAGCGGAGTTCAATGAGCATGTATAGACGGGAATCCACAGCAAACATAAATTCGACGCGCTGACACGTCTCCACTTCTTTTCTAAAGCAAAAACACATCGGCCGAAACACGCGAAAAGAAAGGCACAAGCAACGTTACTATTCTAGTAACGTAGGTTCCTGCGTACTATGTTGTTACAGCCCCTTCGAGTTTGTATTAATAATTGCTCACTAGATAGCGTTGTGTGTACATGTCCTTGGAAATAATATCACTAGATGGCGTTAGTGGTTTTCATATAGTTGACGATTAAACGGTGTAGATGACGCTGTTATAATAAGAAATCGACAGCATATCCACGAATTGAATGATGATGAGTGGGGCGAAGCGTCCGTTCATGCGTGCTAGAGTGCGATAGAGCGCACGGACGGATTTACAGACAGACTGATGGAAGGAGGGACGCTTCGCCCAACTCATCATGACTCCCTCCGTGGATATGCTGTAATTTTTATACACTCTAATTGGGGCAACTATTATAAGCAGACTTGCATGGTATACCCATGACACCATCAATCATCATTATCTTGTGTGCTCGCCTGTTGAGGTGTCCTCTTAAGAAGAGACAGTTACAGGAGGCACTTTTTTCTTCTTTTCCTTATCACAACCACTAAGAGAGAAACATCCACAGAGCCACTACTCGTCATTCTACGAGAAAGCGTGGTGATCGCTACACACTTGTTTAAGGCATTATGTGCCCTTGTTTGATGCTTTGGCTGAAGACCATGAAGAATTACGCCTTAAGCTTTTGTGATGGAATGGAGCATTCAACGACATACACTCTAAAAAATCACAGCGTATCCATGGAGTGAATGTTGGTGAGTGGGGCGAAGCTTCGAAGGTTTTCATCAGTAAACCGTGAATCATCCGCTGGTCCGTCCGTCCGAATGTATGTATGCACGTATATACACATGCCCGTCTGTCTGTTCATTCGTCTGTCCACATTTACGTCTGTCTGTATGTCCGTCCGTTCGCCCATCTAGTCAATACTCCAAGTACCATAATCTCGCATCTTTTGACCATATATTCATCATATACAAGTACCACCATCCAGTGGTCAATTCAAGCACTAAAACGAGAGGCGACTACTACATACAGGAGACGCACGACCCACGCCTTAAGGAGCTTCGTACATATAAGAGAGTGTACCTTACTCTTTTCAGGGGGTTCTGACTTGCCACGTTTACGACTCTCTTTAGAGAGACAGAGTGCATGGCTGTGTTGATGGGTCAGAGTCAGCGTGCTCCGGAGAGTCCCCTGACGCTCTTAGGTTGAAAGAACTCTTCCACTAAGAATCACACTACCACTTTGTAGGGAGTCGGGCGAACTCTTGCCGGAGACGCTCTTACGTGGGTCAAGAGACTCTACGGCTATTTTCATCGGCATCGCAGATGTAAGCAAAGCATTGAATCAGCAAACGGAAACAAGGAAAGACAGCGCACGGCGGCGGCACAACGACGTGTGCCGTTGAAAGTCTACAGCTTTTCCCGTTACCGGCAAGGCATGTCCTACACATATTAAAATACTACCGTGTACGTGCTGGCAGAACCACACCATATCTCCTCCTCAAATCACCGTATCAAGTTACAGTTTTAGTTAGACATCTGCAACATCCCCGCGGACGCATGCTACTGTTGAAAATGGCTGGCAGCCTAATTCCGCAGAGCTGCTGCAGACACCCAGCCAGCGCTGTGTAATTAGTCCACGCGAAAACAGAACACTCACTGTTAACAGGCTCACGTTATCTGTGTCCGCGGCTCCATGAGTATTCCTTCAACCGAGCGTCACTTCAAGCACGGAGCATGTGTGACCGCCACCGAAGACGCGCATGTTCACTCGAACTAAGAGCTGCAGCTACCATGACATGCGACCAGCGAAACCAACGCAACGAATTCAAAGGATGGATAAGACAGAGAGAGAGAAGGAGAAGGCACTGGGGGTGGCACCGCAGCAGTCGCCGCACCACCGCACTGGTCGCGCCGCGCTAAGTTGTCAGGAAACGCCATAAGTTATCAGGAAGGTAGGCTAAAAAAATCTAAATAATTGTGCTTCACGAGCAAAGGGAGGAGGAGGACGAAAAAAAGATTTGCCCAAGCACTCTCAGCCAACAAAGCTGAAACACGTGGCCCCCGCCTTTATCGCTAGGTTAATCCCGATGATTCTTAAAGAGCAAAACGACATTTTGCGTATCAGAAAAGGGCGATTTCGCAATCCCGAAAACGCCACTTTTTTTTTTTTTTTGACGATACGACACGTGGTAAGCGAAAAAAGGCACGAAGAGAAAATGCGGGTAAAGATACCACATGGGTATTCCCGCACCAAACACCGTGAAGTCATAGATTTGGAAGGCGTCTACTTGATTCTACGTAGCTTCTATTTGACGGTTAATGTGCATAGTCATCTGTGGGCGCCATAGACATAGCATACGAAGTTCCAGAAAATTCCATCGCTTTAATGTCGCGATATACGAAAAATACACTTGTAAATTTTCGACGTCCCATGCAGAGATGTCGGTGCGAAATTTGATAATGAATGTTCAACTATTAATTTATGGTATTGAACTATATGGTATTAGAGTTCTCAGAGTTTGTCAATCTGAGCCAAGTCATTCTTTCTCTTAAAGTCACCTTAACGTCTTTCTCAATTATTTTCTCGCATTTGCTCTTCTTTCCCCTTTCCTTCTCATTTTCTTCTCCCTTCCTTCATTGTAAGGCAGCAAACTAGATGTTATGGTTGTGTTTTACCTCTTTGACTTTCGCACATTTTTAGGGGCGAAGCTCTTTATGGCGCGGCTTGTGCGTCCCGTTGTCGCAGTACGTAACCTGTGGCACATGCCCGCCCTCGGGCACATATCCGCATGTCCACATCTTACGAAAAACGTAGCACGGCGTCGTTATCCTGCTGTCGGTGTTAACAAAGCGCTGACAGCAGAAATGAGGTACATACTCTCATTTAGTTCCTGAATTGTTCGCTGGATGGCGGTACTTGTATATGATGAATATATATGATAAAAAGAAGCAAGATGGCGGTACCTGAATTGTTCACTAGATTAAGGGATGGACTCACAGACAAGCAGGACAGACACACGGACGGATGGACAGACGCATGAACGGGCGCACGTTCGGATGGACTGAAGCACGGACGCACGAACAGACGCACACATGGGTATACGTACGGACGCATGGAAGGAGGAACAACGGATTGATGGACACTTGGCCCCGCTCATCATCATTCATTCCGTGGATATGCTCTGATTTCTTTTGTCTCTCTCAATAACTTGTTACCCATTTAATGAGACCTGATTCCCTTGTCCAAAACAGAGCGTGGTCCCTAATTTTCCCATAGTGATGCATTTGTGTTTCAATGAAACTGGGTTAGTTTGAGTTTGTGTGTCAATGACGTTAGTTGTGAAATGACAACTCGTTAGGGTAAACTGGTTTTGTGCGTTCCCACGAAACCACAACGAGCCACTAGTGATGGAAATGAGCCCCGCTTTCGACTGCGCCACTCGGACGCACGCGCTCGTCACTTGTCTCTTGCTAACACCCCTCCAGG
This sequence comes from Rhipicephalus microplus, assembly GCF_013339725.1. Lineage (NCBI taxonomy): Eukaryota > Metazoa > Arthropoda > Arachnida > Ixodida > Ixodidae > Rhipicephalus > Rhipicephalus microplus. The sequence continues at coordinate 22,205,233 of NC_051169.1, read as the reverse complement.
AAAGAAACACGTTTTGAGAAATTTATATAAAGCTTCCCACGTCCAATGCCCGTGTGACGAAAACTTGTCATTTCGCACGTGAAAGAGTAGGGCATGGAAACTCATGCCCGATTGCGTGTGTATAGTTTCCTTACCCTACACGCGCAAAGAATTGCCGGGAAGCCCACTTTACCCGAAGCGCAGTGCAATGCAGCGGAGCCGAACGCAAAGGCACCTGCCGCGAATGATGCCGCGCCAGACAAAACCCATGTAGCACGTCGGTCGGGGTGAGCGCGTGACGCGACGCGGTCTCCCGGAGGGATGTGCAGGTTGCGGTGGCAAGAAGTGCAGGGCCCCAAGTAGGCGGTCATCGCGGCCGTGCCGGCAGGTAGTGCAGTAATGGCGGTGGTTCGCGCTGCCCTCGCCCCCCCCCCCCCCCCGCGCCGAGAAGGAAATCAGGATCGCACGCGCATTCAGGGAGGAGGTATAGCAAGGGGGGATGGCCGGATCGGCCTGATAGAAGAGTACACGCCCATAGTGGCGCTCCCATTGGCTGCCAAAGAAGCCGCGCTGCTGCAACAAGACGCCTCGCGGCTGGTGTGTTGCCGGACCGCGCCCAGTGCACTCGCCCTTCCAGCAACACCGACTGCCGCGGCGGTTGCTGCCTCTCCAAAGCCAGCAGCGTCGCGTTGGCGTCCACCGACACTTTCCCCCCTCCCGCTGTTCAACGAGAAAGAGCAACCGGGCGCGCGCACGACGTCGGCCGTGCTAGCGCGGGACGCCGCCGATACGTCGGCCCGGAACGCCGTCCGGTGCTGCCGCCACGGAGGGATTATCGCGGCGCGTTCACGGGCACCAATGACACGCGACGACAGCGGTGAATTGTCCTCGAGCACGTGCTGCGGATGTTATGTCGACTACATCAACCTCCTCTCCCTGCGCCTCCTGATGTGACTGGAACGCCTACACCTGGACACCAGCGTTGCAGAGGTGTGCGTCGGGTGTAAACCCCACCGCCGTCACCATTGTTCCTAGTGACTGAAGACTGCTGTGGTCGCGTGCCTTTCGAACCGTGTCATTCGTGCTGAAGTCATTTTTCGCGCTCCGAAACTGGCAGTTGCCACTGCCGAACAACACCTTGCGAAGAAGCGTTACGCCAGCTTGCCGTACAGGTGGCGCTGTTTCGTGCTACGGAAACTTGTTGGCCTGAGGAGTCAACGTGACGGACCGTGCGTGTCCTTTGCTAAGAAAGTCCACTAGCCATGCTGGACCGCTGTGGATTTCCGCTTCCACCAGGGATGAATAACTTCGTGACACCTGTGCTTCCAAGGGTAAGTGCCACAAGGCCTTCTCCTGCAATTTGCTACTTCAGGACACAATCTTTGCGTTAGCAAAAGTATGGAGATTGTGAAACGGAGGCGACTAAGACGAGGCTGTACCTTTTTACAAGTGAACGACATTTAGTAATTACGTGCTTTATCCCTCTGTGCCTTGGCTACTGAGTGACCCTTACCCCTGTATTCAGGAACCCTCCTTAACTTGAACTTGACTTGCCACCACCGTCTACAGCACAAACACGTTTCAAACGCGCAGCATTGAAAGTGGTGGCAAGTCAATTTTAAGTCAAAGAGCATTTCTGAATACGGGGTTTAAAGATTACTTCTGTCCAGGAGGTTGCGGTGCTGTAGGACGACCTGGCCCATCGAGCACTGCTAACTTTAGTGAACGAAACCAATTTGACCTTACGTTTATAGGAATTTTAACACGAAAGTGCTTCATGTCGAGATTCACTAAGACTTCAGGGATGCATTTTATCACGGAAATGACGTTGAAAGAATGTACGCGGTTAAATGTAAAAGAAAAAAAGGTCTTTCAAAGGGCATCGAACCGCCGCCCTATCTGTCGGCAGCGAGATGCGGAGCACGCTATCCGCTGCGCCACGACTTTAGACTCCAGCGGCTTTACAAACGTGCCTTTTATATCTCACGCCTTTCTTTCACAGTGCTCTTAATCATCGCGGTGTTGTCGTCCTGTTGATCAGCGGCGAAGTAATTCAGCATTTCGGCGCACTCCGCGATAAGCAACTGCTACGCGTGTGGCTAGGCCTCCGTGCTATTCGGCACAATTTCCACAAAAGTGCAATTTTTTTCAACGTCGTAACACAACGTGAGGTGGCGTGCTTCATCCCAAGTGTCGGCCTTGCTCATAGCGTCCGTCCCGTCCCCCCCCCCCCCCCCCCCAAAAAAAAAAGACCGCGTATCCTCGTGCTTCGCTGCAAATGTAGGCGAAAAGACGATACTCTTCTACCAGCGGTCTTGTTCATGCTTAGCGTCACATTTTCAGCGCAGCTCAAGAAACACAAACGTCTTTGGGATTACTTATATTGTATTTTTCAATAAAAGAACTCATCACCCAGTGCTTACGTATTGATGTTGCGCGTGAGAAGTGCGTATTTGCTTTTTCATCAACAATGTTCAAAAGTATGAAGGCAGCCACCAGTTCAAGATGGCTGGGCGTTTAGCAAGTCGGGTTAAGTGTTGGCAAGGTGGCTGAATCGTGTCACAGACAGGCACACTGTCTGGAAGTTCTGCGTCTGGGACGGCTTTCAGCTCTCCCATAGTAGAGTACCCTGTGCTCTAAATCGTTACCCCCTTTTTCAAACCCCCCCCTCCCCCCTGTGTATGTTGTGTTCTGTCGCAATGTTCTGTTGGATTGTAATTGATGTTCACTGTCTGTGAGAATAAATTTCTCTAAACACATTCGACCCTATCGTCTACAGAGGTGGGTTTTTAGCGGCACGGCTCAGTGCTCTCCCATAGTTGAGTACGAAGTACTCGAAATTGTTAAACATTATCGCTAAACACATCGACTATCCCAAGAAAGGCTGTTGCGGTAAAACAAAATGGCAAAATATCCACGGAGTCGGGTGAAACATTCGCCCGTCCATGCGTCCATCCACCCATGCGTTCGTGCGTCCGTTCATGCGTCCATCCACGCATCTGTCTGTGTGTCCGTTCGTCCATCGATTCAACACTCCAAGCATCACCATCTCGCAACTTTTCATCATATATTCCCCATATAGAAGCACCGCCATCCAGCGGACATTCCAAGGACTAAACGCTCGCTAAACCTTTCTAAAACCAAGGAGGTTACGCCCAGCGAGCATAACGTATAGAAACTTTTTCCTGTCAGATAGTGCTAAATGTGCATGCCAATGGCTGCTAATGGGAAAGGAGGGACAGGAGAATTCGGCTTTTACTTTTTACAGCTTGCGCTTCGTATCCACTTCCCACCTTTAACCACCTCGAGTTCATGGTACTATATAGTAGTTCATTGTATTGATGGCACTGCGGCTCAACGCTCGCTAAACCTTTCTAAAACTAAGGAGGTTACACCCAGCGAGTATAACGTAGCAACACTTTTTTGTCAGATAGTGCTCAATGTATATGTGCCAATGGCTGCTAATGGGGATCTCAGCGTGCGTGTTAACTAAAAGATGAATGCTCCTGTCTTTCATTCCTCATTAGCAGTCATTGGCATGTACATTGAGCACTATCTTTTATTGTTCAACAACGCACAGAAGAAATCTCTCACCGGCACCACCTTGGAGGTCAAAACGCTATACTTGTTACACACTACAAAGGCTACGAGGGATAAACAGGTGCCGCTATAAGGAGCTTCACCCCTAGTATACAACCTTGTTGGACCTTGTCAGTTTGTGCTGAGGCCCACGGGATGGCATTATGCTCTCCCATAGTAGAGTACCAAGTACTCTAAATCGTTAACCACTTTTTCTAAACACATATCAGCACGATGTGCGCCTATACCTAGCCCACCTGTAATACCGCGTTCCTCGCTCACACCGAGAAAAATCGCTGCCGGACTGGACCACGCGACGTGCCCAGCGTTTCGTTCTGGTCTGGCCGTGGTGTTCAATCTCGCTTTTTAACATGCCGCAGGATGGCGCCCTTAGCTCAAGCCCTGCTATGCGTCCAACATGTGACGTCCTTCTGGAAAATATTACACCTCTTTCTCTGATTATGCTCTCGCCGCTGACACCTACAGCCACCACCATGATTTGTTTAATCGTTAATCATGGTCGTTAAACGACGGAATGGGGATGTACTATTAAACGTCAACGTCGGGTGCGTACACGTTATCAATATGCGTTGTGCAAGCTGGCCTGTATCAGTATATATAAACATGCAGTTACTTCAGTAAGGGCACGTTATACTTTCGAGTCATATTGAATTCCCATTACAGAGGGATCAACCATATTTTTCGACGTTACCATTTTTTTGTTCCTGTCCGTATTATTTGTTTACTTTCCCTTTTTCTTTTTTTTTTCTACTCTGTCTATTCCCTCATCGAGAAAGCATAGGCAGGTGATGCACCCCTATAGAAGACAGTTGTTAACCTGCTCTCTCCTTCTTTCCTCTGTGTACGTGTTTATTTATGTATGGCAATCAAGCAATAATAATGATAACAATAACCATTAAAGATACTTTTTTGCGTCATAAACTGACTATACCCAAGGATAGTGAATAGGTAACAAAAGAGTGACAGAGACTTTAAATCAGCAGCGTACAAATACAAGTCTCCTTATCATTTGTCCGTCCACAGCTGGAATTTCCGGCGTCCGTATGGTGTCCTCTCCAAGCATATATTCATTCACTCGAATCTATACAAAAACGTGCAGCTCGCTTCGTCGTCGGCGATTACAAGAGCGCATCAAGCGTGTTTGATATCGAATCGATGATATCACTTCAATCTTTGGAGTCGCGTAGGAACTTACCAGTCTTCTTCATAACGTAATCTGCAGTCAACACCCATCTACATGCCACTTACCCACGTGCATCGTATATCTCGTCATCTTTACAATCGCTGAAGGTTGGAATGCCTGTTCAGTCAAACAAAGGGTTTTAATTCATCGGCGCTACCTCGTGCCATAGAATACTGGAACAATCTTTCAGATAAAACTGTTAGTGCACGTGAACCTGAAACGTTAAAAAAAAGAACTACATGTTATTCTTTCATAACTTTTTTTATGTTTGTATTTTTTCTCGCATATCCTCGACTTTCAGCTTGTGCGAAGGATGCTCGCTCTTGTTTAATTCGTATAACCGAATCAAGTGTTTTATTGCGAATTTCGTCCGTCGCCTTCTCACTCATTGCTACTAATATGTTCAGTGTACTTAAAGATTTGTATTTAGCATTCACTTTGTACAACTCACCTGTTCCTGTATTCACTAACTCACGATCTGTGATGTTTGAAATATTATGTATGACCCCCCTCGCATAATGTTTGAAATTGGAACATGTGATGTACTTGAATAAATAAAAAAGCACACATCACAAGAAGAAAAAAAAACAAAACAATTAAGGCTTCATACTGCAATGATTAGTAAAAATTAGCGATTTTTTTCTGAATCAACGATTCTGTACAAAACTAACTAAACGATTTCGAAAACTTGTAAACAACTGCATTCCTGTCACTATTAGTATAAATACAATTCAATGAAATTTTTCGCTAGCTATTTCAGCACATGGAATACACGTCCCAAATACGCTGCGCGCTTGTGTCATTAAAATTTATGGTCAGCATTGAAGAGATGAGCAAAATCAATTGCCATTTAGATTGCTGCAACAAATGGCCGTGCTGCTTCTTTGTTATTACACTCGACAACTGCAGCGCCGTTTATCAGAGAAGAATGAGCTCCATTTTGCTATACGAACGTCTACAGCAAAATAGTAACATATCACACCTTCCAAAATGCCAACACTGAACTAATTTCTAATTATCTCTAAGAGAAACACGACTCATTTGTCTGTATTTGTGAGTGCAGACTGGCCACATGCATAACACTTCATAAAAGGATCTAGACGTCAGCTTTCTTTTGAAGAGCCCCGCCTCCCAGATCTCGACAAATAGAGTATAGATAGGTACAGCCAAAAAAAAAAAATGTCAGAGGACTGACTTTTTATGATAATTTTTATTATTGGGGTGGATATAGTCACTTCGTCTATAAGTGTAACAAAAGCCTAATTTTGGACTTCATCAATCACAGTGCGTTCTACTCTCTACAAATATTTAATATCCCGTTACCGCAGACACCCATTATAGAGCAAGATTCTAGTATACCGCGCTTATACGAGCTCTTTGCTGCGCAGAAAAGCTAATTATCCCCCCGTACACTGCTTTAAGTTCAGTTGAAGGTACTTCTGAATGAATGGTCTCAAGAGGAGCCTCGAAGCAGCGTCTTTTGTTATTTCATGCTCTCAGTGAGGATAATCGATGAACAGTTAAAAAAACAGCAGGAGTAGAACTGAGGAACGCGACAGCTTGGCAGGTATAATGGCTCGAGGTCCCCAGCACTAAAACTTGCTGGTATATGCTAAGACAATTCTACATCCTCAGAGATGCACTGCACAATCGTTCAAAGCAGTGCTCTACCCGGACGAGAGGTGAGGGGGTTCCAGTTAATTCGCTCAATTATTTCTCAATGTAGTTCCACGAGAACAAAAAAACAGAGTTTTCTAACATGGTGCAAATATATTAATACCTAAATAATAAATAACAAGTCTCAGCTAACGGAAATAAATCACCTGACCTCTTCGAGCAACAGTACATGACAGGCATGCGTCAATTATGCGCTAGAGTTAGCGGTGCGTTTGCGTCATGCTTTTGCGCATTCCCTCGTGAAAATATTAATACAGAACAGCCGCAGCATGCCTTGCTGCATGAAAGGGAAAGGGGACGACAGCTGTTGCTGGTTGTTGATGAACTGGTGCCATCTTGTTCGCCGAGCTCTGTGCTTCTCATATAGTTTAATAAGTACGTTACGCGTAACATTATTCAACAGCTTAGTGAGAATGGCTGATGATAGGTCGGTTAATGCAATCAGCCTGTTTCGATAGCAGTGCTCGGGACATGCGAAATAGGAAACTGGGTGACAAAGTGGTACTGCAGTTACAGCGGCTGCAGGAGCAATTGCTTGCTGGTCGCCTCGCCGGCTTCTATACGGTGAAAGCTTAACATACGTGTTCTCTTTCTGTCAAATTGGGCTTTCCGGTGCTACAGTTACGTTATCAGCAAGTTATGAATACTCTGCAGCGTCCTTATGAAGGTGGGGCTCGACACAGTTTGTGTAGATGCAGTTAGCACAGATTACAAGACTCGGTTCAATCCAGCTCTAAGCACCGTCTTAAAGTTGTAAGCCTACCTGAACATGTCGAGGCTTTCAATCAGATTGCTGTATACCTTCTGCTCTGTGCAAGCTATAGCTTTCGTTATACAGTGCCCCGCTGTGACCGTTGGATACTGAACACATTCCACAAAATGCCGCTCATGAACAACGCAGGTCTTGTAGCATACACACAATGCACATAGGCCTTAAGGGCATGTCTACATCGCAATGAAAAAAGCGCGTTCATATATTGCGTGCGCTCTATGAACTCGGAATAAGTCACTCGGTCAGCACACGTCCCTGTCCAAGAAACAAAAGACTCAGTTTGTATGATTACCTTCTTATTTCATTTTTGCTTTTTATGTATTTTTTCCTGTCTCACTCTTTTCTTGTTTTTCAGTCCCTCATCCCCTTCCCCACGCACAGTAGCAAGTCAGCGATTCACACACGCCGGCTAAATACGCATTTCAACGAAAAGTTCTCTCTATCTTTCTGTCGAGAAAACCGAATACGTTCGGTTTTGTGAAAACTATTTCACTCCCAGCTCAGACGAAATCATATTATCCGTCAGTAGCACCAGGGCTACCTAAGCGCGTAAGTATAGTGGTGAAATTCCTTCATGCCTCCACAAGCTATCCGGTGTTCCAAGTGCCCTGAAAAGTGCCGCGCAAAAGCAGGCCGCCCTCTTCAAAAGCTGCAGGTGCGCCTCCTCCTCGTTTGATGATATTAGTGTAGGCAACCCTTAGTGTCTGGTGCAGCCGCGCCCCAGACGAAATGCTTCTTCACTATACAACGTCTGTGTAAAAATACAAGGAAAAGAAAGCAACAAAAAGAAGTAAGGTTGGAGGAAAGCGCAGAAAGAAATAACGCAGTAACATTGGGAGAGAGCACACAATGGTCGATCACTAAGATCGTATTGGTGGCCGCTCCTAGGGTTTGTTTATGTGGGCTCAGGAACAATTAACAAACAAACACGACAAGAGCAAGCGTCTGGGGATTCCAGGCGCAAGGAATGACCGGTATGCCTGCCCCCGTATTACTCCGCCGCGCGGCTACCGCGCACACCTCATCGAAATCACTGCAGGTGCGCGAATTTGGCTCTCGTGTCAGCGACGGGAAATCCCCGTTTCTGAGGCAAAGGCCACAGAAGCACCTCATACGGAAAGAGGCACCCCACTGCAAGAGCTTTTTTTTTGTTATGATTTCTATTGTTTACTGGATGTCTTGCGGGGAGCAGTGGCAACAGAGGAGTCGTGATGCCCAGCGAACGGGTGCTAAACTATACTATACCCATATCTGTTACTGTCAGCCGTCTGCATTCTGTAGACGCACCACCGCGAGAAGAAGGTATACGCTATAAGTTATACCAAAACTTAAGTTGCTTTGTTTGAAGGGGGCACTCGTTGAATGCCTTGTAAAAAACCTATTTTCATTATTCATTGTCAGTAAAGCACCCCCTTCATCCGGATTTTGAAGTTGGGGGGGGGGGGGGGGTGGAGCCTTCTCCATCATCTATATACTCATAAGCAGAGGCGTTCAGTGGATGGCGTTGGGATGTACGTGAAATTACCAAACACTGCAGTGAATCTAGACCTACCATAAACGAGCCAATCTTACAACGGCGAACCCACCGCAATCAACCTGTTCGATGGAACCGTTGTCATGACAGTGTACTTAATTAACCCCAAATCTCTCCCGAGGCAACGTAGAAAAATACATCCATCTTGCCATTCGCACGCGTCGGAGATTTAAACGTTAACATCACGGCTCCGCCGTAGTGATCTAGTGGCTAAGGTTCTCGGCTTCTGACCCGCAGGTCGTGGGATCGAATCCCGGCTACGGTGGCTGCATTTCCGATGGAGGCGGAAATGCTGTAGGCCCGTGTGCTCAGATTTTGGTGCACGTTAAAGAACCCCAGGTGGTCGAAATTCCCGGAGCCTGCTATTGCGGCGTCTGTCATAAACATATGGTGGTTTGGGGAGGTTAAATTGCAACGTTGACATCACGGAAAATTACTGACTCGTCCAGTATGACGTCTCGACACGCTCTGCGATGCATATCGCATGACTGGAAACAACCAACCACCACTACGGGAACGTGCATAGACCTCTTATTTGTCAACTTCGGGCTAGATTCGATAGAAAAACTACTGGCTGTAGATTCCGTGGACCACAAAGCAGTATAATAATGAAGGCAAAACGGAATCCACAACGCAACACGGCATAACATTTATAACCGATAGACGTTGTACATAACTACACAACGCTTTGTCACTCATTTACATTCGTGATTGGGCAATGCCGCGAGTGATTTACGGTAACACTTTGATTTATGATTTATGATCATGATTTATGATATGATTTATGACCATGAGTGATAAATCACTCATGATCATGATCATGAGTGATTTATGATCCCACTGCTTCGCCCACTCATCAACATTCGTTTCGTGGAGATATGGCGTTTTCTTTTTCTTTTTACAGCAAGGCTGCTACGTTTGAAGTTTGTAGTTTTGTCGTATACACAGAAAAACATTATCACTGCGAACCTACCAAAACATTTTCCGTATCTTATTCCTTTCTTGCTTCGTTTTCACAACACGTGGGCCGATTTGTCCGGTGTGACATGGAAAACCCTTGATGGCCGTTAAACGAGTAAAGAAACGGAGTGACAGAAAAATATACAGAGAAAGAGAGAAAAAAAGAAATTCGTGGCGAAAAATTATTGGTTGATTGATATGTGGGGTTTAACGTCCCAAAACCAGCATATTGTGACGACGCGAGATTGACGAGCACGCAAAGCGCCTCAAACAAATACGATTTATCGATCGCAGGAAACAGACTGCAACGACTTCTTCGTCCTTTTACCCTCGGCCAAAGACACTCGCACTCCTTCGTTGTCCTCACCATTGGCACATACGCGCGTCATTATTCCCCCTTTAAAAAAAAAACATCGTCCCGATGTTAAACGTTTGAGAAGCAAGGCGCGAAACAAAAACTGCACAGTTAGTCACTGAAAGTAAAGCTTCATCCGAAGCACGTGGACAATTTCTGGTGAATGTCTGCGCCGCTTTGAACACTGCACGCCGTCCGGAACCACCTCGTAGTTGACGTCACTAATGCGTCGCAGAACCTTGTAGGGCCCGAAGTACCTTCGCAACAGCTTTTCGGAAAGCCCACGCTGACGAACAGGTGTCCAGACCCATACTTTGTCGTCCACGTTGTATATGACGGGTCTGTGCCGGAGGTTGTAATACTTGGCATCGTCGTCTTGCTGTTTGGTGATTCGCAACCTGGCAAGTTGTCTGGCTTCTGCTAGCTGGGTAAACTCTTGGGCGTCTGTCTCATTGCCATCATTTTCATGAGGGAGCATTGCATCTAACGTTGTTGTAACCTCGCGTCCGTAGAGGAGACTAAAGGGTGTCTTCCGAGTGGTCTCTTGACGAGCTGTGTTGTAGGCGAACGTGACGTAGGGCAAAATCATGTCCCAGCTCTTGTGCTCTACATGCTTATCATGTCAGCCAGGGTCTTGTTGAGGCGTTCGGTGAGCCCGTTGATCTGGGGATGATACGCCGTTGTCTTCCTGTGAGCTGTACCACTTAGTCGGAAAATGGTGTTCAAAAGCTCGGCCATGAACGCAGTACCTCTGTCGGTGATTACTATTGCGGGGGCACCGTGTCTTAAGACGATGGCTTCGATGAAAAATTGCGCCGCTTCAGCTGCCGTTGCCCGTGGCAGAGCGCCTGTCTCCGCGTATCGGGTCAGGTAATCCGTGGCGACGATTATCCACCTGTTTCCAGTGGCAGACTTTGGGAAGGGGCCCAGAAAATCCATGCCAATTTGTGCAAACGGTGTCGCCGGCACTCGAACAGGCTGCAGCAGGCCAGCTGGTTTGATGGATGGTGGCTTGCGGCGCTGGCAATCTAGACATGCCTGCACGTAAGTTTTGACAACTTCGGCAAGTCTTGGCCAGTAATAGTTCTGCCTTATCCTCGCCAATGTTCTTGCGTAACCCAAGTGACCAGCGGTAGGTTCGTCGTGACAGGCTTGCAGTACCTCACGGCGAAGCGAAGAAGGAACGACGAGCAAGTAGCTGCTGCCGGTGGGTGAAAAGTTCCTCTTATAAAGAACGTCATTTCGCAAGCAGTACGACGGCAGCCCTCTCGCAAATAACTTCGGAACGCTATTCGCTCGCCCTTGTAGGTAATCTATAAGTGGTAGCAGCTCAGCATCACCACGCTGCTGTTGAGAAAAGGTTGCAGTGTTCACAATTCCGAGAAAGGCCGTGTCGTCATCGCCGTTGTCCGGGGATGCCGTCTCAACAGGAGACCGAGAAAGACAGTCGGAATCGGTGTGTCGTTTTCCCGACTTGTAGGCAACAGTGAAGTCAAATTCTTGGAGCCGAAGACTCCATCGTGCAAGGCGGCCAGACGGATCTTTCAAGTTGACTAACCAACAGAGAGAGTGGTGATCGCTGATAACGGTGAATGGGCGGCCGTACAAATAAGGACGAAACTTCAGGACTGCTCATACCATTGCAAGACATTCTTTTTCCGTCGTAGTGTAATTAGCTTCAGCTCGGGACAGCGTCCTGCTGGCATAGGCGATCACGTTTTCATTGTTGTCCTTCGACTGTACGAGCACTGCTCCAAGACCCACATTACTAGCGTCTGTATGAAGTATTGTCGGCGCGTCTTCATCGAAGTGGGCCAGCACGGGGGGTGTTTGCATTCGCTGACGAAGCTCGTGAAACGCCTGCTGTTGGTCTTCGCCCCATCTGAAGGGGGTATCTTCCCGAGTATGCTGTGTCAATGCCCATGCGATGCGCGAAAAATTAGCAATAAACCGCCGGTAGTAGGCACAGAGACCTAAAAAACGTCGCACTGAATTTTTGTCTGATGGTGTCGGGAAGTTTGCCACGGCGGCAATTTTATCCGGGTCGGGTCGGATCCCTTGGCTGCTCACGACGTGACCGAGGAATCGAAGTTCGTGAAAGCCGAAGTGGCACTTTTCTGGTTTTAGAGTAAGACCGGCCAAGCATATTGCTTCAAAAACTGCTTCGAGCCTTCGTAAGTGTTCCTCGAAAGTCGCCGAAAAGACAATCACGTCATCGAGATACACCAAGCAGGTTTGCCACTTAAGTCCCGACAGAACCGTGTTCATGAGACGCTGGAATGTTGCTGGCGCCGAACACAAACCGAAAGGAAGAACCTGAAATTCATAAAGTCCGTCGGGCGTAACACAGGCGGTCTTCTCACGATCTCTCTCATTCACTTCAATTTGCCAGTAGCCGCTTTTTAAGTCCATAGACGAAAAGTAGCGTGTATTTCGTAGTCTATCCAATGAATCATCAATACGCGGCAGAGGGTAGACGTCCTTCTTTGTGATCTGATTAAGCTTACGGTAGTCGACGCAGAAACGCAAGCTACCATCCTTCTTTTTGACGAGTATACTACAGGTGATGCCCAAGGACTGTTAGACGGCCGAATAACACCATCTTCTAGCATCGTTTTCACCTGTTTTTGAATTACCTCACGCTCCTTTGGGGCGACCCGATAAGGATTTTGCCGGATGGGTCTGGCATCGGAATCCGTGATGATGCGGTGTTTCGTCAGTGCCGTTTGACCAACTCTTGATGTGGATGAGAAGCAGCCGTGGAACTTGATCAGCGTGAGAAGGCGGTCTCGCTCAATGGGAGATAACATTGGACCAACGTCTACAGGTGTCGGTGTAGTGATAGTAGACGCTGCTGCTTCCTCCACTAAATGACAATCTTCTGTTTGCGAGAGTTCGTCAAAATAGGCAATAGCCGTGCCTTTAACTATGTGTAGGCGTTCTCTGCTGAAATTTGTCAATAGCAGTTCAGCGCATCCGTCAATAACAGTGATGACAGCCCTGGCAACGGAAAGGCCGCTAGTAAATGCGAGCTCCTTGATGTGTTCAGCGACGCCAGTACCATTTCGTAATTTGTCACAGTGCACGGATACGAGAGAACAACTTCGTGGCGGCAGTATGACGTCTTCATCGGTAATACGGAAGTGAGGTGGCTGGTGTTCATCTGTAGCAGTCTCCGAGCTTACAGTGAACGTTACGCTTCTGTCACGGATGTCAATCACAGCCCCGTATTCGCGCAAGAAATCCATTCCCAATATGAGCTGTTTACAGCACTCGTGGAGAATGACGAGGGTGGCGACAAAGGTGGAACCAGCAATGAAGAGTTGGGCCGTGCACTTTCCAACCGGTGTCATCAACTGACCTCCTGCAGTTCTTATATTGGGTCCCTGCCATGGCATTTTCACCTTCCTGAGTCTTTCGGCTAGCTGTAGGCTTATTATAGAAAAGTGGGAGCCAGTGTCCACAAGTGCCGTCACTTGGTGGCCGTCAATGTGAACGACGAGGTCAGCGCTGATAACGTCGGTTACGTCGGCAGTTGTCTCATTCGTCGAATTAGTCATTGCTGTCGTCTTCTTCGGTATCGATGGCTTCGAGCTGTCACTTGTCTGCAATGGGGGCTGTTCGGAATTTCGAATATTGGCAACCCCACCCCCCGAGGTCGCTGCGTCTAGTTTCCCCGTCGCGGGCTAGGGGACCTGCCCCTGGTGACGTCGGCAAAACTGCGACGATTAGGTGAACTGGGCCGCGCAGGAGATGGAGAACGTGATCTGGGCATTACTGGATTCTGCGGCGGTGTGTTCACATGGACGTAGTTGTACATGCGTTGATCGTCGTACGCAACGTAATCAGGGTAGCGAGGAAATCTCGAGTACTGAGCGTCGCGATAACGGCAAACTCTGTAGACGTGCCCAGCTTCGCCACAATAAAAGCATACCGGTCGACGGTCAGCGGTACGCCACAAATCGGTTTTCCGACGCTGGTAGGTAAGTGGAGACTCACTATTGGGCCACGTTGTGGGGCGACGTTGTGGGGCATGTTGGTTATACGGCATTCGTCTTGTCGGAGGAATCGGTGAGGTTGCGAAAGTGGTCGGTGCTGACAGTGGCTGTGTTTGCAGGGTTGGTGGTGGTCCAGTCATTGGGTTCTGCTGTGCTGAAGGAGCGACGACGGGGCGTCGGATTGCATTAGCATAAGTAAAATGTCGTCGCACACCATTATAGCCGGATGAAGAGAGAGCATGGCGGACCTCATCCCGGACAACATCAGCGACAAAAGACAATGCCGGCGTCGGTTCAGTTGCTGGAATTAAACCAAGCTGCCGAAGCTCCTCCCTCAAAATCTCCCGGATGACTTCCCGCAGAGGCCTGTCGTTGTCGCAGAGGCTCGCCGCAGTCGTGACAGGGCTACTCGCTCCAACGTTGACCGGGTTCTGCTGGCGGTACCGTTGCTGTAGGGCCCGTTCAATAGCTGTGGCTTCTTTCGTGAACTCAGCTACTGTTGTTGGCGGATTTCTCACAAGCCCAGCAAACAGTTGCTCATTCACGCCTCGCATTAGATACCGGAGCTTCCTGTTTTCCGGCATCTCGGGATCCGCCCTGCCGAAAAGACGGGTCATGTCCTCAGCGAACATAGCGACGCTCTCGTTTGGTTTTTGAATTCGAGCTTCCGAAAGACGTTGCGCATTCTCCTTTCTGTCAAGACTACTGAGGTGTCAATCAGCTGGTTGCGGAAGTCATCCCACGTAGCCATGCTTCTTTCCCTGTTAATGTACCACGTCTGGGCGTTGTCTTTCAGGTAGAAGTACACATTCGCGAGCTTGTCTTCTGGGGTGGCCCACTGGTTGTACTTCGCGCAGCGTTCGAACTGGTCCAGCCAGTCTTGTGCATCTTCATAGGTCTCACCATGAAAGCAGTCAGGAATCATGGGATTCTGAAGTGTCATGTGCGATGTAGCTGCAGTGGCCATGGTGGTTGAAGAAGGCAAGCGATTGCTGGCAGTTTCTGGAAAGGGATTGAGCTCGGGAGCTAGGCCTCGCAGACGGCGGCTGGAATGGTAGTGATTCCGGGCTTGAATGTCGGGTCCGCGAAGGGGTGCCAAGCATGAAGACGTACCCCGCACCTCCACCAGTGTGACGACGCGAGATTGACGAGCACGCAAAGCGCCTCAAACAAATACGATTTATCGATCGCAGGAAACAGACTGCAACGACTTCTTCGTCCTTTTACCCTCGGCCAAAGACACTCGCGCTCCTTCGTTGTCCTCACCACTGGCACATACGCGCGTCAATATGATTATGAGAGACGCCGTAGTGGAGGGCTCCGGAAATTTCGACCACCTGCAGGGGTTCTTTAACGCGCACCCTAATCTGAGCACACGGGCCTACATCATTTCCGCCTCCATCGGAAATGCAGCCGCCGCAGCCGGGATTCGATCCCCCGACCTGCGGGTCAGCAGCCGTGCGTATACCTTAGCCTCTAGACCACCGCGGCGGGGCAGGAGAAAAAATATTCTCGGCGAGGCGAGATTCGAAACCGTGTATTCATGATCTAAAGGCGTGTGTCGTAACCACCCGGCTATCTAATGTTTCATTGTATGTATTCATCATAGGCATGACATTTTAAAGCAATTAAATACAGGCAGAACACTGACATTACATGAAGTTAGCTGAGCTCGTATCGCGGCCCACGACGAACACATGGTACTAAAGAATCAGAATATAGAGCGAATATATACCAAATAACGACATTTTCCAATCATACAACAGCGCTTAAGATAAGTACCTCACCAATGCAAATGCCATTGCGGATGACTTTCTGTTTACCCGCATATATTTCTTAGTGGAGTCACCATCTATAATGAAGTGGGGTGTTCAGCAAATGATTGGCTAATTGTTTCTCTATAACGTGCATGCACGCTAGAGGAGCATGGCATAACACTATGGAATAGTGCGGAAAGGACGTGAGTAGATTGTAGTGAGGACGAAGAGAAGGAAAGAACGAGTGTAAAGTTAGACGGAGAAAAAAGAGACAGAAGGGAAAATATTAAAAAAAAATAGAGAAATAGAAAGCAAAGAGATAGAGAAGACAAAAAGACAGAAATACACAGAAATATGCTGGCTTACTGCAAGCAGGGAACTTCGCTGTGTTCTAAATGTATATCTTGGGCGTTATTTTCTATAGCCATGGAAGTATTGAATAAGCACTCAATAAACAATTTATTATTCGGTCCCTTTTGATTCAGTTTCCCATACAACAAAAATATTTATATGGGTGCATGTTTAGAGATTTCTATTTAAATATCTGAAGCACACTATCCTGACTGCGCCTTTGAAGACCGACATCAAAAGTGCCCACGTTTTTTTTTTTTTTTAAGATTGTTTTATGCCTATAATCTGCTGTCAGCGATGTCAAATTTGTATAATATATGTGGCTCCAAGCGAGCCTGGAATCACTCACTTTATCTCACTTCAAGTTTATCCGACACTATATCTATATTAAAAAAAGTCTAATATAACGTAGATGTAGCGACACGTTTCAGTTCTCGAAATGTAACTGTAACAAGTTTTTTTCGCATTAGAGAAACTTGTAACAAGAAACCGTTCCAAAATTGGGCAGGAACGAGGAACGAGCGCTCGTTCCTGTTGTTGAAGAACGTGAACAACACTGGTGCTGAGTACTTGTCATAAAAAGAGAATAAATCACGGAAGAACAATAAAAAAAAAGCGCATAATGTATAACGCATGGCATCGATATGGTGACGAGCAGCAAAGGCTCAGAGCTGCACTTTTTGCTCGACAGCTAAGTTTCCTATGTTTCAAGCCCCGTTTTGCACCTTAAAGCGAATCTAAGGGCATGTCTAAATTACTTTTAACTCGGTGTCGGTCACAGTCACAAGGTATGCATATTGATGTGGTCGGGGGTCTGCCCAATAGGACCGGGAACTATCCATGCCTCGGGGAAAAGTCGAGCAGAGGAGGTGGAGCTGATAACAAGAAAGACGTTTATTTACATTGTAAAATGTATAGCGTCTTTGTTTTTGTCGATGGTAGAAGGTGTTTTTGAGTGTCCCAACATTTGACCTGGAACTGGTATAGGCGTCCCAACCTCGGCCAGGTGGCGCTGCGGCGCGCGCGTTTCGCCGCCTTTCTAGCAAAAACCGGTCGCTCGTCACCCCGCTTGCACCTTCTGACTGCGCGTGTGGTCGCCCTGCACGTGCACCTGTGTCTTACTCTGAAGGTTTGAAAAATTTTCGAGGTGTGGTGTGGTAAACTGCGTGACGAAAAACTTGTCTGGCTGTTTACCTTGGAGAGGTGAACCAAAATGGTGGCCTGTGCGAGGGTTAGCGGCGACGTCTTCTAAAATGTGCAGTGTTTGTTGCGGCCTGAAGTATGCGTTAAAAAAGCCGGTGAAATGAGATTATTGCGTGCAGTGGTGTGTTGTGGGAACAACGATTCATGTTGTGTGCGAAAACATTGTTGTGGACCAGTAGCAGTTACTTGTCGATGAACTATCACGATTCGACATTTTAGTCGAGATAAAAATGCACTTGACGCTATCATCTGCAAATTCGTACGTCGCTGGGTTTGCGTTGCGTGCAGGAAAAAAAAAATACGCATGATCTCAGGGCTGAAAGATGCCACTACGCATGAGCATGTTTCAGCATTGCCGCACGTTCGCTTCGCCAGGGTGAATACGCAAACCCAATAAAGGTATGACTTAATTATCGGAGACCTCATAAGTTTTAAAGGAAACAATGGAGATTCTTGTTCCTCGTAGACTTGATACCTTTATGGCTCGATATTTATAAAGTCGCAATGCACATTGTATACAAGCTTGTGTATCAATTCTAAAGGAGCAAAGAAGTATGCAAACACGTTGTAGGCATAATATACAGCTAAGGAAGCAGCTGCGCAAGAAATTATGTGTATAATTAGGTTATCGTGTATGAATTAACGTAAACTTTCAATAGGTTGTTAAGAATTTTATGTAGAAGTCCGCTGCAATTTCAACGTGAATTTGTTAACCCTGCGCCTAACGCACGGCAAAAGTGCTGCTTTCTTTTTCTTACATTCGCCTTCGATCAGATTTTTGCGCAGTGAGTGAGAATCTTATGCGTGATCCCGAGCACAGCAGCTCGAAACCATACTGCCTCCAGTGCTGTACCTCGTACCGTGGCACCACTGAGCGCTCGCGGCCGGAGGCTCTGTATAGTATTATTGAAGTTTTTGACCTGTTTCAAACAGCAAATGTTGCTGCTTGTTTTTTCGCGTTTGTAGTCACTTCACAACTTTGCGAAATGCCTCGGTATTATTGTGACTGTTCGAGTTTCTCAAGTTGAAAGGGAAGTAGAACGAAAAGGCCGACTGATTTCACTGGGAGCCTCGATTCTCAAAAGCAAGCCTGCCGTTCAAGTTAGCGCCCCAAAAAGCCATGAGTGGTTAAGAGGGTTAAACTTAGCAGGCAAACAATGTATGCAGCACAATGTAACCAACAACAATGTAAACAAACGTATGCAGCACTCTTTTTTGGTACGAGTACAGCGACTTTCAGGTTTGCACCTGGAATATCAGTTTTCACGTGTAGCTCGTCTGCTCGACATGACTTCGCTGTGCAAACACTAGCAGAACTGATTAGGAATGCGTTCGGCCTTTATTATAGAATGACGAAGCCGGTTTCAAGACGTTTATCACACCATTCAACATCTGAAGCTTTCTGCAAAGCGCCTCTATGACCTCCTTCACACCTGCAGCAATTTCTATCCGTGGTACCACTGGCTGAAGCCGCTTTTTTTTTTTCCTTTTCGTCCCGCGCCATGCTTTTTTTTTTTGTACTTCTCAAACACCGAAAACATTGAACAGTAGCGAGAATGTCACCTTTTTAATGTGCGAATCCCATCGCACAGGTGCAGTCTAGCATGGCCGTGGCTGACGCGCCAAAATTTTTCCCTGTTCTGTAACAGGGGAAAAAAAATCTAGGGACTTGAGCCTACGCTAGGCGAAGCGAGCGGCGGCAGCGACATTTCTCCCGGCAGAGTCGCAAAGCATGTACCACAGTGAGGCTTTTTCTCCGCAAATGCACCAAGAGGCATGGGATTTCCTTGCTGGGGTAAGTGCTCGTTTGCTGTAACCTACTTGTTAAGGTCTGTCTTTGGTTTAATTGTCGTGTGGTGGGGTTAATATAATGTTCGAAAGTGTTTTTAATATATTTTCAAAGGCCAACTTATGGCAGATAGCACACTTATCTTCCAGCTACGATACCTGAAGAGATCGTTATTACTCGCACTGCGGAAGTTCCAAAGCGTAATGCCTCACGTGGGTATTTTTTCTGTGTATATATTCTTCTCCTTTGGTGTATACGTATATTGAAACTGACGAATGTAGCAGCTGGCTATAGTGCTGTGAATGATTTAAAAGGTGTCCTAGTTATTCTATGGTCACAAAATACACTAAAAGGCATACTGATAAAAAAAACGTGCAGTCAAAAATAACTTGACTTTACTCTTTGAAAAAAAAAACACACGAGGTTAAAAATAACTTGGCTTCACCCTAAACATTGATGCAGCTTTCAGCAATGGCCAAATGAAGAAAGGCAATGAATTTCTTTCGAAAAAACAAAACTGTAATAAACTGGATTTTGAAAGGCAGGAGTTACACGAAAAAGTCGGGAAGCCCGTTCTTGCTCGGCGATCCTTTTCGTGCTTGTTGCCCATATCCGTCGAGTGTTTATTTCAGAAAGCAGCGCCCGGCTCTGTCTCCCGGCCTTGTGTTTTCTCACTCCGGCGCTTGAACCTCGCTCCGAGAATTCACTGTCGGGACTCGCTCGGTGGATTTCGTGCCGAATGGTTACGTCGTCCGCGATCACCTGGGTCCGTTCAGCTCTCTCCGACCGGTGCCCCGTCCTCGACTACGTCCACCATCTTTTTTCTATCAATCTATTATCTCCTATCGTGTCCTATTCTCTCCTATCGTGTCCTATTCTCTCCTACCGTGTCCTATTCTCTCCTGTTGTGTCCTATCTGTTCTATCTTCTTTCTTTCTGACGTTCTTGTGTGGTGAGTGCTCTCTCTTCTCTTTATATTATTCTTTTTATCCCCTTCAAACCTCCCAAACAAGCAGTGAAACAGTGAAATATACAGTGAAAATTATGTTGAATGAATGCTTATGGTTTTTCTATTTTTATTTGCACTTAATGTCCGGTGAGTGTTGCCTACCAAAGGATATCCTTCAATTTTGCGAAAATGCCATTTTGTCAAGTGCAGTGCTTTATAATTTGGACATCAATGTAAAGCTGAACAGAGGAAACGTAAGTGACTCAGTGTATTAGGACTGCGGGAATATACAATTGTTGTTGTTGTTGTTGTTTTCGGTTATTTCTAATCATCTGTTCTGAACTGTGCTAAATCAGTAGACTTTCCGTCATATACGTGGCCCCATACTTTGCTATCTTCCCTTCCCCTCTTTGTAGGTAAGTGTCAATTTCAGGTCTCATTTTCTTTGTTACACACAACATTCACTATAACCAACAGGCGATAATGCCAGGGAAGTTGTGAATTTCGAAGCCGCATGCTTTCGAAAAGACGGACACGATCTATTGCTTCAAAATGAAAATAAGGTCCCCCACCTTCGCACGGGGCCGTCTCGTTTCGTTGTTTCCACGTGCAACCGCGAAAGAACTGCGCCTCCGGGCAAGAGGCGCGACCTTTTCAATTTCCTTTCTGCCCACCTCAAGCGCAGCGCGATAAGGGCGTTTAGAGACTCCTTGCTTCTATCGCATGTGCCTAAAACCAAACAGTGCGAACTCCCATGTGAGGTTTTTCCGTGGGTTGAAGAGATTTCGACATCTGGCGTCGACGGCAGATGACGTTTGGCTATTTTGGCCCCCTCGTTGCCTGGAAAGGGACAACGCAGAAACACCGCCCAGGGCGTTTCTATTTCCCCTCTCTCTCTCCTCTTTTTTTTTAGCTATGGAGTCTACACACAATAGCGCATCTTCCGCGCTGTATTAGAAGACAGAAACATGACGATTCGAATGCCGAGAGCGTTCTCGGTCATTCTTAGCGTTCAGATGCGTTTCATTTCGTCTCTATTTCTTTCTGTTGAGTGAAAGGAGAGGAAATGTCTTGCCTATACAGAGGTTCGTTGACCTCAGTCTTGCGTACCGAGGCTGTAAGGTTCGTTGACCTCAGGTTTATTCGATACGGCCAATATTCTAACAGGCGCAAATGCGCAGCGTGTCTGCAAGAGACTCACACGAAAAACGTGATGCGCTCAGCAGTATAGGGTATTTTGTCGGTATAGCGGCACATTCGTAAAGAGGAAACCAGATGCAGGGCATGAGTGCTGAATTCAACCAACTTGGTTGGTTAGTGGACGTGCAGCATTCTGTCCTTTGTCTTATTGGTTTTAAACCTACGAATCATGCATCATCAACATCCTGCCAGCATATGTTACAAAATTTCTTTGTAGCCTTGCGGCAAGTTACCTTCGTCAGAATTTCTTGAAGGAGAAATAGAAAAAAAAACATAAACAGGCGAAGAAACTTTCCTTGTGTACGTGGGTGCAGAAGCAGATCACCCGCTCCCCAGGTGTGGCGATTCCACAGAAAAAGGTTGCTTTGCGTTTCCAGGCGTAAGATCTCAAGATCGGACACAGTGTCGGGTCAGAATAGCGGGTGCACGCACGCTATTGATGAGCTAGCGGCCCTCATTAGGGCCCATCTAGCGGGCAGGGACCGAGGCACAAACTTTCTTGCTTCTTTTTTTTTTAGTTTTTCGCTGACGTGCCAGTGAACGATAAGACTGCATGATATGTCTAGCAAGGGGAGTTTCTCGCTCCGCAAGGGGGCGTTTCCAGTGTGGGCACTGGCCTGACACGACATGGCATCCATCCATCTCGGCTTTGCGCAGTGCCCGCGTAATGATCCTGTGAATAGGCAGAGCGACCGCAGGGTAATACTGCGCGCGAAATCCTCATGAGTTCGGCACACGCGACAGCTCAGGGGCAAACCACGCCCAGCGTGTCTTTTCTACGCTTCCCGTAATTGGCGGTCGGCGTGCTCCCGATCGCAGTCGCGGACTTTCAGGATCCGGGAGTCTGCACTATTGTCGGTAATCGCGGTATCGCTGGCGCAATGCATCGAAGTGCGTCTCGACTGCTGGTGGGGCGGGCGTTCGTTTCATTTGCGCGCAAGCGATGTTTCCCGATAACTCGGTCGCATCGCGTGAAACGAGGCGTATAATAATACTGGCCCCGCGTATACATAGCATCGCTTGAAATCCCCGGAATTCCTGTGGTGTGCTACGTGTATGCGTGATTCGTGCAGATGCACCCATAATAGGTTGTCGACCCGTTTACGTGCGGCATCCTGGTGTGCATGCATGGTGTTCTGCTTCGGAGCTTCCTTTCGATGTCATTACAACAAACAAATACAACATGATTTATATGAGGGGTTTAACGTCCCAAAACCACCATATCATTATGAGAGACGCCGTAGTGCAAAGCTATGGAAATTTCGACCACTTGGGGGGTTCTTTAACGTGCACCTGAATCTGAGCACACGGGCCTGCAGCATTTTCGCCTCCATCTAAACTGCAGCCGGGATTCGATCCCTTGACCTGCGGGTCAGCGGCCGAGTACCTCAGCCACTAGACCACCATGGCGGGGCAGTTTGATATTCCGATGTAGCAGCATTTAATTAGCCTCGTTGCGCTGTGCACATCATCAGAAGGTCCCCCCGCAAGTTCTTGAAATTATACGACCTCCGAATGTAATACGTAACTAATTATGTTATATTATATCCAAAGAAGTTGAATAAAATTGGTTTATTGATTACTTGATCGTACATAATGTTGTCTGCATCAAACATCAAGTTTCATAACTATTTATACGAGGACTGCCTTATTATTTGCAAAATTGAGCTTAATTACGTAAATGCAATTTTCCATCTCGCAAGTCAGTCAGTATAATAACAGCCATATTGATTCCAATCGGCTTTAAAATGCATGCTTATGCAGTCTGTACGGAGGTCAGATAATCCATATGTGCTGAGTCGGGTGTTCTTGTACATGGCTGGGTCCAGAGCAGGCTGTATACGCTTTGTCTCTTGCCGCCGTGGTAGCACAGTCGGCGCAGGTGGCATTGGCCTTGATAAAGAACTTCCACTTTGCAGGTGCATATTGCCTAGTGGTCTGCGCACCTACGCCGAAATTCCTGTTTTTTTTTCTCTCTTTTTTTTACACCTTATGTTAGAACCAGACCAGACAGGATGCGAACCTTCCGAAAGGAAAACTGATTGTACGTGAGGCACCGAGGATGCCAGCCAAGGGAATGAAAAAATATATATATATTTGAAAACAAAGAAATCACCCCCAATTCAGGCCGTCTGCTTGGAAGATAAAAGGACGTCGGTTGTGATATCCTCTTTTCGAAGTCTCGCGCACGCTTGAAGTCTTATCGTTAAATGCAGGATGAAGTCTGTGGCACCTAGCCAGTCGAATCTCCTGTTGACAGAAGCTCCGTTTTTTTTTTTTTTTTTTTTCCCCTGACACTTCCGACGCGCGTGGCTGCCTTTCGTGAATCCGCGGGATCAGCCACACTTGGCTGGCCAAGCGATCCTTAGCCACGCGACCAGTGTTATTGCTGTGCGGTGCTCAGTCAAAAGGAAACCTATGAAGAGGTTGCTACAACCAAATAATACCGATGCTGTTGCGGTTGATACAGCCCTCTGTACATAGATCGATACTGCGTGAAGCAGATCGAAGGTGGTTGATCAGCATGCATCGTTGGATTCTGCCTCCAGAGAGGTTGTGTCTGCGCCGACGCCAGCACGAATGCACCGTTAGCAGACTATTAATCGTGATAATTGTTAGGGTTTAAAGTTCCGAAACCATCATGTGATTGTGTGAGACGCTGTAATGGAGAGCTCCGTGAATTCCGACTATCTGAGCTTCTTTAAAACGTGCAGCTAAATCTAATCATGCGGGCCTCAAGCATTTTAAATTCCATCGAAAATGCGCCCACAGCGGCCGGAATTGGTTTACGTGACCTGAGGGTCAGCAACCGATTGCCTTAGCTACTAGACCACCGAGGCGAGTGACGCTATAGCAGATTGGCGGTGGCAAGAAGGTTGTGACTTCAATGACATGATCACTGATTCATAATATTCCGGCGAAGTAAAGTTGTAGTATGAAACTCAAAAACGACAGGATTTTAAGCTCTTTTGATGCCTGTGACAGCGCAGTGTTTACATGCTTTATTTGTTCTTTTTCTCTCTCTCTCTCTCTCTCTCTCTCTATATATATATATATATATATATATATATATATATATATATATATATATATATATGTGTGTGTGTGTGTGTGTGTGTGTGTGTGTGTGTGTGTGTGTGTGTGTATGTGTGTGTGTGTGTGTGTGTGTGTGTGTGTGTGTGAAAACACTGCATGACAAAGTATACAGTGTGATACATCTATGCAGCGATTGTGATTTTGACTATTGAGAATTTCATAATCACCTTAGGAAGGAGTGATAAGACTTGGGCCGGTATTCTGAAACACTCCTTACCTCAGACCATTTCACTACCTCATTCTTACCATTTACTTCTTATCTTGAGGAGCTCCTTGAGGAAGCGAGCACATTCTGAAAGCTTCCTTCAACCTTCCTTAGCTAAGAGCCGCATCAGTAAAGTAAGGCGCGTATATGTTTCCTAAGTCAGACATCAAAAGTAACTGTGAAACAAGTACTAAACGACTGTTTTTAAAAAGAGAATAAGGGATATATTTTTCGCGTACCGATGAATAATAACACGCACACTGCTTTTTTCGCAATATATATAGATGCACAGCATTTTCCGTTTATTGATTTTTGGCCTGTTGCTGCGGGGAAAAACAGAATCGTCGAGCAAGCTTAGAACTCGTTGCTTCTATTGATGCATTTGAACGGCCCATTGTATTGAGCGAGCAACAAAGATCGTTTAATAACTTAGATCATGATTGAGGGTGGTTTTGAGAACCAAGCAGTGTTAAGCACGTTAAAAGTCCTGAATTGGGGGCAATATTCAAGAGATTTGGCTACTTGAAGGTGCACTGGTATTACTGTAACATTGTACCGATTGCGGCCTACGGCATCAATAACTAAAAAAAAGCTTCAAGCAGGAACGTAGGCAGAATTTTTTTTTTCGGGGAAGAGTGAGGGGGGGGGGGGTGGCCTAAGAGAGGGGCACCTACTTGATCCGAAGCGGGGACCGGCAAGGTCAATGGTCGTGGCGAAAAAAAAAATCGGATGGAGGGCAAAGAGGGGAGGGGAATGTACAGGCCTGGTGTGCCACTTTATGGCTACGCCGCTGGTTTCGACGGCTGATGTTCCCGATGAGTTGTTGGCCCAATTATTACCTCTGCAAGAATTCTATATACTGCCCACAAACTATATGAAGGTGCACTGAAAGTATAAAAATTATTCATTTATTTGCAACGTACTCGTTGCTTGGAGGCCAAGCTAGTGGGAAAAGAGGAAAAATAACGTGCTCTTGATAATCCGTTCTCGCTTATACAAAATCGTAATAATGATAGTTTAATGGTTACGACCATATGCATAATGACACATTTTTCATTTGCCTTCAAATTTGGCTTTAAAATTAGATGGCATGGCTACATACAGCTTCAATTCTGGCTCTTTTTTTTTTTCAAGTCTACCAAACGGTGACCCTTCCCGCGGTGTTTGTAAATGATTCAGCTGAAGCTGCAGTACACACTGCGGCAACACCATGCGGCTATACTGACTGAAAACGAAGCATTCGGCGCTGAGGTTTCCCTGCGGATTTTCATACGTTTAGACCAGCTGATTAAATACCTCTCCACTCTTGACTTCTGGAGCAACGTTCCTCTAAGTACGTTTTGCAGGGCAAAAAAACAACAACATATGATCTGCTGGTCAACTTATTCACACGCTGTCAGTAGATATCAGAGCTATTTCGACTATTATAAATATTATTTTTCCTCGTGAAAGTTCGCAGCCGGCAGCATCGCTCAGACAGTATATAAGTTATACACAAAAAAATGCAGCGGGTCCACGGAAGGGCTGCGGCCGCGGAAAAAGGGAGAGTTTTCTCTCCATTGTTCCCGTTCATGCACTATTCGTCACCTGATAGCGAGGTGGGCTTGATTCGAGGAACCAAAGTGAGCATCCCAGCAGGCAGCGTGGCGCGTTCCCTGCCGGGCTGTTGTTGTCGCCTGGAGCTTTTGTTCCCACCGGCTGCAACGTGTTATGCGTGCGCGCGAACGGGGTTTAATTTTCTAGTCTTAAAAGTAAATAAGATAGGAGAGAAAGGATGGCGAACGGGAGCAAAGCAGCCATTGGGGCGGCGCACGATGCACACAAAGATGGCAGCGCCGAGCGTGAAAGTGCATCGCCTCTCTTCGAACCAAATGAAGCGTG
This sequence comes from Rhipicephalus microplus, assembly GCF_013339725.1. Classification (NCBI taxonomy): domain Eukaryota; kingdom Metazoa; phylum Arthropoda; class Arachnida; order Ixodida; family Ixodidae; genus Rhipicephalus; species Rhipicephalus microplus. Next base: position 22,178,744 of record NC_051169.1, on the reverse strand, counting down.
AAAAAAACGCACGCCCCTTCGATGCCACCGTGCCGGCATCCCTTCCTGTAGTTCCCACCCCTCAAGCCTTCTCAGCGTACAATGCACACCGCCAAAGGAGCAGCCAACTCTCTACAAGCTTGATCCTGGAACACACACCAGAAGCGTATACATGTAGTGTGTATTCCGATTCAACCGCGGCATTATCCCCACGCTTCCCTACTTTTCCTCTCTCCGTTCTTCGTTTCGCTCCTTGGCATTCTCTCAAACCAATCGACACGTACGAGATTGTGGAGGTTTTTATATGGGTATTATTCAGTCCAATCTCCGGGCTGCGGTTTGATCTACGGGCAGGCAGGCGCACGGGGGAAACGTTATCCCTATTTCCCAATTTTTCGCCCGGGAGGGTGGAAACAATCGGGCTCGGCGTCAGACCTGTAACACGGCTGAGTGGTTGTCGGACGCAATACTTCTACGGAGGTAACCCTATTCACGACGAAGGGGCGGTCTGTGAGAGGGATTGTATCGCCAATAGACTTCGCTCGGTCAAGTTTCCCGACTTCACTGGCTTCGACAATGGGCTTTGATCAGTTTTTTCCCACCCCGTTGTTCCCTCGATTTTTTTTTTCATCCTTTAGCCTAAATCGACTTAGATTTTCCCGGACACCGCTGGTCTAGTGTCCTGGTCCACAAAAGAGGCATTAGTAGTCCTTTGTGACTTGATCAGTTTTATTACCCCCCGATGGTTCGTTGCCGGCGTGTTATGTCACAATGGGCGTGGAAATAAGAGTAATGTCCGCAAGAATGCAGTGCACCATTCATCGAACAACGCTTGCTTTCTATCGGTTGTAAAATTGAAAAAGAAAGGAACACCATAAAAAAACAAGCGTCTAGAACTCACTAAGGCTTAGCTGGCCACTATTTTTCAAGTCTCAGCCGACAAGCATTACTTGAGAGCAGGGAAACCTTATATATTAACCTCAAGATTATTCCAGTGACTGCAACGCCCTTTTTTCTTTCTATTTATTTGAAAATCTCGAAAGTGCAACGATCTACTAACGTTAGAGTGCTAGAGTTTTCTAGTATTCTAGTTACAAGAATATAATTTTCTAAGCCATTTTTGTCATACGCAAGGGTCATCTGTGTAACAACGTCGACCCTATAGCTAATGATAGATCCTATATTGCAATCGGCTGAACCGAGCTCTTGCAAGCGATTCCTTTGTGAATGTGAACCAAGATCCTAGCATTCCAACGAGAAACATTTCGGCTTATACATTTACATGAAAGTCACAGCCTTCCGTAAATTATGGTGCACTGTTGACGTCCTACAGTTGTCATGATTGGAACCTTTAAGGTAGCAATACCAATATCGAAAACCTGTACTCACAAGAACTCTCTTACGCAAATGCCTTTCGAGATTAGCCGTCCCGTGACATATCATGTCGTTACTTGAAATGGTGGGCCATGTGTCTATAGAAGAGCTATGAATACACTGCAAGTTAATAAGTTTCATCGTTTTTTATCTGGATTATGATAATCCCTTAAAAGTAACATTAAAGAGAAACAATTAGTTGTTTGAGATTAATAAACTGCACTCTGAGAACTCTGAATTCGTAAATTTCAGTGTCATAAGTTCATTATTAGCGGGGAAGATCAAGGCTCAAGCTTCATTTTTGAAGTTTTCTGAAACTTTGAATGCTAAGTCTATGCCATCCACCGATGACGGTGTACTTCAATTTTATCGATTACAAAATACATAGCACCCAGTAGACGCCTTCAAAATGTATGACGTCATAGTGTTTAATGTGGGAACCTGGATGTGGCGTCTCCACCTGCACTTTCTTTTCTCGCGTTTCTACGCTTACAAAGTGTCGTGTCGCGGTAAGTGTGGTGTTTTCAGGATTGTGCAATCGTACTTTACTAATGCAAAGAAGCGTTTTGATGTTTAGTGTCTATTTAAGGGCAAACCAGAAAACTTGTGGTGGTGGTGGTGGTGGTGGTGGTGGGCCTTGACTCATTTTTTTTTTACTTTCGTAATAACGAGGTGATACGAACAGTACCAAAAATTGTGGGAACAACAACGAGTCAGTTTACGACCGGAATACGAACCCTTAAAGTATCTTTGCGGGAAATTCACAGAACTGAGGATAACCAGTTGTTAACGCTTGTCTTTGAGCGCGGGTTTCTCCTTGTGAATGCGAATACATCACACTGCGATAGATAAAAAAGCGAAATAGGGCATGAGGGTATAGCAGCAGCATGCAACCAGAAATGAGGGCGAGCCCATTCAGTTCGTCTCTTCAATCAGCCCTTTTTTTTTGTTTTTTTCCCTGGTCCAGATCAACGTGACAGCAGCCCAGAAATCCCTGCCATCGCGTGTCACTCCCGCCACACCTGCAATGACAACATACATTGCGTAATGGACAGCCATGCAGTGTCAACGTTTTCTTCAAACTATTTTTCAAACCATTGGGTCGTATGTGCACTTACGCAGTCTCCGTTCACACCCTGGCAGGCCACGCATACTTGAATGCAAGAATACTGGACGACAGAGAAATCAGATTAGCCTTACACACGGTGCGAGCGTTCGTATCTGTTCTGCCTTTAAAATAGATCTTTCGACTTGAGAAGATGGGTGCGGAAAGAGGGGCCACTGGTCAGCGGGTCCGGTAACGCGGCTCGTCCGAAGTGCGCACGCGGTGCCAGCCGTTGTTCTGAAATGGGGGCACCGCGGCGTCCGTGCACAAGCACGCGTCTGGTGATCATTATCACCGCTGGTCGCAAAAGAAACGCAAGAGTCTGGACTCTCCAGCAGTATACTCCTCCAAATGACGCCTATTCGTACTCTATACACGAACACAATGACGTCCTAACAGGCCGCTGTAATTGTGTTTCACTGAATTGATTCCGGGAGCCAGCTGCGCAGTGAAAGGCGGTCAGCATAACGGATGCTTTCCTAAGGGATCTAGGTATGCTTTCTTTTCTCCTTTACGTCGTTTTCAAACGCTCATTTACACTATTATCTTCCTCGTTCATAAACTGCCAATCTTTTGTCGAGCCACTAGCTCGTCTCAGTACTATCAACTGCTAGGCTCGTACTGAACGCTATTTAACGAAGACTCACATAAACTCACTCGGTCATATATGCTTCGCCAAGGCTAAATAAATTAAGTGCGGCTCTATTTCTTGCAGCATTTAGGTGTACTAAACATTGCTAACAACGTGACACTAACGCCTGATCATGCATCACACTAAACAAAAATGACCTGAAATAACCTCAAAAACTGGTTAAACCATTTGTCCTCTAGCGCAATACCTTTCCTGGGTTTTTTTTACCACCTACTACCGAGGTAAAAATTTACTCTCGTGCTAACTGAGTTTTTGAACGTAGCGAGAGTAGTAATTATTTACCCCAGTGAGGTTTTCAGCGAGTATAGAGAGAGTAAATTTTTACTACCTTCACAAGGTTTTTGAGGTGTATACTGGGAGTTATTTCTGGTGGTAAAAAAATAAAAATGACGAGTGCATTCGCCCAGAGTCGACAAATTTATTGAATAGCAGAATTAATTGAATTTATTGAACGGCAGAATTGGTGACACATATATCCACATACAGACAAACACGCACACTCAACAAATGCAGAATAATACACCACTAGCACAGACTGCACGCGTTGCTCTACTACACTTCGACAATCCGGTATATATATAGGCACGACTTTTTGACCGGCAATGTAGTACCGGTAGGAGAGCTCTTTTTTTGCATCGATTAACAACAACGCTTGAAGGTGCAAGCGTAAGCTTCAGGTGGGCTGCAGGGCACTAAATGTCACACCAACCTTTTATTATAAATCTACACGATCTCACCTTTTTGATTATCCAATAATTGCTTGGCACACCGGGCTCTTTGCCCCACGCGTGTTAGCACTGCAGATGCACAAGTCCACAAAATATACCTAAGTACGCACAAAGCATGGTAGCTCAATGATTTTCATTCAGCGACGGTGCACAAACACAGTAGCAGCACGTATTCATCACAACGGGCGTAGAAGAGCGGTCCACGCCTGCATACAAGCTGCTTACCGACGGCGTTCTAGGCCTTTTTGAGGAGCACGGCTATCCGATAAAACACAGCTGGCGATCACAGAAAACATATCCTGTGCGAATTTCGTCGTCATTTCAGACACAAATGAACACGTCACTGCTATCTTACGGGGACGGGGCGGTGTATGCACACTTCCAACGAAAGACCACCATCCGGGTTTTCTTCGTGCTCACGGGCAGCCTCTTGTTGTTTCCGTCTGCCTCGTATCGGCTTCGCGCTACATGTTTGAGAACAGTTGGTGCATGAGGTGGGCAATTCGGGCAGCACTTTACTCATGCAGACATCGCCTACTGTGGAACAAAATATATGCGATGCTTCTTTCACCTGCCCCTGCGACACACTCCCACTGGTCACTAGTGGCCACGGCTCGGTGACGACGACAGAGTGAAGCATTTTGCTTATTGCTTCTCCAACAGGCAAGCACGGACGATGACACCAGATTGATTTTGTTACCACTGGCATATCTTCACGATTTGGCTTGCAAGTGAGATATCCGCGACGTGCAGGTTCGGAGGCGCTCGGAAGAGCACGGTCGCTCGGTGATGTAGGAAACACGTGAGATCCATCAGCCCAACCAGACACACAGATACTGAGCTTCTTGCACTGTCTGTCTCCAAGGCCAACGCCAAGCAAAAGCAACATTTTGCGAAAATATGCAGGACAGCTTTCCGCAGCAGGTTTTCTTTCTTTTTTTTCTCTCTTTTGAGAGCCCCCCCCCCCCCCGTCTTTTTTTTTTCGTTCAAAGAATGCTGTTCTCGCTTGTTGTGCTTATGCTGCCCCCAGTTCCAGTAAAAGTGCGCTGACTCGAGGTCAGTCTAGAGGCACGGCGATGCAAAAAAAAAAAAAACACCTGTGGGCTCCGCGTACCTTCAGTATTCACTGAGAGCGTCACAAGGGGGGTATGGGGCAAAAGCCGCCGAAGCAGCTGCACCTTTCAGTCACGTGGTAATAAACTCTGAAACGCAGGTTAAAAATCACGTGATAGAAAACTCCCTAAGTGGTAAAACTGGATTTTGACATCCTTTTACTACTTGCCTGAGAGGTGGTGGTAAAACTATGTCATGTACCATCTTTTACTCCTACGCGAGGTAGTAATTTTAAACCCGAGAGAGTTTTCAGAGGTCATGAGCCGGAAAAACCCCAAACTCGGATAGTTTTTGCTTACAGTGTGTACATGTCTATTGTCTTAGAGAGACTTAATGCATATTGCAACATTCAGTAGCTAAAGTTGTGTTGCCATGCAGTACGCTGTGTTCCCAGTATTGTGTCGCATTGTACGTCCGGCTTTGTTGCCAACCTAAGGAATAGTCAGCCGATGTCACATGAAGTCTTCATGTGTACTCCGCGATTTTGTCGAAGTCGAGAAACAACTGGAACCAGAGCACTGAAACTATCGCTTTACCTAACGTGCATCCTCGTCGCACTTTCCCTGGCCGTTACTTATATGCGACATAGTACACCCGGCTTCTTTTTCTTTCTCTCGCTTTCTCGGCGTGGACGACAACAAAATGTCGAGTTGAAAGCGTGGAAGTTACGGACTCATGGGCGAGGCTCGCACACAATGACTGTGCTCGCATTCTTCCACAATTTCTCTCGCTTACATTTCCACGCTCCCGAAGGATGCGCACGGATTCTCGAGCTGTATGTACGTACACCTTTCCACATCTTTTCTACTCTCTCGTTCTTTGTCAAACGGGCGAGCCAGGAGCAACCGTCAGTCGCCACTGCGAATCGCACACCAGGAAAGGAGAACTGAATACCACGCGCGCGCCACGACGACGCGGCTTCGAAAATTTCTTCGCGAGAAAACACAATAAATTGAGATACGGGCCAGTTCCCGAGAAGGCACTACGGATGGCAGTGGGCCGACAGTACGCGCTGCCCCGAAGAAGGAGCGTTGAAAAAGACTCGGGTCCGAGGAGCCAACAAGGAAAGGACGTGGACTCGTCTCTATGGGAAAAGAAAGAAGCGTTGAAACGTTTATACCCCGGGAACAATGGATACGCCGGCTCCAAAACAAATCTACTACTCTTCCCGGTCGCCAGAGAGTGCGCGAAGCAAGGAAGGGAGCATCATCCGCAGTGAACAACAAAGAATGAGCCGCCAGGGAGCTTCGGACACGCAGGCCCGGAGCCTTGTCTTCAGCACAGACCGTCACGAAGGGTCCGTGCGCCGCTACCGGACTCCCTGCTCAGGGGCGCCTCGAGAAAGAGCGTTGCGTATCGCGGGTTCAGGTGAGGCGGCCAAGAAAGGGAGAGAAGGAAAGGGGAAACAAGATTTAGATTTCCTTCCAGAACCGGGGTTCTCGGCAGCGCGCGCAACACGAAACGAGGCTTGCGTGTGGAACGGTTATTAGGGAAAAGCGGGCACGCGGGCTGCACAATGACTGACTGGCCAAACAATGCGCGGCTATGTGGGTCCCTGGGAAACGGTGACGCGGCTCTGAAAAAAGGGAAGAATGGGAAAAGGGAGGGGAGGGGAGGCAAAGAGATGCCGTGGGGCCGTGCTAGCCAAAAGTAGAGAACTTATCAAAAATGCAGACTAACAAATATGAAAAAAAAAATGGAGAGAGACCACGGAAAGGCAGGGAAGGACGCGCGGGCAGCTTCCAACTCCTCTTTCTGGAGATAAAGGTCGGCAGAGAGAGACTATAGCGTCGTCCTCTTCCGGCGATAAATCCAGCGGGCCATCCTCGTATACGGGGGGGGCCTGTGCAGTTCTCATCGTTTTTTTCTTCCAACTAAATTCTATCTGGAGACGAAGAAGAAGACCACGGAGACGGGCTCATCTTCTCGGCGTCGTCTTCGCGGGCGATTTCTTTGTGGGAAGATTAAGGCACAGAGGAGAGAAGGCCATCCCTTCTCACTCCGCCAGCCACTCTCAGAATGGTCGGCCCGCACAGCGAGAACCTCTTTTCGGGAGAGAAAATCGCACCCCCACCTCCTTCGTCGCCGCCACCGCTTAAAAAGCACGCGCGTGCGCGACGGAGGACCCACGAAAAGTGAAACTCAAATATTGGGGCCGACATCACAAGAGCATATAGCGCAGCAGAAAGAGGACCCGAGACGGAGCAAGGTCACGATCAGCGCATTGCGTTTCGAAATTTATGGCTCCCGCATGCATCCCGCGACGATCAGCCTTCGACCGAGTGAGCCCGACGTGGTTTTTCTTTCAAGCCACGTACCCACCGAGACGGAAGTTTTCGTTTGCTTTCGGCGCGTTAAGCGTCGTTCCTCCCCGGTGGTGCCTTGCCTTGCGGCGCGCAAGCCGAACCGAAATCCTCTGCGGCTCATGGTTCACGCGCGTACACAGAGTTGACTGGATGCGTAGCACCCCCACCGGCGCGACGAACAATTTGTCAGCGCCAATGGACCGGACGGATCTGGGTTTACGACGGTATACAACCACCGCCTGCGCCAAACGTATACACGCACGGCGTCCCTCTTCAAACAGGACATTCTGTGCGGGGAAGTAACGCTAGAACCCGCGAAGCCCTGTTGTGTTTGCGGCGGCGCTGTTGCTCTTCGCGCGTGAGATGGTGCCGAAAGAGATGACAGGTATATGGGAACTCCTTCCTGCAGTTACCGCGGAGGAAATCCAGGAGCTCGTGTTTTTTGCGGTTTCGAGGGACCCACTTTGCCGCGCGCGCGTCCGCGCCGCGGTGTGGCATCTGCGCGTACTTTGGGGGGGGGGAGACGGTGTTAACTCACGCTTAGCGACGGTCAATTGCGCGCCTGTAAAGAGCGCGCGTCTGCGCGCCGACTCCATCTGTTCACGACAAGCACGCGCGACAGTCCACAGTCGGTATCGTTTCCTGACGCGAGTATGCATGTCTTCTCAGGAGGGCGTCTGCTTTTCGTCGCTTTCCCGAACCCTGTGCTTCCGTGGGAAGTGCGATTAGGGTGGTAGTTCTTATAGTATAGATGACCATTGTGTGCTAGCAATGAAACAGGATGATTAGGGGTAGAAGTCTACAGCCTGTTCTGAACACATTATGAGGTCTGAAAGACTTAAAGAGAAACAAAACCAAATTCATTGCCAGAATGATAACACTCTGGCAAATAGGAATTTCTATGTTAGGGAAATTATAGTTTCCGAAAAATAAAGGGGAACGGGGTGAGAGTGTAAGGATTTATGGCTGTGTAGGGTGACTTTTCTCACTTCTTTATTTAATATATATGCTTCCTTTTGTGATTGCCAATGTGAGCCGGCACAGAGACCGTAATATGTAGGAACTCCCATATAGAAGTTATTAACCTACATTCGGAAAGACTTGCCTATATAGCGTCTTGGCTGACAAACCAGTCTAGAAGAACGACGTATATATGTCATCCACAGATGTCATCGCATATGTCATTTTCGGACACTTATTACGTTGTGGATATATTCGGTTGGACCCAGGTATACCGCCGTTAGAAACTGAAATAAACACGGTTTGGCCTGTCAATTATATGGAGAGCCAGATGGCTCATAGAGACAGATTTTGGCGCCTTCATAACATGCAGCTTATAGCAAAGCCATCAGCAAGAAGACTGCCTAGTATGCATCCAGTGTGAGAAGTTGAACAATGCAGAGTCCAGGTAAAGGCACCGGAATACGAACACTTTTCGTCTTCGGCGGCGTTGGGAAGATGGGAATGCGACTTAAACGCTGTTCCGCCGTGGTGGTTTTGTGGCTAAGGTACTCGGCTGCTGACCCACGGGTCGCAGAATCGAATCCCGGGTGCGGCGGCTGCATTTTCGAAGCAGGCGAAAATGCTGTAGGCCCGTGTGCTCAGATTTGGGTGCACGTTAAAGAACTCCAGGTGGTCGGAATTTCCTGAGCCCTGCACTACGGTGTCTCTCATAATCGTAGGGTGGTTTTGGGACGTTAAAAACCATTATTATTATTATTATTATTATTATTATTATTATTATTATTATTATTATTATTATTATTATTGCACTTGAAATCCGTACAGCTGCCGTTGTTTAACAGTGGTTATGGTGTTGGGCTGGTGACCCGAAGGTCGCGGGTTCGATTCGGCATGCGGCAGTCGCAATTTGATGGAAGGGAAATGATGCAGACCCGTAGACTGTAATACATCAGCGCACGTTAAAGAACCCCCGGCGTTAAAAAGTATCCCGAGTGCTCCACTATGGCGTATCCCTTAACCTTGAGCTAATTTCGAACGTAAAATTCTACAAACCATCGAATCAACCAACCAAAAATGCAGACAAGATGCACGTTTGCACGCGCCACGCCTTTTTTTCCCTTTCGCTTTTTCTCATCTGCTTCGAGCGAGGGCTACCCGTCCAACCGCACGTGCTAACGAGATGACATTAGTAAAACGTACAGGTTTACGTGAACCTGCATACACGGCCGAATGGTTCGACGACGTTACCGCACCCGAGCGGTTTGCAAGATGGCGTTGCACCTGAACGGCGGGCTTAATTATCACGGATCATTGTAATTTCGTTTCGTCGCGTCTGCAGCTTCTTCTTTGGCGCACGGTACGTTGCGTAATGGGTTCTAGAACGAAAGCTACAAACGTAAACTACTCCGAGCTCGCTGAAACGCATTGCGACGGCCCCTTTGTAAAGCAAAACAATCGACACGGGACGGTCAGCACGTATTTCATTTTAGGCGTCACGCAGAGCTCGCAAGATGAACGTCTTTTGGTTCCTTCAACAAGTCGAAAAGTTGCGCGCAATGCGTCGCGGAAGAGCGTCGTTGCGTGTTAAATGCGAGAGCGCGCAGGCTGCGGGGCGCTCATCGTCTTCGTGGGTGGGCCGGGCTCCTCGACCATGGCGTCTTTTGTTCGACCACCATCTCTATTAGAGCCGACGCGTCATATAGAAATGCGCAACCATGAGCTATAAATGTGTAGACGACGACGAGGTATTTTTTTCTATAAGATGCTTCGATTGATTGATATGTGTGGTTTAACGTTCCAAAACCACCATATGGTCATGAGAGACGCCGTAGTGGAGGGCTCCGACAATTTTGACCACCTGGGGTTCTTAATGTGCTCCCGAATCGAAGCACATGTGCCTGCAGCATTTTCGACGGAGGCGAAAATGCAGCCGTCGCAGCCGAAATTCGATACCGCAGCAGCCTGCGGGTCACTATATAGCTGAGTACCTTAGCCACTAGACCACCGCGGCGGGGCTAAGACGCTTCGCGAATTGATAATAGTTGAAATAGCTCATTCTTACAAATACTTACCGGGTCATAGGTGCTGTGTCCTTAGCGCAACAGCCTCGCGACGTTCCCCGTACCTGCTCTATTGGCGCCCGTCATTTTAAGACGAAAAACATTTTCTGCACGGTCCCGAAAGAAACAGTTGACCCTGTGAAAGTTTGAACATTAGCCACCATAGTGTAAAAGGGCCAAAAAAAAAAGCAGAGATTAAATCTCAGAAAAAAAAGGGGGGAAGTAGTTCTAATTATTTATTTTTCCATATTCATATACACGCACCCAAACAAAAACAAGCACTAACCCACATAAAGGGTTGTTCAATTCTCCGTGCCTCACACCGAAAACATTTTCTGGCTGCGCTACTACTATATTGTAATAGCAGCTATCGGAAATGGCAAGGCTGAGTGCTTTCACAATCTGTACTAGTACAGGCGAAGCCGTTCAATCTTTTTATCTGAAATCCGTGGCTCTATACCGGGTGTTCAAAATTAAGCTTTATGATTTTTTTAAAATTAGGCGCTCGAAGGCACGTGAGAACCACTTGTGCAAATAAGTTAAGCGGCCAGGGGGACAGAAAGTTAGATGATAATTATCGCTGTCAGCAGCCCAATTAACTAAAATTTAATAATTAACTTTTTACTGGCTGCGGTAAGTTGGCATGTTTATATTGAAAAAATGTAGGCAGTGGTGTTTGTACACAGTTTCAGTTGGAAGATTTTTTCTAGCACGCCTGTGTTCCGAGATATCCGGCTCCAAAGTTTAATTGTCTTTCGCACGATTACGCATGCAAGAGGGTGAGGGTCCGCGCAAAGCTCCTCCCTAAAGTGACGCATCTGTTGCGTGTGGTGTTTAGTGTGTGAAGAGGGTGGAAGCGTAGGCATAGGTGATAGCAATTACCCTTGCCCTCTTCGGCCGGCGAAATCAAAATGTGACAGCGCGGTGCGCCATGAGCCTTACGCATGATCCTGATGAACGCGATAACAGGAGACCATTTTTCGCGACGTTTTTTCGTGACTTTAGATCACACTGGGACATCTTCTTGTGAACGCGTTAGCAGGACCGTCCTGCACTAGGGTGCCTCCGGTTAGAGCACAGCGTCTCTGCATTGAAGGTCTACCAAGGAAATCCACGTGGAGTCCTTTCGAGCTAATATGGCTGCTTCTGGCGTGAGGTATTCTACCAAAGTAAAAGTAGACGTGGTGCTTGCAATGGCTGAAATGAATGGCAACGCTTCGTTAGCAATGGAGCTTTACGCGTCTCGCCACCCACACCGTCCCCTTCCAACAAGGCCCACTTTCACAAACCTGTTTCGACGCTTCTGCACAACAGGCTCTGTCCACCTTCCGAGACGGACCAGGAAGGCAATCGTCGATGAAGACTTTGAAATCGACGTTGTCGCGTGCGTAACCTCGATGCCAGAGCTCAGCATCCGACAGATTGCCGATCAGTGCGGTCGCAGCATCGGAACAGTCACAAATGTTTTAAGAAAGCACAAGTTCCATCCATATCACGTTTACCTTCATCAGGACCTAAATGAGGCGGACTTTGAAAGGCGAGTTGACTTCTGCAATTGGGGCCTCATCAAAACTGATCAAGAAAATGACTTTTTGCACAGAATAATTTGGACTGATGAAGCTCGGTTTTGCCGAAATGGAAGTGTTAATCTTCACAACGCCCATTATTGGGCACAAGAAAACCCACACTGGCTGAGGCAGCACAAGCATCAAGTTCGCTGGAGTGTGAATGTGTGGTGCGGCATACTCGGGGACAGGATCATCGGACCTCACTTTTTTGAGGACAACTTGAACGGAAAGATGTACACAGAAGAAATATTAGGTGTTGTCATTGATGATCTTGTCTGCAGTCTTTCCCTGAATGACCTGCGCCAAGTATGGTTTCAGCACGATGGAGCACCACCACATTTTTCTACCAGGGCGAAGAACTGGTTGGACAGACGTTTTCCACAACAGTGGATTGGGCGCGCAGGAGCGATGTTTTGGCCACCAAGATCACCTGACCTTTCTCCGCTCGACTTTTTCCTTTGGGGCTACGTTAAAGATCGAGTTTACGTAACAGAGCCCAGCGATGTTAATGACATGAAGGACAGGATAACATCTGCCTGTGCGAGTATTCCTGCAGAAGTACTGCGCCGAGTCATCGAGTCGACGCGACAGCGGTTCATGCTTTGCGTTGCTGCCGAAGGCAGGCATTTTGAACACTTTTTGGGGCATTGACGTCTTGAGAGGTGAAGAGTTTCGATGAGATTTGTGCATGACCGAAATATGCTTATGTAGCAGCAGGAAATATGCGTTAGCAAGGATAAAACTGTTTCAGTTATTATTGGTGGAGTTGTTGCTCTTGTTTCAATAAAAGTTACAGTACTCGGACATCAGCAGTCACGCTATTCGCGTAGCCCAGGCAACGACCACGCATGCTTCTCTAGTGATTATTACGCACGCGCACTGGCATCCAGATTCTCCGCTCGCACCATTATCTCGGCATGGTATCTGCCACTATCATTAGAGGCTCTGCAGTTGCGTGTTACGACACTGGTTGCAAGCGTTCTTCGATTTTTGATTTCGACGGCCGAAGAGGGCAAGGGTAATTGCTATCACCTATGCCTACGCTTCCACCCTCTTCACACACTAAACACCACACGCAACAGATGCGTCACTTTAGGGAGGAGCTTTGCGCGGACCCTCACCCTCTTGCATGCGTAATCGTGCGAAAGACAATTAAACTTTGGAGCCGGATATCTCGGAACACAGGCGTGCTAGAAAAAATCTTCCAACTGAAACTGTGTACAAACACCACTGCCTACATTTTTTCAATATAAACATGCCAACTTACCGCAGCCAGTAAAAAGTTAATTATTAAATTTTAGTTAATTGGGCTGCTGACAGCGATAATTATCATCTAACTTTCTGTCCCCCTGGCCGCTTAACTTATTTGCACAAGTGGTTCTCACGTGCCTTCGAGCGCCTAATTTTAAAAAAATCATAAAGCTTAATTTTGAACACCCGGTATATGTACGCGCAAGGGCAGAAGCGGATGGTTTTCAGGACCATACTCGTCATCATTTCAACTGAGATATACGAGCTGGCAGGGTCTGCTCGCCGAGCAAAAACTCACAGGGTCCCTTGTACATTCATTCACCTAAGATGATTCGAAGGTGAGAGGCATATCTTTCTCCCCAGTAAACGCAATAAAGTAGGGAGCATGAACCGTGGCTTCAGTGCCACTGCCAAGCACCTTCTTGATTGATTTTCGTAACTACTGGTCGCACACTCTCCAGTTTTGTTAGCGCCCAAATGGAGGACGCTACAATGGAATCATGTGGCATTGCGTCTCATGACGTCAAGGATCGCCAGAACTTTGTGACGCCAGGATGACGTTTCAGATTTTCGAGATACTTCACGTCGTGCGGTGAGGTCATCACGTCATGGTGATTTTTCGCATCACTCGTCATCCACGCCGTAGGACCGGGCCGCTGCGAACGGTCAAATTTCCCCGTTTGACGAGACATCTAAGGCATCTAAGATGGGCTTTGCGACCCGCTCCCTGGTGCTTCAGTGTTAGTCATGGCGGTCTGCCGGCAACTCTCCCCCACCCCCCCTCCTTTTTTATTCTTTTTTTTTTTTGCGCACGCAACTAAGTATTTATGATTGCCGTGAACAGAAGCAAAGACAGTTGCGCTTTATCAGTCCTCAAACTCAGACATTAACTCCCATAGCGCGAATTATTATTTTGCAAGTTTTTTTTAAAATAAAAACTGTGCTCACCATACATTTTTATTAACCAAAACGCAGCCTCGCGCATGAATGAAGTGCAAGCAATCGGACAGATAGGGTTGTTTTTGATAAGAAAACAATTACACCAACCGGACTTGCAGCATGTTGTTAACTTGTTCAGTGCACCAATGTCGTTAATGACAAGATTGCTAAGCAAGCTTGAAACAATCTACCGAATCGTCTACATACTATGTAACTCGTACTAGTACTTGGTAGATACGGGATTCCGTGTGTTAAAAAAGGCAACGGAAAACATGATTGTCATTAGTGATTTCCCATTTCAGTAGTATTATTATTTAGCACACTTGGAAACCACCTAGCCATGAAGTATTACACAATCTTCTTGTTGCTGTGGCGCACAACCATGAAGGGGTAAACATGCGGCAATAATCTTGTCCTTTCATTCGAATGATACGTTAAGCTTGCATATAAATGTACATATCTTTCTATCTGCGAACATTTAGACGCAAAGTACTGTAACAAGGTTTGTAAGTACTTACGGAGAAACCATCATCATGCTTCGAAAAATAACATAGCGGTCTGGCTGAACACTGGCGTCGTGAAGACGTAACCGTACAGATCAGCTCATACTGCTTCGTTGTAAACGTTTCACGTGGTAAGCGACACATTGTATACTCGAAAATTTTAATTCCGGGCAGCAGCTGCCGCATTTCTGGCGACCTCTGTCAGCCCAACGAGTGGATCGATTCCTCGCACATCATAGTTAAAAAAAAATGAAACAAGACGAAGATCAGACATGACGCAAGCGAGCAGAGTGAAATAAGCGGCTGTGATGTCATCGCAGAGACGTTTTCTCGGAATCCAACCCGCGCGCGGCGAGCAGGGAGACCAACTCGTGCGCGACACAATTCGCCGCAGTAGGACGTCCCGGCGGCTCCGTCGGGGATTCCGAACCCCGCGGGTGCTTGTCACGCGGCGTTTAGTCAAATCGATCGTGGCACCGTTCGCCGCGGAGCGCGCGGGTTTGCCACCGCCAAGTTCCACCACGCGCACAGCAGCGGTAGCGAAGGTAGGTCGGTGGGTGGGTGCGCTCAGCGACGCGCGATGCGCGCCGATTGCCCCCTGTGAACCACCTCCGCCGAAGCATCGGCGCAGAGACGGCACCAATGGCGAACCGCGCAGTCGGCGGCGGATTTCAGAAATGCGCATCGCATTATTGCGCCAGGCCCGACCATCGCGCACATTTGCGGCGTACAGCCGGAGTCGAGCTATAGGAGCGACCGGCGAACATACTCACACGCATATGAATGCATACATGCGCGACGCGCGTCTGTCCTATGAAGCAGCATAACCTCTCTCTCGCTCTCTCACGACTTCACGCACAGACGAACGTACGTGCCAAGCCGAGCGCGAGTAATCTCCCTTGTCAGGGCGACATGGGATCCATTTAGGACCTTCCCAATTAGCATAACGAGCCCGGCGGCGAGAGACTAGCGTTCACTCGGTCGTCCAGGTCTGGCTAGCTAGCTGCGCTGCCATCGGACAGTCGCCGATGCTGCTGCTGGCTGCAGCTCTGTGGCGGTCTGCTGCAGCCCTGGTAAACTTTGCGGGACTCCCGAAGGCAGGAGGTGGCATTACGCCGCGGTGGTTGCCTCTGCTGCTTCTCGGCCAAACTGGTTCTTGCGTTGTCCCTAATTGCCGTCCTTTTTTTCGGGTGTCTTTTTGTTTGAGCTAGCCCCCTTCTCGCAGCGGGGCGTCTCGAACGAAAATTGAAAGCCCCGGCTCGCGGCTTAGCGATCGGTCTTGTGTGAAGCTGCTTATAAAAGCTGCGCTTGTGGTGTGGCTGCTTCTGCTGTCGCTGTTGCGCGCTGCGCTGCTGGCGTTCGGGACTGAGAAGAAAAGACCATGGCTCGACGGCTGGGCGGTCATTTCCTCACTTCTCTCCCCCCCCCCCCCTTGTTTTTGTTCTTTTTTTTCTAGCACGAACGTCTGGGTGCGTGCGCGTTTCGATTTCCTTTTATCTCGGGCGCTTATCTCCTCGAGTCTGCAACCTCTTTGCACTCCAAAGAATATACTTCCAGCCACGTTGGCGTCTGTGCGCACCCTCTCTTCAGCACACTTCCAGGGTTGCGTTGGCGTGCGCTAAGTCGAGCGGCTAGCGCTCGAATGTATCAAGCGAAGATCACGCAGTCAGTCATGTCTTTATGGAGCTCGAGGCTGTGGCCGCTTTTGTCGCTTACTTTTATCTCGTACGCGTTTATCCCGATGCTCGCTTTGATCTTGATTGGTCTCCTCGCCGAGTAACGATAGTGTATAATCCGGAATTAATTCCTGACTGAGTAATGGGCTCCCGTAGCCAGCGCCTAAGAAACCAGGTTGCTGTTTGTCGTTACTGGTACGGTACCATTTCAAGGGAAGCCATTGACGGCAGTGACATTATTAACGCAACTATCACGTTGCATGCACACATTCATTGCATCTTCCTTGCTATGACCGGTATCCTTAAACTCTGAAACGATGCGGTTCCATATTCCATTCTTCAAAATCTGCATTATAGGGTCAGATAGAGCGCCCTTCGTGCGAATTTTTCATTTACCTTGTTAGGGTTATTTACAGAAAGAATATATTTGGGATAGCGAACTTTAAATATTGACCTATCTTCAGAATTTTGAAGATTCAAAATACGAAAAATTCGCACGAGAAAAACTTGCGAGATAAAAAGAAAGCACGAGAAGTGCCTTGAAACACGGACGTTGCATTTCCTCTGGTAACCGTAATGAATGCCGCACCTCAATCTATATCATATCGCAATTTCATTCAGTTTCAAAAAGGAAGTACAATCTACAAACTTCCGGGCTCTTTTCCTCAACCATTTTGCCTCGCGTAGGTGATGTTGCAGTTTCAAAAAAAGGAAGTATATACATAGATCTGGCACATCACACAGATCCAAATCTAAAGAATGCACATTGAATTCCAGGCACCTTTCCTCCACATTTTTTTTCCTCCCACAACATGCAGCAATTGCCCAGAGTGTTATTCGAATGGAACTTATTTATTATCAAAAAATACCTTACGGCCCCGAAGGCATTCGGTAAGGGAGGGGGGTACAGTGAAAATTTGAAATTAAGTTGTAAAGAACAACACTACAGTGCGCGTTCTTATTAGGAACGAAGTACATAGTAAAAAAAAAAGGCATTCAGTCATCGCAGTTCAACAGTCCACAAAGAGCAGATTATACTACGTTAATCAAAAGAATGTGCAACAACTCACAATATAAAAGAGCTTGAAAGTTGAACGATGAAGGAGAAAGAAAAAAAAACAACTTAGAATGCTATATAAAAAAATGTATCTCAAGTTTGTGTCGAAACGTGTTATAGTTACTATCAGAGGGTTACTTCTTCAACTACATTTAAGGACAAACATAAAAGAGAGAAAGACACTGCGGCTAAGCATACGCACGTCGCGTTTGCTACCCTGCACTGGTGGATTGGATAAAGGGGCGAAAAGAGGGACTGAATTAAAAAAAAGAAAGAGACAGGGGCGGAATCATAAGCACGTTTGAAGGAGCACAGCATGCCGGTAAACTTACTGGGGAGATTTTATTTATTTATTTATTTATTTATTTATTTTTAGGTGGGGTACATCCCGGCTTCTGGAGAGGGGGAGTAGACAGCTAGGAGTATAGGCCTTTGCATCGGGCGAGGAGGTCTGGTCTGGCAACCAACGCATCCTTCCTCTCTGGCATGCGGGTGACGGCTTGGAGCGTGTGTGTGGCGTTATGCTGGTATGTGTGGCGTTATCGAGCAACTTGCCGTGTATTAAGCCAACCGGCGCTATGACGGCCAAGAATTGGTCATCATGAAACCACTGGGCTGTTTTTGGGTGCAGTAACAACTACAGAAAAAGAGAACTGCTGTTGGAAGAAGCATGCCATGTGCATCCCCAGACGTGGAATTTCTGCAGCAAGATGGCAAGTTGGGCCAGCTGGATTACGTTCATAATTGAAAATCCTGTTGAAGCGCATTAAAAAAAAATGCCGCCATATCCACGAAGTGAATGATGATGAGTGGGCAAAGCTCCGGAGGTAAACCTGGTAAACCATGAATCCTCCGTACACTTTGCCCACTCGATTTTATTGCAACGCTCCCCCTAGCGTACGTCGCCGCACTATATCGAACGATGACACGCGCCATATGTGGCATAATTCTTATTTTATAACACCTCGCATCTTTCATAATCAACTACACGTACCGCCGTCTAGTTTATAACATCTTGCATCTTTTGGACGGACGGACGGACGGATGGATGGATGGATGGATGGACGGACGGATGGACGGATGGATATGGCTGTACTCTTTAGATCGGGTGGTGGCTAGCGTAATACTTAATGCCGTCAGCTACAAGTACCGCCACCTAGTGAACACTGCAAGAACTGAACGAGAGGTGGCTACATACAGGGGACGCACAGCCCACGCCTTAAGGACGGACGGACGGACGGATGGATGGATGGATGGATGGATGGATGGATGGATGGATGGATGGATGGATGGATGGATGGTTGGATGGTTGGATGGATGGATGGATGGATGGATGGACGGACGGACGGACGGATGGACGGATGGACGGATGGATATGGCTGTACCCTTTAGATCGGGAGGTGGCTAGCGTAATACTTAATGCCGTCAGCTACAAGTACCGCCATCTAGTGAACACTGCAAGAACTGAACGAGAGGTGGCTACATACAGGGGACGCACAGCCCACGCCTTAAGGAGCTTCGCTCCTAAAACAGACGGACAGAAGAGTTTTTGTGGCTGTGGACTCTTCAAGTTGCATCGTTTTCCTGTTGACAAGGAGTGGTGGCTTCTATGGCTTGCAAACTTAAAGAGGAAAAACTTTGTAATTTCTGCGGGTGCTCGGGTATTTTCAGAGCACTTCTGCCTAGTCACATTTCTACGTCCTGGTGAACTTCGTGTGCACCATCAGCGAGTCACTGTACGTGCTGTTGCAAGTTTAGCTGCTGCCGTGCATGGCACAGTTCCCTCATGGTGTCCCGCTCTTCTTGCGTTTGCAGTTTGTACAGCAGTTCGGGTTGCCTTATAGACTTTTTTTCGTGGGCACCGCCATCTTGCTAGCGGGCGGCCCTTTTCTGGTCTGGCAACTCATCTAGCATGCGGGGAGCTCGCTGTTTGCATAGAAGGCAATCATGTGGCTGCAGTTTTCTCATTCTTTTATTTAGTTTTGCGCGGTGAATTTCAACTGAAGTGATGCAGGTTCTTTAGAAAATGGGTCTATGAGATGTTCTGGCAAAGTTTAAGTCGTTGAGGGACAGTTTTTTTTTAATACAATGTCACGAACGAGTACGCGTATATTGACGCAGTATACTCACAGCACCGACTTTCTGCTCGAAGGATGTGCAGTATTTTCAGGTATTTCTTTTACAGAATGAGCAACAACGCTTCGAGAGCATAGCGAATATCTTTCCTGAGCTGTAGTCATCCAGTTTTCTAACAAGATTTCTTTACGCCGTGTCGTCGCATCGGCTACCGCTCTTGCGTGGAGCCATGCGTTGGAGTGTAGTGTTTCGTCTTTATTTCGTGGCACTGTCTTTCTTGGGGACCTTCGACGCAAAAATTTTGTTTTGCATATCTTTCTGTCTGTACATTTGTCTGTTTGTCCGACATTAACGGTACTCTAAACTGCACCAAAGTGGCCCAACGATACTCCAAACGGCCAACCCCATCCGCAGCGCCCACCAATATTGCTGAAGATTCAGCGTTCGCACTTGTGCGATTGTCAATTAAAAAGCAATTATTACTCATATCTGAGGCACTATAACAACACGTCAATATTCTGTATGTGTGTCTTTTACTAGAAAAGGCATACATAAGTAAATATAAGGACCATAGCGTTAACCACGTTGCGCTGATCAGACAACGCTTGCACGAAAAAAAAAAAACTTCCAAGCAGTTCCCCGAAGGTGAACATGGTTAAGTGCGAATGCACGGGGTGATGCTACGAGGGGGAGAGTTAAATTCCCTCGGCATTCGCCAGAGAGTTAACGTAAACTCCCCCGTGTGATCACATTGCGATTCCCAGGAACCATTAGACCCTCTCGGGAAATCTTGGTGAGTTTACGCATATATGTGAGAGCAAATTCGCACATTAATGATGTTTATGTGCGCGGCCTGCTTCGCCCGCTTGCGCTCGGCATCAGGGGCCCTTCGCCGCGCTGCCTTGTCTTCAACCGGCGCGACATCTTCAACGACGCGTGCAATGCTCGCATTCGATTGCGTTGTACTCGTTGTTGGAGGTGTCGCAGTCGAGCTTGATGCCTGCGATGGATCCATACCTATGACGACTTGCCGATCTCGAGCAAGTCGTGGCTGCGCGGGCGCGCGCAGCCACGAAGCGGAGGGCGGAGCGCGCGCAATCACGTGGTGTGTGACGTCGATGCGCCGTTGCTACAGACGCTCCTCTCCGCTCCTCGCGCCGTTGCTAGGGGAAAGGAGGAGGCGCACCGCGGACGGCGGATTCAGGGTCGCTTATAAAGTGCATTCGCACTTAAAAGGCAGGTCTTTCCAACGCTTTGCTAAGACGACACGGTGGTGGAACCTACCCGTCACCTTGCGTTCTAACAT
>NC_051169.1:20919780-20950488 GCF_013339725.1 Rhipicephalus microplus | reverse complement strand
TGGTCGGGTTGGCCAGCGCAGAGGAAGACGTATAGACATGGTATCACTGCGCGCTCCGTAAGCTGGTGTCCCAAGGCGGCAGACAGTATATCTTTCTGCTAATAACGTCAACGCTTGTGTATTCCACGGGATGCTGTCATAATACCTGCAATAAGGCGAAAATTTACCGTTTGCTTTCCGCGTCATTGGCATCAACATAAATGATGCCAAAACCATAATTACGTCATGACATCATCGTGACGTCATCCCATCTCATCTTCGGTTGGTCAAAAGTGATCGAATCACGGATGCCATGCAAACAAAACAATATTAGGTGCAAAAAACTTTCGGAAAGGGGCAGGGAAGGATCTTTACATTGTGAATAAAAACCAGTTGGCTTTGTCTTTCTAGCTGTACTTATGGTACTTATGGTTTCCGGTCATCGCTTATTGTTCTATTTAGGTGTACCTAAAGGCCCCAGCCACGAGCGCATAATTTATTTATTTATTTATTTATTTATTTAAATTCATTAAGGTGAAATGCCAGATGCCCGTGTAGCTACTTATTCAGGTGTACGTTAAGGGACCCAAGATGGTCGAAATTTCCAGCCGGCGTCCATCATGAAACGGTCGTGAATTCGGGAAGTAAAACCCTAACAATCATCATAACTATTTATTCCCCCGTATGTTTCATATTGGCATATCCAAAGCGGTTGTTGTCGTTAATTGGGTCGTCACTAATGAGTATGTCATGTATCTTTTTTTATACCTCAAGCGTTCCAATATATATGACATCACATGAGAGGTGCGCACGAAAACATAAAAAGAAAACTCAAGGAAACGAGAACAAATGAAGATGGCGATGGTGACGAACTTACAAAATAGCTTACAGGACAAGACAAGAAACTACAGTTAAAAAAAGCATATCGAAAGAGCGGTGCATCAATCCTTCGTTGCATCGTGCAGTGAGTGCAGTTTCTCCCGGAAGGCCATTCCTGTCTCGGTCAGCTTATTTATTTATTTATTTATTTATTTATTTATTTATTTATTTATTTATTTATTTATTAAAGGTACTTTCAAGACCCGAAGGCAAAATACAGAAAGGAGTGCAGTGTAAAAGAAAAGTAAAAGAATAAAACTGACAAGAAAAAAGAAATATCTACAGGGCATCATGCACAGCGAGCTTGAAATCGTCTTGGTCCGTTATGCAGACGATCGAAGGCGGGAAGGTGGTGCCAGGCGGCGCTTGTCCTTGGCACAAATGAATCATTATACAGTCTTGTGCGACCGGAGGTTATAGACCCAACTTTAAAGCGATGATCGGTCCTTGGTGATATGAAGCGAAACCAATGAAAGAGGGCGTCCTTCAAATGGCCGTTATAATGATAGACATTTGTGAAAAAGGTTAAGGCGAGACAATTCGCGGCGCAATGAAAGATCAGGCACGTTTAAGGTGTTCCTAATGTATGTAGGATGGCGTGACTAATTCGATAAGACGATAAGATGAAAGGTGCTGCGAGATTCTGAGTGGCTGCGAGAGATCGAATAATAATGGCATGAGTTGGGTCCCATATGGCGCATGTGTACTCTATAATTTTGATCTGACCAATGTTTTATACAATGTTAACTGGAGTGACAATGGAGCAGTGGAAAAGTTACGGTGCGGATAACCAAGCATGTGGTTATCTATAGCGTTGTTGATCACATATTTTGTGTGTTTATTCCAGGAAAGATGAGAAGATATGTGAACCCCAAGGTGTTTATAATTGTCAAAAGATGGTAATGAAATGTTATAGAGGGAATAAGTACGCGGACAGCGGGTGGTATCCAGTGCGGCTTGAAACTTTCATGCTCTTGCATTTAGATATATTAGGCATCATGAAGCACGTGTTACACCATGCGAATATGCTATCAGTTCAGGCGAGCAACGACTCCACGAAAGTGGTCGGGCTCGTGGAGGTATTACTGTATTGAGAGTGGCGGGTTCGAGGAAGCAGTTGAATTAGCTGGCTGTCATAAGGTATGGAGTAAAAAACAAACAGTGACAGATGCATATGCAGGAGATGCGATGGAGATAGGCAAGAAGTGCTACATAGTTCCAATTTAGTTTTTATAGTGACCAAACGCTATGGTGTGATATCTCTTGTCGGGAAGAATAAATCTAGCAAAATGATTCAGGAGTGATACGAGAGTTTCAGTTAAATGAATAATAATAATAATAATAATAATAATAATAATAATAATAATAATAATAATAATAATAATAACTGCGGTTTTAAGTCCAAAAACCACCATATAATTATGAGAGATGCCGTATATATTGGAGGGCTCCAGAAAATTTTCACCATGTGGTGCTCTTTGACGTGCAGTATACCATTTCGCCTCCATCAAAAGGCGACCGCCATAACGGGGATCGAACCCATTACCTTCGGGTCAGCAGCCGAGTACTACTCTAGTCACTGTTCCACCAAGGCGGACTTTCAGTATAATTAAATTGGCAGGGGTCAAAGAG
Organism: Rhipicephalus microplus; assembly: GCF_013339725.1. Classification (NCBI taxonomy): domain Eukaryota; kingdom Metazoa; phylum Arthropoda; class Arachnida; order Ixodida; family Ixodidae; genus Rhipicephalus; species Rhipicephalus microplus. The sequence goes on along the minus strand of NC_051169.1, from coordinate 20,947,998 downwards.
AGGACAAATTTGTTCAAATTCAGGTCGCACAAGCGTTTTGTGCGGACATTTTCCGATGGAGGCGGAAATGTTGTAGGCCCGTGTGTTCAGATTTGGGTGCGCGTTAAAGAACCCCAGGTGTTCGAAATTTCCGGAGCCCTCCAATACGGCGTCTCTCATGATCATACGGTGGTTTTGGGACGTTAAACCCCACGTATCAATCAATCAATCAATCAATCAAGCGTTTTGTGGGAAAGCAATTGTCACGCGTGACTTCGCCATGAAGAGTTTGTGGTGATGATGATCCAGCACTTTGTTAGCTGAATTGATAATGTGCGTCACATGATTCGACCAAGACATATCTTTAGTGAGGTGAAGAACTAAGTGTCTAACGGATCAACATTCGATATAGTGCAGTTATTAACCTTGTGCGTGATAGGTATGTAATTAGGTGGGCAGTGGAAGGAAATGTAAAATGTTATTGATGTTATTATCTGTCATTCGTGTTGGTCATGCATTCGTAACCTCATTGGCCAATCTTAGTATTTTTCCAGGCTTTTCCTTATTTTGAATGACAGTGAATCCTTGCAGCGTGATTCGCAACGAACATAATCTAACATATAGTGCTAGCGCCATAATAATAATTTTAAAAAGTCAGCGAACAGCTTAGCTAAAGTTATAGCTTGAATATCCTAAATGTAGCTGACTGCAGAAATTATCTGGGCGCGTGACCACGCATGGATTCCTGCATTCGTCTGGGGACGGTGTTATACTAAGCTTTTACATGAACTTTAACTTTTTTTTGTTTTGGTCACTTGTCCTGCGGTTTTGGTTTGTTTCTCATGTTCGTGCTTGCATGTATTATATGCATAGTTCAATTGTTCTCATGTGTTGATATCGAATTTAGGCCTAGAAGTAGACCTGTGTAGCTGAATGTGGTGGTTATTCGTCTATCTACAACAGTCATGACCTGCAAATGGCCGTGTGAGTACGTCTATAGGGCTGCTGGTCAATTTCCTGGAGCAACTGAATGCGGGAAGGGGGCTGACGTCACGTCAATATACTCCTGAAGTGGGTGGCACGGCTGCAGTCGCCAATCAGTATTCCCTCAAGTATGCTGGAAAGCTCCTCGTTTCCCCGTTCATCTCGTTTAACACGACGTTGGTCTGGACTTCAGCGACATGAATAAACCCTTCGGCTGTATTTCGACCACGAAAGTTGCCAGCTATACTAGAAGTAATCATGCCTGTACTTTCGGATATGTGCTACACCTGACGAAGTTCACGTGTGTATACACTTTACTATGCAGGCCATTTTAAATATTATCCGCTATGGTCATGAGTAGGGATGTTGGATGAAGTTAGACAGCCCACATACATACATACATACATACATACATACATACATACATACATACATACATACATACATACATACATACATACATACATACATACATACATACATACATACATACATACATACATACATACATACATACATACATACATACATACATACATACATACATACACGCATACATCTATACATACACGCATACATCTATACATACACGCATACATACATACATACACGCATGTATACATACATACATACATACATACACGCATGTATACATACATACATACATACATACACGCATATACATACATACATACATGCATGTATGCATACATACATGCATGTATACATACATACATGCACGTATACATCATACATACATACATACATACGTACATACATACATACATACATACATACATACATACATACATACATACATACATACATACATACATACATACATACATACATACATACATACATACATACATACATACATACATACATACATACATACATACATACATACATACACGCATACATACATACATACACGCATACATCTATACATACACGCATACATCTATACATACACGCATACATACATACATACACGCATGTATACATACATACATACATACATACACGCATATATACATACATACATACATGCATGTATGCATACATACATGCATGTATACATACATACATGCACGTATACATCATACATACATACATACATACATACATACGTACATACATACATACATACATACATACATACATACATACATACATACATACATACATACATACATACATACATACATACATACATACATACATACATACATACATACATACACGCATACATACATACATACATACACGCATACATACACGCATACATACACGCATACATCTATACATACACGCATACATCTATACATACACGCATACATCTATACATACACGCATACATACATACATACACGCATGTATACATACATACATACATACACGCATGTATACATACATACATACATACACGCATGTATACATACATACATACATACATGCATGTATGCATACATACATACATACATACATACATACATACATACATACATACATACATACATACATACATACATACATACATACATACATACATACATACATACATACATACATACATACATACATACATACATACCAAATAGGGGTGTACATGATGTGAAAATGGTGGTGTGGTGTACAGCTCAACTGATAAGAGGCACATATGATGACGTGCAGCTCCTCGTGCCAGCTGCGCTATTTTCTAACGCGCGCCTTCAGCTTCATGTTACGTTGATCATTATATAGCAGCTCATAGCCACTGCGAAACGCCGCAAGTGGTGCGGCGCAAGAACCGATGAACTGAGCGGGAAACATGTGGCTGATATGACGTCACATCGCTTCACTGGTTCCGTAAGCGACTTCAACAATTGTGACACAAGCTGTACGTGTGATTACGAGTGATATAACATCGCGTTTCCCAATTGCGTCATGTCCAACTTGTACGTCTGAGGGACGACTGATAGTGTTGCTTGACTTTAAGGAATTTAAATATGGAGCTTTCTTGTGTGTTTCTGGTTCATGATATTTCTCTTATCTGTGGTCGCTGACATTCATACCGTCCACACTTTCTCGACATTATAGGGGAAAATGTTTATTATTATTATTATTATTATTATTATTATTATTATTATTATTATTATTATTATTATTATTATTATTATTATTATTATTATTATTATTATTATTATTAAATGCACGTAGGAGCAATTACAGACATATGGAAGCACTGGCTTCTGCCCAGCTCTGCAGTAAAATATGGGGCACACTTCGGGAGATAGAGAAATGGAGAGGAAAGGCACGGAGGTTGTCTCGGTCTGCTACCCTACACTTGTGTTGGGTGGGAAAGGGACTTAAGGATTAATCATTTACACTTTCATTCTCTTTTCTCGTACGCTTTTCATATTTGTCTAAATTGGTGAGAGAGAGAAAAATAGAGAGGCATATGGACAACGACTGAGCACATTATGATCGCTGATTTATCTCATATGTTTATCGACATTTATTGATAACATTTACTGTATGCTTTGTGGGACACGACAAATTTTCATTGTGTGAATAATTTTTTAATCCTATCTCAATCTCTAATTGTGTGTTCTCAGTTGGTAGATTTAAATAAATTTGCCGAAAGTTGTAGTACAGTCCATGCGAACTACGTGATATGTAGCGTATACACTTGAAGTTTTCGCATCAAATAGCTCAACAAATATGTAGTCCAACTTTTAGCTTATGGGCGATTTCAATCAATTTCACGTGTAGGTAATGTGGAATTTTTCTTTGGTTTTCTTGACGTAGGTGAATATCCTTAAATTTTACGTCTGTCTTTCTCTTTTATCCTTTTTGAGAGTATGTAACATGGCTCTGTCAGAACTTATATAGTTTTATGAACCTACGGTTTCCAATAGGCATTGCACTAAGACACCTTTTCCTTCATGTTCACCTCTTCAGCACAATGTATTTTTATTTGTCAGTGAGTGGTTGGCACGTTATTACTTCGTAAAATATATTTCGACGTAAATAATTATGATTAATTGTGCACCCACACCGTGTTATTGTTGATGCAGAGACATGGCAGCAAATATCGCGGGCATATAAACAAACAAAGAAACAAACAAACAAAAACATGCTGTTTTTACTCAGTTCAGCGGGCAAGCATTTCGGACACGGTATGTGCACGTGGGCGAAGAGCACTTTCGGTAGCTGCACTGCGGCGAAACTCGAGCAGCGTGTTTATATTTCTCTAATCAGCGCACTAATTGGATGACATCGACTAAATCAGATTTTCTCCAACTACGCGCATAAGCGCACGGCAACGTGTTTATCGAAAGGAGCATTGTGTTTACTCGAGATCCCTCGCATCTTCAGGAGTGGCCGTGTTTCCTAAATATTTAAAACAGCGACGGTTTTACCTGGCACCGGTTTCTTCTAGAAGGCGAATAAAAACAGGAGCTGTTGCCCCAAGGGGCAGGCCGCATCCTTATATTGAAATGACCACAGGGCTCATGACTTGCTCGCAGAAAGAGAGTGCGCGCTTGTCTCGGCGACTGAGCGTCGCTTGACCACTCGGCTCCGGTGTCACTCCCCCCTTTTACTTTCTTGGCGCCCAAACTTGGGAAGCTTCGGCGTTTGCCCTCGCTTTCGGTGTGCAGCGGTGTCTTTATTTACTTGACGTTTTTTTGGAGGGGGGGGGAGGGGGGCACCTCCACGTGGGCGACGCAGAGAAGCGGCAACGCGCGCGCGCTCCTCGGTTTCCTCTCAAAACAAGCCGCGGTGCTAATTGACGCCCCATCAGTATGCAAACGACGACGTGCCCGTTCTCAACGGTCGACCGCCGCTCGCGATCGGAGCGTCGCGGCGTCCCATTGGCGGAAACGCGTGGCTGGCGCTCCCGATTGGTCGGCGGGGCGCGGGCGGCGCGTCCCCATTGGCTCGTCGTTCGGCGGCGGCCTTCCCGCGTACCCCCCGACGCGGGAGGACCGGCCTTGACGGCACTCGCTGCAGGGCTGCGGGCGCGCGCGTCACGCTGGCCGCGCGTTCTGTTCTTCTCTCGTCGGATGTGGGCCCGGCCCAGGCGGCGGATACCGCCGCGACGTGCCACCGGGCCGCCGTGAGGAGGAAGCACGCGCAGGATTCACCGCACTGGACGCCGGCATGCGAGCTGCTGCGCTACTTCTGCTGCAGGTGAGAGTCTCGCGGTGCATCGCCTGCACATGTGCACCTCCAAGTCGCCGCGTCAGTACGCGCTATCTGAAGCACCGCTGTCGCGGCGCCGGCCGACGACCCTCGGCGATTTCGTCGAGTTCGGCGAGCTTATCGCTTCCTGCTGTTACGCGTAGCGTCGACTCCACCAAGGCAAGTCCTTCGGCGCCCCCCTCTCCACGTGTCCTGTGTGATAGAGTTGGTCTCTTCGGAGGCAGTCGGCTCACTTCCGGACTTTCATTCTCCTCGTACGTCAGACCTCTCATGTCGTTCGTTCCATTTTGTTCGAAGCGTATATAAATCGCTTCGTCACGTGGTTATGCCTTTACCCCGACCGGTGCGCTTAAAGCAGCCATTTTGGAAACTCCAATTTTAGTGAATGAACCACTGCAAGAGGTGCCGATGGGTGCGACCCTTTTTTTCCTAATTCACAACCGGTAATAGTGTTAGGAGTCGTAGATTCGCACTTACTAACGACGCTATGCTGTGCCATGTCAGGAGACATACTGCATATAGGCAGAGCACAATATGTCTGGAACGCGGACGCACTTTAACCGCGTTCAAGACTGCAGCTTCTCTTCTGGCCTCGCGCCAACAAGCCCGTTCCAGAGCGTCCCCAAACAAACAGACTGTAGCGCTTGATAGCGCGGAGATGGTGATGACGATGCCACGTTGCCGTTGGCCGCCTATGAACGGGCGGCGCAGCGCTGCGCGTTGGGCGTCGGTGTGACGTCATCCGCATCCCCGAAAATGTGAAACATTCGATCCTCTTCGAGCCACGCGCCTGACGCCGGCTTCGATGGAGGGAGGACCACGTGGACACCGCCGGCTGCTGTTGCCGGCTCCTTGTGAGTCGTTCCGAGTTCAGCGGGTATACGCGCTGTGCAGACTTCAACGCCATACGAGAACTGCCCGCATATTGGCGCGCGAATACTGCGGCTGGCTTGCTGTGAATGGATCACCTGTCGAAGCGCCAGTGAATGCAGCCTCGTGCAAAAGTGACGTGTGACGTTTTTTTTTGACGCAACGTCATGAGTGCTGTATTGACACTGTCGGCTGCGTTCTTTATAAGCAGCTATTAGCGATGATAGTAATAATGATTGCTGTGGCTTTATCTCTCAAACCACAATATCATTATGAGAAACGCCGTATTGAAGGTTTTGGAAGGTTTGACCACCTGGTGTTTTTTTGACGCGCATGCGCCAAAATCCGAGCACACTTGCCGCTATTGAATTTATACTTCACCAAATTACCGCCGGGATTCAGTTTCCTGACCTTCGGGTCAGCAATAGAGTGACCACCGTGCCTGGTGGCCATTAAGATGAAGGTCGACCATTGAAGAGGCTATATGAGTTGTCTCTACCGCGGAAAGTCATCCAGTATTCCAAACATGCGTTAATTCTACTGCAAAGTTTGGGTGTCTCTGCGTGCTGAGGGTGTCTTAATCGATAGTCTTTCATTGGGGACGAATTAATATATACGATTGTCATCGTTCGTTAACGCGTTCGAGGAAATTCCGCGATAAAAGTTTTAACGTTACGTATTGAGTGATGTTCACTTGTCGTTTGTAAGTCGTGAAAACAAACAAAAAAAGTTGTTGACGAGATCAGGTTGGGGGCTCGTTAATGCTACGAAAGAAATTATTTTGTTGTATACTTGGGGCGTAACTGAACATTGTGCATGTCTCGTTGTAATATCAGTCATAATGGGTGATAGAACCATATAAGCTGGCTTCACCTACGAGCTGCTCATAGCAGTTCCTCACTTTAATGTGCACGGGAGTACACTATTCTTTCCTGCCGCATTACAAGAACAACGGACATGATCTTGAAGTGAAATGACATAAGACGCCACAGTCGGCTGGGTGCAATATTGTGCGAAATGCATCAGCTCGTAAGCAATAAGAACGTGGTTACGATGCGCGTTGTTCAATCATCGCGGGAAATTATCGCCCATACTTATCTTATTGGTGTGTTGTCAGCGAAGGATGTGTTCATCTGCTTATTAACTGAAACGTAACCCTGGTAATCCAAAGCCTGCGGCTTGATTTCGTGGGAGGTGCCGAGCAGCATTATTCCATTACAAGGCAGTTAATTCTTTTCTGAACTATACAGCCTAACTATCACGCACTCTGGTGACCGAAACGCGTGACTGAAGAGTGTGAACGTCGTTTCACGATGAAGGATTGCTTCCGTGCTATACACGTCACTGTTTTCTTCCTCTTTTATCCATTATCTACTCTCACAAACATTATTGTTTCCCTGTTTCATGATTAGTTCACCCCGTCAAAACGCATATTGTCCATATACTGTGCTAATATTTTATAAAAAATAACAAAAGAAATCCTCAGACGAGAAAGTTAATTTAGTAAATGAATGTAAAAGGTGTTATAAATCAGGTATGCCTCGCAAGATATGTGAAAAATTAAATGAAGAATCTCAAGAGAAATACATGAAATCTTTTAAAGGAGTCAACACGCATTGCAGCTGTCACGTAATAACTGAAACTCGCAGCACTGTCGGGACACAATTGGTTGCTCAGTCCGGTCGTATATTTAGAGAATCGTAGCATTAATTGTTTATGCGCAAGACTCGTTACAGTTGTGATCTGCCTGACCAAGGCCATGGTGTCAAGTTCTTAAAGATAATGAGAAAGATCATCATGTGTTGTTCATAAAATGTGTTATGGAAGCCAAGCTTTTCCTGTCGATGGAAACACGCAGAACTTGTTCCATGCCAGCATATCCACGGTTGAATCTTACACTGTAGTATATTGCTCAGCTCGCAACTGCAAAACCCGCTATTATAACTCGCGGCTGTGTTGCGCAAACACGTCGCATGCAGCGCTCGGCAGGTTGGATTGTTCTCAAATTCACTTTGCGCGCAGTGTGTGTGTAGATGCCGACTTAAAGGGAAACACGGTTGCTCTGAAGGCCGGAGACGCCGCAATTTGGGGACCCGTAAAACAGCGGTGGGGCCATTCTTGGCGGCGCCTTCTGAATGACTTCCCCCTCGCTTCCGCGGAACCACGCTGGGTGCCTTCGCCGTCTCGTTTTCGGTTTTCGAAAGGAAAAAGAACGGGCCCCTCAAGAAAAGACGGACTCCAGCTCGCAGCGGGAGGCGGTTGAAGTGGCCCGGGGGCTGTGGTCAAGCGCGCACTTCGTCCCAGTAACTCTGTGCAGTGCGGCGAAGGCTGCCCACTGGCCAGGAAGTCTGTGGTGTTCCATTGTACAGTGGAAAACGGCGTAGTGAGAAAGGACATTGAGTAGTGCAAAACCAACCAACGTCACCGGACACAGTGCTTTTGAGTTTCATGTTTTTAATTACACTTCGGGTCTGTCCACCGTGTGCGGCTCATTCCTCTGCGGGGTTGAGGTGAACTAAAATTCGTGGCAAGCGCTGAATGAACCTTTCGGTGTGGTTCCCGTTCCTGATTATCGGACGCTGAGTTTAGCCTCAGCTGCACTGCACATGCATGCAACTGACTGCATGCATTCGCCTGTGTTCCGAGAGAAGTGCAAACATTTCGTGCGTTTACCACGTATACGTAAGACGGTGTGCACGGACTGTTGGTATGTACTGCGACCGCTCGGGGGCGGCGTGGTTCCTTTCGAGTGTATACACCAACGACAACAGCGTCGCCACCGCTGTAACGGCGTGCTTCGCCATAATGGTCGCCCTTCGGGGTCTGCGGCGGCAAGGAAGGATCACGCATCGTAAGTGCGGCTTCCTTTCCCAAGGCTGGAAAAATGAAGCGGCCCTTCGCGGAACATCCATTCCGAGAACGACTCCTTCTTCCAAGTTGTTGCGTAACCGAGACAGACTATCCCGAGGCCCCCCTTTCGAGGGCGCCCGACCGGCCCCCACACCGAGCTCTCGTGTACACGCCACGAAGTCTGCAACGTGCTCCTCCCCTTTTGCTTCCTTCCTGGGAAGAAGGAGACGAGAAAAAGAACTCTCTTGCAAGGTGCGCGCGCCGCACGTGCATAACGGAGAAACGATTGCGCGGTGCGCGACTCCGCTCTCCAACGCTATACTGCACGCTGTGTCCTCTTTTGGGCTCCGCTCTCCAACGCTATACTGCACGCTGTGTCCTCTTTTTGAGAGTCTGTATCGGATAGCGTATACATTACACTAACACGCTGCACTTCTGTCATTCTCGGGCGATTCATTTCCTTCGCGCCAGTTGTTGAAAAAAAAAACAAAAAACAAATCAAATGTGCAAGAAGGCAACGAAGTGTTCCAACATTTTCAGTTACCACTTTTCTCTGAATCGATACCTGCAATGTAGCGAAATGTCTGGTAAAACTGCTGATGGGTTATAATCCTCTATGTGTAATCAACGTTGAAATGATAGCTGTTTCTGGTACTTAGCTGCTTGGTTCAATACGTAAGGTATTAAGGATCTCGCAAAATGATCTGTCTATATAGGTTCGTGAAGTCGAACGTTTCCGCAATCACCTCAATAAATGTGATACGCAAGCTTAGAAGCCATCATGTGGAACTGTGTGCAAATAATGCATGCTGGTTTTGCGCAGTTAGCTGTTAAGAAAATTTGATAGCCTAAAAATACTGACTGTTTACACATGTTTCTGCAGCCAACGCATGATGTAGCATTTCGTAAACTGCATGGAAGTTTAGTACCCGCAGTCAAATAAGCTGATCCTAAGTCTCCCATTATGCCGTGCCATGTAGTCAAGTCATGGTTTTATCCCGTAAGATCCCATAAGTTATTGTTACAACATTCTGAAGAGTGAAAAGAATAAAAACTCCCGAGGAGCTTTTTGTTGTTCATTTGATAGTCAATATTATATGAATAGCGTGGGAAGTCACGAAAGTCTATAGTATGCAGTATACCGACAAAGTATACAGGAAAAGGCATCTTTTTCATCGCACATACAAGTGTTTGCGGTTTTTGTGTTATCGTACACTGCTTGGATAACATTTTGAAATGTTTTTCTCTCTCTTGGCATCACCAGCGCAAAAACATAATGTCTCGTTATAAGCAGCCATAAGGGAGAAATAAGGAATACCCTTCCTTTTATGCTGTGTAATGTCAAAATATAATATTCACAAATGTTGAACAAACGTCCTTGTTGACACCTTAATCATTATTTGTCACGAACTTGCGGGAAAATTCGCACTTGAAGAACACTCGAAAACGCACCCAATGATCAGTATTTTTAAACAAGTGCTATCCTCGTTTTAAGACATCACATACGCGACAAGTGTTGCCGGAGAGCAGTGATACACAGCTATGCAACGTGAATTCTGAGCTGTGATCATGTGCTACACAAAATATCTTATCGAGACAGATATTTGGGGCAACACGACCTGCAGCTATACTCCGAGCAGTCTTTTTCTCATGCAGTTGTGTGCTCAGAGATGCAGCATTGCTGGCTTTTCTATCGATTTCTGCGATATGGCATGACGACTAGAGAAATCGCTTGTATATTTACATTATGTAAGGCTCTGCGCTTTGATTGTTCGAATGAGCTGTTTGCCTGTCCATAGATGGTTGGTTGATGAGGGAATTGGACTATTTTGTAAAACATTCTTACTAATTTTTACGAAGCAATTATTTACATGAATGTGAAAAGATTGTATACAAGAGAAAAAAAAGAGATAAGTATAGTGCGCCTCTGAAATGGAAACGGTAATGACATATCACTCAAGCCTCAGCATGTCATTGATTATGCTACAATTTTGCTAGTGCGCCTCTGAAATGGAAACGGTAATGACATATCACTCAAGCCTCAGCATGTCATTGATTGTGCTAGAATTTTGCTTGACGTCCCTGCCTTTTTGTCGTCTTATATTAGCTTGTTGATGTAGACGTCGGAACAGGCAGAAAGAAGCACAAGACAAAGGAAAGGAGATATTACTTGTTTGTTTACTGGTCTGTTTGCGTATACTAACCTTCGTATATACGACACGAGGCATGCCTATGGTTTCAGAGAACTGTCGTTTTCCCGCATAGCCTCGTCGATCCGACATTATTTTTACGTGCATATCCGTAAAACGACGTGTCACCACCGTATTTACATGTGCACTGTATACGCGTTATACATTGCCAAGTCTGATCACCCTTCGCCATAACGTCCACACCTTCTTTTACACGCATTCGTGGCTCGACACGCGCGAATAGAATAGAGAGAGAAGAAGCACGCGAACTCATTCGCTGGGAAGACGAACAAACTCATTGCTGCCCGGGCTGTCGAGCGGATTCCGAGCTCCATTTGGAAGAGCCTGTGGGACGTTAGCGCGTTTGCGAAATAGCCGGACTCGAAGCTTGCTTTGGCGCTGTCGCCGCCCCGTTAGCGGTGTATATACAGTTGACGCGGCCGAGCATGCCACGGAATGCCGACTGGCGGCACCAAGGGCGAGAACTACGTTCACACGTAGTATACGCATGTACGACGCGAGATTGCAGATAGGCACTGCGCCGTGTCGCCTGTAGGCAGACAGAAATTGGGTGCCTTCTTCCTTTTCCTCATGAACCACTAACAACAGATTGCAGTTGCGGCACGACCAAGGCGTTGGATGCAGAGAGTCGCGCGACGCTTGATTCTCGATTTCGGAACAACCACCCCCTCGAGCACTGACTATTCGATATGGGTGTGGCGTATATATATACTGCGTGATGTGCATCGCAAAGGCGTTCGACCAGCTCACGCTTGTCTCGGGCTGTTTTCACCGAACTGGTGACGTCGTTTGTTTTCTTTTTCTTTAAGGCAGACGTGTATGCGCGTAGAATTGATGTATCGTCGGAAGCCCTGTATAATGAACGCAACTCTGCGCAGCTTCTGTTTATGTATCTTCATCCGTCGAAAGGTGACAGTCGTTTCTATTGGAGGGCCAATGCAGCTGCGCGGATTTAGTGGGTTATATGGTACACACTTTATAGTTAAGGCAGTATACCTTATTTTAAGGCAATTTGTAAATAAGAAATCGAGTTCAGGTCGGAAGGTTAGACTTCCGGAATACCATGAAGGAACTTCTGTTACCTGCAGGAGCTAAGGCTTTACGAGCCAGAAAAGGCGGTAGGCTAACGCTGTACTTTGAAACAGGAAACACCATCTTGAAACTTCTTTGTCGGAAATTGGAAGGGACGGTACTTAAGCATACAGGCAAAACAGTTAACAAGCAAAATGATCGGTTGTCGGCAGTCAATTTTGTGCGGAACGAAAAAAAGAACGTAACTTTGAGCACAGGATATTTTTCTCGAATGAAATTCTTTCAGCAATCTAAAATGATAACATCACGTAAAATCTGGCAAATATATATATATCGTCATGAAGAAAACGCAACGGGGGAAAATTAAGAAGCGCAGCCGTTCGCCGCACGCATTGTGTTGTATCGGTGCGGCTCCAACACTTGCGATGCCAGTGTTCAGTTGTGTATATTGATTGCATGCAGTCTAGCAAAGCTTATAGACTGAGCACAGCTACAATTATCGTTTGTATACATGTAATAACGAGCTTTAAATGAAAGCTTGATCGAAATTCTTCGCAATGAAAACAAAATTGCGTCATATCTCAAACTATAGCCGCAGTTTCTTTTTATTTAGGTTCATGTAGCTTTTTTTTATATTTAGACTTCCGACTGATATTCAAGAAAAATGAAAGCGACAATAATAGATCCACCAAAATTGACAACTTCTGTGCAATTTTGCTTCTTCCCCCTCCTTCCACCAACAGAGGTAAAAACCCGCTATCACATTTCTCTGTCTCTCGCTATAGCGTATACAAACCATGCATGCATATTAGTTCAAAAAGTGCATGAAACCACTAGTGCATGTGTTTGTAAAAGTTTTTCACGCTTCACTTTGTGCATTGTAGTGATGCAGTGATCAATGAAAAAAGTATACCTCGCTCATGACTCCCTCACTCATGCACGCCTCAGAAAAGAAAAAAACACATTTGGGCTTGCTTGTTTGTCGGGAGACATGTGGTCTCGTAAGAAATACTTTAGTGTTGTAGCACGACTGTCTACATATGTTCGGTTTACCGCGTATACACAGTGTGCATAGCGTTTCATTTTTCCGCCATGTACATAGAACGCATTCTGGGCGTGCTGCCAAACAAACCCCTCAGAAATTCATTTAATATATAGCCTGTCTCCTTCGTTTTCAATTGCAAATGTGTAACTCCACAAAAGTTGGTAACGTATACGTATTGTTCTAGAGCGGAGTACAACGTTCGTATTGTACGTTTTGCACTTCCTGTAACACATGTCTTGGATTACCAAATTGTATCTGCTTTTATGATCTCTTGGCGAGGAAAGTTATTATTCAATGTATACTGTCTATTCTTCTGAAAAAGAGCAATGTTCCAGAAGAAAAAAATTGCAAATAAATAACCAATAGCATAGTCAGATAGGCCTCGTTTAAACAAGAAATAAGGGCGCCATACACAAGATGTTTTTACGATGTGTAACATAAGCATAAGAGTTGGCAAAATCGTTACAGTGTAGGCATTAGCGAATAGCGAACATAGTCGATTATTGAACTATATATATATATATATATATATATATATATATATATATATATATATATATATATATATATATATATATATATATATATATATATATATATATATATATATATATATATGGGGGGGGGGAATCTACATGCTCCCAGCTGCCATGCATATGTAGATGTAGACTTTTTTTTCTCACAAAGTCTATAGTTTTTCATAGCATACTTGAACACAGTATAATTTGTATCTATCGATCTATCTGTCTATCTGTCTATCTGTCTGTCTGTCTGTCTGTCTGTCTGTCTGTCTGTTCAGCCTCTCGGCCAAAGTGTAAATCTTTTACTGCATGGTGGCCGCGTTCATACTTGTGAACGTTGTCAATCAAAAGCAAATATTACGCATATCTGAGGCGCAACATCAATACGTAAGTTGGGCTTGGTGGTGTGTTCCTTTAATAAAAATACATAGACACGTAATTCTATGGACGCTATAGTGTTTCTTACGCTGCGCTGAAAATGCGTCGCTGTGCGCGAAAAAGCCCTCTGCCGACGATATAGGTACTGTCACCTATAGGCATTGGCCCTGCGTGGGTCCTGCGCAAACTGTGCTTCGTGCGCTTCGTTTGTAGTCATTCTATGTGTCTAACATGTTTTCTTCCTTGCGCAGTTTAAAATATGTCTTCAAAATGTATTAGTGAACTATCCCAATAACATGCATTTCTTCTGCACAAGCTCTGGCAGAAGACCACTGTCGTTCGACGACACTTGCAGCGAAGCACGCGAATGCGCGGCCTTTTGTGTGTGTGTGTGTGTGTGTGTGTGTGCGTGTGTGCGTGTGTGTGTGTGTGTGTGTGTGTGTGTGTGTGTGTGTGTGTGTGTGTGTGTGTGTGTGTGTGTGTGTGTGTGTGTGTGTGTGTGTGTGTGTGTGTGTGTGTGTGTGTCCTCTCCCGTCCGCTTGCACCTCACTCTCGACCGTTCGCTGGCTTAGAGCCTCTCAAGGACATCCGGAAATGTGGGCTCGATACGCCGCTGTGAAACGCCAACGCCGAGAATGCTGGCGCCCCACTCTCCCGTCCGCTCTCTCTTCACTCTCGACCGTTCGCTGGCTGGGCACCTTTCAAGGCGATGGCAGAAGTCGATGAAGGCGAATGTCTGACGGCAACGGTACCCTCTCTCGGCGCAGGAAATGCTTTTGTATTTCCTCACACGATTCCCATCGGGGAGGTGGGGGCATTTGTCTGTTCATAGCTTTTAAATAGAGTACGTGAACTAGCCTCAATGCTTTTTCGTAGCAGTTCTTTTTTTATTCATTTGACATTTCTCGCACTATTGTCATGATTTGATAGGGATTCGCAATATGCAATTATTAGAGCATATGGTTTACAGCCCCTCTAGCTTACGCTTGTCTATTATCACTATACACTGTGGACTGCTTTAACGGCATGCTACTTCTTGGAGCGTATTTAGCATAATGCCTAAGAAGTACAATATTCCATCAATATTGAAGGTGCCCGCTTCGTGGTCAAAAGACCTGCAAATAAAAGGTTAATATCAGATATATATACATAACTATATAGTTCCCGCTGATCGCAAGTCGACCAAATATATGTTCTCTCAATCCTTTCGAGGTTGAGTGGCTGGCGTTTCAACCTCCTCTTCGTTTATTTTCAGCGTATTAATCTGTGTGCGTGGTAGTCCGTGTGAGATAACGGTATCATCAAAAGGAGCTATAGCGCCCTGTCTTGGCAGTGATGCCGGGGGCTTCCGCCAGGAAAGCGTGCCGAGCCTGATATCAAGTGCGCAATATAAACACGTGATAAGGAGTCGAGATATCGTTGCACATTTCGTGCCGCGTAACCCATTCGTGTTTCCGCGTCGTCGCGAGCCACCGTCTCCCGTCGGTCGGTAAGCCTGTGCACAGCTACGACTTCCGCATGATGCAGTGAATGCTTAACGCGTACGTGCAGTTCTACGCCGTTCCTTCTCTTGCCGTTCGCTCTTTCTCCTCCCTTCGCTCCCGTCCGCTCGCGCCTCACTCTCGGCCGTTCACTGGCTGGGTGGAGTCGTTGTGACTGTTCATTAATGAATATCATAACAGCGTGATAATCACAGAACATAATGTAACAGTCTGATAATATAACAGTGCGACGAGACGTGTTATTGAGCACGTCCACTGGTCACACCACTGTCTGGCGTAATGCTCTTCCGATTGGTCCAGCTGATTTACTTCAGGTCCCGACTCGTGCTCTGTTTGCTACATGTATGCCCTATTTTCCGCCGTTAACCGTGTGCATACATACAGTCGCAGTGACGTGCTTATGTGCGCGTAATCGTGTCAGCGGAACGACTTTCTTTGAATAAAGGCCCTGGCTAACATCTTAAATTTCATGCACTTGAATAAGCATGTTATACGGTTAGCTACAGGTTGTTCTGTGTATTCTCATTAGGGGAAAAAAAGAGGAAGGGATTGTTTTCTACCTATTGCGCCCGTCACAACAGTTTATAATGACACTTGGAAGTTGCGTGTCAAATTATGATTTTCTCACTTGGGGCTTTTATGCTTCCTTCTTTATTTATTGCTTTGCACTGAAACGGTGGTTGTCATGGACAGGGTTGAACCATTGGCTGCTAAAGACACGCATTATGTAACATGAACACAAGATTGAATACGGTATATCTAATGTCAGTTACATAAGTGGGAGGTATGCATGCATGGTGACAATTCCGAGGGTGGGCTGTATATGTAGAATGGTTCTCATTCCATGAGTGTTCGGAAGCTTCATATTTTTCTACTACAACGCTTCATCAACTTTTTGTGGTATTACTGTATATTAACAACCAGTTGTAATTTTTTACGGAATACTGGTCTATAAAAAGAATGCACATCAAACTAATGCACTTTTTCTATAAGTACATCCAAAAAAATCGAGCTTTGCTTTCTTCGTTTATAATATGTATACGCGGTCTCTATATCATGTGTTTTTCACAGACTTTTCACGGATAACGTGTGCTAATGAATGTTTCATACCACTAATGCATTCTCACTGTGATGCATACTTCGTATGGAATGATTGAATCGTTTATTTTCTTGTTATATTGCATATTGATTACCCGGTGTTCATTATTTACCTATTTCACGATAATAAATACGTTTAGTTGGGGCCAGTGCGGTGCATGTTGCCTCGGGAAATCTACGCCTTTTCCATGCGTTACACTTTCTTGCCAAGAATTATTTCCGGTAGCATGACTCTATCTGAGCGCTCGTTGCTTACGCTATCACTGCAGCATGCCTTATAGATATACAGCTGTGTTGTTCGAAATAACCAAGAGGCTCTGCTTATTCACTTACTTGCTGCAAAATCTATATGGTATACGCATTCAAGCAATGCAATACGGTATATTCATTGTCGTTTATATATATCCAACGATATATTGCACACTAGTCGAAGCGCACCACACGATGTCTGCCAATTTCAAAACACAACGTATAGCTCGATGCGAGATTACACCTTAACTTCGTCGAATTAAATACCTATAATGTTTAAATACGTGCAAAAGCATACGTGCAAAAGCATATATACGTAAATACGTGCAAAAGCATATATGCAAAAGCATACGTGCAATACGCTGTCAGTCTTCTGCGCGTCAATTTTAATAAACTTTTTTTGTTCTCATCAAAATACCGGCTGCGCACGAAGTGCTCTGTATTTCATACATAGCAAGAGTGGTGAAACCACGCATGTTATCTTTTCCTTGTTGATTTTACACGACAGCATATACGTAATGCTATCACCGCCGAGCTTCTGCACAACAGCAAACGCAAAGCTCGCGCCTTATACATATCTGCACTGACCTGTCTAAAAGCGCATGTGTTTGTGAACAAATGCGTTTGGTATACAGATTGTCTTTACGGGAACAAGTGACTCGGACGTGACGGCCGACGTTGCTATAGGTGGGCCGATTTTCGTCCAAGGTATACTGCTTATATATGCAACGTGTGAAGACGGCAAAGAGGTCAAAAGTGCATTCATTCAGCAACGCATCGTTAATTCTTATTTCATTTATTCGCCGGGCGCGTCTTTGAACAATACTCATCGACAAGCAAATTATTGGAAGCACGCTACCTGCTTGGTGTGTTCTCGTTCTGTTAAGACGTATTCGGTGCTAACCGCGTCGCTTTGGCATAGTTGCATCGCATTAAAGTCGCCGGGAGTGTGTTGGCTGTTCGCGCAGCAGTGCGTGTAAGATTTGAAGCACGACAGAATTTCTTGTAACAGTTTTGTAGTAATACCCGTGCGCACTATATAGCGCTGCCAGGGATTGTTGTTCACCCCCCCCCTGATTTTTAATGCTGATCATTTTCGAAACATGTCCACGTGCAAACGCATACATGGCATTCCATAAAATATAGCTATAGCCACCACCCCCTCCACTAAGAAAATTTCTGACTAGTGGGAGTGGGCGAAGAGCAATAATCATGTATACATATATACCTTGAGCCGCGGTCATGAGCTATGCATAAACATATCGGTCACTGCACGTGCTCAAGGTGCGTTGGTCTTACTAGCCAGCACAAAGAAAGCACATTGCCCACTCTGCCTGTCTTGAGATTCGGGAGAGCGGCGCGCGGGTTTGAGAAGGAGCTTCGTGCGTTCCGAACACACACACGCACATATAATACGGTGTATGTTGCGCACGAGAGCGGCTCGCTCGCTCGTCAGTGGTGGTCTCCTCTCGTCGTGGCGCTGCCTTGCAGCCCATCGATGGCCGAGCGCCAGCCGATGCGCACACGACTAGCGGGATGGGGAAGTGGGGGGGGTTTCGACTAGAACGACGTGCACCCGCCATCGATCGGCGTCGCCGAGCGAGGCGGGCGTCTGCGTCGGCGGCGTTGGGGCCGCCGGGGGGGCTTCCCCCGACCTTGACTCACTCCTGGGCCGAGTCGGCGGACCGCTCTGTCACGGCTGCTGTTTGTGCGCTCATGACGCGAGGCGGCCGCCACGCGCGCCAACAAACTCCTCGCCGCCTTCCTTCGTCTTCATCCCCGCGGATCTCTTTTCTTCGTCGGGGTTTCATTCATCTCCTCTCCCGCGGCTTCCCTGACACGCGGATGGCGGCCGTGGCGTCTCTCTTTTTCTTTCACGCCCGTCTCGGAGATGTCAGCGACACAATGGCGGCGAGGATTTATGGAGGTGCTGCACAGGGCGCGTCGAGCACTAGGCGACAGGTTACTCAACACTAGCGAGCACACTCTAGTGGCACGCGTGAAGGAAGCCAGAAAGGGTATTTGTGTCACGGGCAAAAGGGGTGGGCAGCACATAGGCGGATGCTTTCTTTCTTTTCTTTTCCTTTTTTTCTTCTTTTTTTTTCCCTTGTAGAGAACGGGCCTAGTCGTGCAGATAGCAATAGGGACGGTGTTATCTGGACTCCTGGAGAACAGGAGAATAAGATGGAACGCGAGCCTCTTCACAAAAGGGAATATACCTTGAGGTTCTTGTTACGTGGGAAAAAAAGAAGTAAAAAATGAAAAAGAGTGCTCCTTGTCTCTCGAACTCACAACGGGCTTGGCAAGCCATTGCCGCCGAGTGAGGTTCCGGTTGCTTGAAGAACTCTTTTAGCTCCACTGATAGAGCGTGTGCAACCCAAGACGAGTGAGTGCTGCTGCAAACGTGTTCATCTTATTGGTTCCCATATGATTTATCTTGCAATGTAATCTGCTAACGCTCGTATTATTGAGACGTGTCACATAGCGTCAAGACAGTGTTGCAAGACGGGGACATTGCGTGGAACAATAGCCAATGGGTTGAGCTGCGTGGCGAAGGGTTGAATAGACCATAATCCATGTTGACATCTATGAACAGCTATTGAAAAACGGGAATCGTTCGAGGGGCTCGTTTCTTTGTCATACGTGGTCAATGAAATAGAACGCATTATTTGTTGTATGTTGCAGTGTAGTACGATGGGTATGACATAAATCGAAAGGGATTAAAGGCACCCTTTATGTCGATGGGATCCGAACCCACAAACTGCGAATTCAGCTTATAGTTATTACACACACAGTAAAAAAAAAACAAATAACATCCTCTATGTTTTTCTTGGCTTCGTTGTCTGCTAGTTTTAACGAACAGCTTCACTCTTTCTAATATTAATAATGATAATATCGGGGTTTTTGCTTCCCAACACCATAATATGATTAGGAGAGACGCCGTAGTGGAGGCCTCTGGAAATTTTTACCACCTGGTGTTCTTTGACATGCACTTACATCGTACCGGCCTCAACCATTTCGTATTCATCGAAATTTAGTCACTCTATTGGACAGCCAGGAACGGGCACACAGGTGACGTGTGCTTTTAGACCATGTTTGCCTGCCTTGGTGTCTTTGCACGATACGGTTTGAGAGCGACCTGCATGCGCTCACGCTGGGAGCCGATAGGCGAGTCCCGTGCCGACCCCGGGTCATCGCTGTACACATTCAGGCTGCCACATGCGCAACATGAACACATTATCTTACTGGCCGCCGTTTGTACATAATCAGTGTGCCCTCGTACTCACTGTTGACCACGTTGTTTCCGTCCTTTGTCTCTCACAGAAATCTCTCGTCTTTCCAGAAGCGCGTGACGGTGCCACGCGCACATGACTCTCTTTTGTACGGTGCTGTGCGCAAATGCATGACTCTCTTTTGTACGGTGCTGCACGCACATGACTCTCTTTTGCACGGTGCTGTGCGCAAACATGACTCTCTTTTGCACGGTGCTGTGCGCAAACATGACTCTCTATTGTACGGTGCTGTGCGAAAGCATGACTCTCTTCTGTACGGTGCTGTGCGCAAACATGACTCTCGTTTGTACGGTGCTGTGCACGAACATATGACTCTCTTTTGTATCGCTTTTCGTGTTGTGCAGCCAACTACCGCTCGCTTTCTCGTGACCTCTTCAACGTTCACATGTGCACTGGTGGGCTTATCTGTCGCTCTGGGAGCCCGCGAAGGCTAAAGGCAGAAATCCTTCACGATGTTCTCATTTGCCTTGCTCACCTATAGCCTTCGTATACAGCAGATAAGCAGCGTTCATGCGGTACAGCTGACGTCACCGGCTGAAATGTTATTTTTTTCTGTTTTCCGATATGTCTCCATTTGCGAAGCTTAATGTTTGCAGTTATTCGCCTTGCTTTCTAGGTCGTTACTTGCGTATCACGCCTGCAGCATATGAATGTGGAACAAGTGAAACACTCATATACGGCTCACTGCTTTCTATATACTGCCGATTTTATATACACTGTTCTGCTTCTGTATCTTCTATAGGGACTGCGATTACTACTACCTTTATAAGTGTGCGCAATTATTTTGACGTGTATTTTGTTGTTATTGTAGCATGACTTTTTCTTTTTAACATACTTTTATTAGCTGACACGCGGCTGAACGGCACTCACCGCTTTCGTAAGGCTATAGGCCCGCTGAAGACAAACAAGTTTTGCGATGCCTTGTTTTCCTAATAGGTTAAATTAGGTCAATATGATGACGAAATGTATCAGTATAAGGCCGCATAGATGTTTTGCAAGAGCTGTTGCTGTGAGAAGACAACTGAGCGCATTCAGTATGTCATGGCATGCCCGTCGTACCAGACTCGATGACGCGCTCTATATGAGCCAATTATAGGTCGTCTGGATGTAAGATGGCTGTCAGAAAAGAAGATCATGAGACCTTGGCCCGCGGTTTCGTGCAAGGCCGCTGAGCTACCTGAAATAAGGCGACTGGACTTCACGAGCATCGGTGAACCATACCACCACGATTTCGTGTTGTGTGTGTTATCATGGACCGTTCATTTCTTCTTCCTCCCTCTCTTCTTCCTTATTGTCTATTATTCGCCCTTCCTCCCACCCCACGTGCACGTGTCCCCTGCGTTTCTCTCTCTCTCTCTTCGTAATAACAAAGCGACTACCAGTTTTGCTAATTGTCAAAAACGTAGGCTAATTATGTATGCATGCAATGAAATAAAATGCTGTCCCTCAATTTCAAGCTGATAATTTGTTCGCCATGAAACCGCGCGGCCTCTTTGGGCAACGAGATTTTGCCTATCTTCTGACTTTCTCCCCGCACCATGAGCTTACACCGTTAAGCGGATACCGCTTAAAGAGGCCATAAAAACGGACATTTTTCGTCGAGTTTCCTGAATATAGCCAGCATTTAACCATGACTTGATCAAGGGTGTAATCTTTCGTTCTTCAGATGTGAAAGTCGATACGTGTATTTCTTTTGCGTGGGTAAATATAAACTGTTTCCTTCCACAAAGTCATGCATGTGTATACGTGGACACTGGAAACGAGGTCCTTTCTCGGTTGAGGAATAGCTCACATAGCGCGGTAAAAGCGGGTGGTAAAATTACATCTAACCACGAAATCGCACGGTCTGTGCTGCGTCATGGGAACAAACAGCGAACTCGTTGAACAACTTTTTTCGTTTATACATGGACAGCTGGTGTACAGCGAATCCTTTATTTTGCGGATCAATGTCTGTCATCCTGCCGCAGCTGTTTTTGCGCTTTGTCCCAATAAGCGGTCAAAGCACAGAAGGTATATATATAAGCGAGGTCTCGAATCATGCGCCACACGAGGCTCGGCGGCGCATGCGCACTTGAACAGGACGCGTATGCGACATCGCGAAAGAGTGGAGCGCGCCAAGCGGATCGGCGCCCGGGTTCGTTGCACCCTCGGACGACGCTTCCACCCCCCCTCACTCCCCGAAGCCCTGGAAGGCTGCGGGGCCACCGATAAGGACAGTATCCCTTATCTTCCGGGTCCTGGACACCATGCTTATCGCGCATTTTGGCAGCGCTCTCCCCTTACGTGAGAATGTCGGCCAAAGTTCGAGTGCGCGCCACAGAGACCGCAGGGCCCCACCACCATGCATGCAGCTAAGCGCAGGCAGCCGACGCCGGCCGGCGCCAGCGCGGCCCAGTTGCAGTGCGCTCTGCATGGCTGCCTCTTCCATCGCGTGCCTGCATGGCAGCCGCCATCTTGTTGCGCGCCCGACATGCCTGCTGGCTCGCGAAAGCAGCACGGGCGACTCCACTTTCTCCATCGACCACCGCCGTCTCCCCTCTTCCACAATTCTCTCCTCCTCTCTCTTCCCACCGTTCTGCTCGTTTTCTGTTTTCCGCTCTGATGCGCCTTTCTTTTTGGTATACGCGGTGTCATATTACATAGATGAGGAGCTTCGTTAAAGAACCCCAGGTGGTCTAAATTTCCGGAGCCCTCCACTACGGCGTCTCTCATAATCATATAGTGGTTTTGGGACGTTAAACCTCACATAACAATCAATCAATCAGATGAGGAGCTTGCAGTAAGGGTCACAACATGTGTAGGAGTGTGTTGTCCTGCATATGGCTGAAACTCGTTTGTCGTGCTTTGCGTGGTGGCCAGATTTTGTGGTCCTCGTCGGGTAAACGCACGAACCTGCGAGCACCGTCTTTCACTTCTCGAAGTGCACGAGAGACCACCAACGGAGGTCGTTGACAGAGCCACACGTTTCTGGCACGCGATTATGGTTCGTGGTGTCAGCCTCAGGTGAAACAGTTATACGCTGCGTTGTGTACGCATACCGTTTCTGTTCGTGTCCTCACTTTCCATGACGCGCAAAAGGAGGACATAAGGACACATGAAAGGCACACGAGCTCCTATCGACGCATTTCTCTGTTCTTCTTTTTTTTCTTTTTTGCACAGTAGCGCTTTCAGCTTATCTTAAGCGACCCACTTTGTTGTACACACACGCATCGTACAGGCGTTTTCACCTTTGGCCCAATTTCAGAGCACGCGTGACGTCTGTGTGTGCATGTTCACGTGCAATAACAGCACACGCCCACACCACGACGTACATCAGGCATATACAGCAGCTGCGAGCATGTGTGGAGATAAAATCAGCATGACAATTGTACATACAGTACGCGAATACGACCAAATGTCCGCTCTCTATCACTTCAAAGCTTGTTCAAATGGCTCTATATGTTTGCCATTGTATCGTTCTTAGACAGCATTATATATCTTCCAAAATAAACCACGGATTCCGCGTACACATACAAGCAGGTCTGTTCACGTACGCATGCAGTCCTTTTTTTTTTTTTGCATTCTGCGTTCTTTTATAAGCACAACTGTTTCGAAATGTCTAACATAGAAGTGGTATATAAACAAAACAAAAAAAAAAACGCAGCAAGGTCTCCGGTGCTCTCCACCAGCACAGGCGTACTACAGGAAAATATAATGATTGATTTGTGGGCTTCAACGTCCCAAAACCACCATGATTATGAGAGACGACGTATAGTGGAGGGCTGCGGAAAGTTCAACCACCTGCGGGGTTCTTTAATACGGGAAAATATAAGACAAATTGATAGTTTTCCTCGTATCGCTAACGATCGCAGCGCCACAGCCATGTCTAGTATGTATGTGATATACTCAGCTGCGAATGTGTCATTAGTGTGTTGGTGTTGGCCTCGCCTCAGGCGTCGTGCAGCGCGTGGCAAGCCGCACAGCTGTGGCAGCTGCATGCGCTGCAGCCATGAACGGATTGCAGCCGCTCGACTCAATCGGCTCGCATAGCGGCTATAGCCTTTTTTATACGCTTTGAGCCTTCATACGCAAGGTGACAACACCTCGCCATTTTGAAAGTCTATTCGTACACAGCGCCGTACTGAGGCTGCTGTCCGTGTGTCGGTGTAATTGGAAGGGTTCCGGACTCTATAGTCATCCAAGCAATCCAAGTCGTTTTAAGGATCTAATATATACACAGCGCGTGCAGCGAGCTCTTTGCCTATGCGTAAAGAATGGCGACCCAGCCGCTGTATGTAAATAGCGCTCTTCGCAGATGCACGTCAAGGGCATACCCCTTATAAGCCACGCTTCCTGCTGTATGCATCGCGAGCTATATAATCACACTGGTGCGCAATCTCAGTACACGTTCCTTATACTGGGGGGTACTGGAGCGGAAAGCCATACACACTGACCGGTGCTTTCGTTTTTTTGGTGTCTGGCGTATTTGTTTTTGCTTCAGTGCACGTATTATAGTATACTGTATCTTTTACTCAGCACCTCCACCACTTCTGAGGAACCATTTTATTCAAGTCGCGCTCGAGTTGGCCCACGCTGATGATGATATGTACCCGGGGGGTCTCAAGTTCCCAAGCCACTATCTCATGTGCAATGGCAGCCTTGCCTGGGAACTTCCAGAGGCTAGCACTCCGGGCCCGTGCCCTCCCCCCCCCCCCCTCCCTCACTCACATTTTTTTTTTTTCGACATGCATACATAGCGTTAAATCACCATTTGCCTGTCCAGTCCCCAGTTTAGATGAAAAAGGTGACTAACTGCACTCCGCCCCGAAAAATACTTCTCTATGCAACTCTGGTACGGAGTACTGTCGCCAGCTTATTTTGAGCGGCAAAGAGTGTGTCGTTTTTTTTTTTTTTTTTTTGCTGGCTTATACTCCACATTTCTCTCAGCTTCCTCTGATGTGCGGTTTCATTCAATTGGTTCCGCAGCTGCGCCCACCGCACACTCGGAGCAAACGAATGCTGGCCCCTCTGTGGTATAATGTATACACGTAGCACAGAGACGCTTGTCAAATGTCTCCAGCAAATGCGCAGGTGTTTGAAGTTGAAACGGAGGGCAACGCGGGAGAGGGTTATGAGGGTGAACTAATCGGTTTTCTTTTCTTTCTTTTATTTTTAATTTTCAATCTTTATTGATCACCTATCTTGTCATATCCGTTATACAACGTTGAGTTTTTTATCCAGCGCCTGAAACAAGTTATATTTGCAGTAGTTATAACAAAAAGCAGTTTATGAAAGTAAATTAAAAAAGAAAACGAATTCAGGTAAGCAATATTCTGGCGCTTCAATTTAAGTCCAAGTCATCTGGACGCAGATTCAAAGGTGAAGAAAGCTTTTGCAGTGAAACATATTTATTGTAATCTTTGTTACGTGGCCAGGTGCGCGCGTGCATTTGTCGCTATAGTTTCCCTCGTACCGTTAACAATCGTGACGCCATAGTTATGTAACTATAGCATTTAAATGGTATATACTCTGTGATAGCTGCAGTCAGTAGAGAGTATAGTTCAGGTGAGCCTTTTATGCCACACATTTTCCTACACGTATCCACGCTCACGTCTTTCGATCGCTTCTATATGGCAAAAAGAGTGGGTCTCCGATGAAGATGAAGTGGTTCTTGGAGGGAGATGTACGTGGCGCTATCTTCTTTAACCCTTGCTGGGAACATGGCTCTGCGCCTTGAAAGAAGATCTCGAGTTAACTGCCCCGTAGACCTATTCGTGAAGTGGAAAGTGAGAACTGAGTTCTGAAAAAGAAGCGTATATGAAGACGCCGCATGACTTAGAGACAAAACGCTCATTGTCGTGGCATGGAGTCATATTTCATTCTTTAAGCCTGATGCTTTCTTCCTTTCTTTCTTTCTTTCTCTCTTTTTTTCTTTCTTTCTTTCTTTCTTTCTTTCTTTCTTTCTTATTACACGTCATTGCTTGCAAGAAATGAACTGCTTAAGGGTACAAATGTAATGAGTCATTTTTTTTTTGTTTTATGATTCTAGGGATTAGTGAATACTTCTTCCGTCTATATAAGTGTGGTTCATTGTTAGGCATACTAATCTAAACATCAATTATCATCATTCGGACCTTTTCGCCGGCAGCGTGCCCCCATTGACACAAGGACACATGTATATTAAAATCTAGCTACTCCTGTAACTAGATTTTAACACGCCCGGTGTTCGTTTCTCCGAAGCGTTCGTCATCACACACGCAATAGTCGGCCGCAGTTCCCGGTGGCGCGTCGCTTATGTGTTACGTGTGGCGTCATCGGGTTTCCGATCGCCGGGAATGCAGCCGCGCACGACCACCTATATGCAATCGGAGCGGAAGAGGGCTGCTGTATATGCGAGGAGATGGCGCATGTGCTCGTCGATGACCTGCTTGTACGCGGCACCGTATAAAACACCTGATTCTCGGGAACAGCCGGTTTCGGCAAGCCTGCAAACCAGGCCATGGATGTTCCCGATTAATGATCGCAGGCGTACACCTCCATGAACGCATGGTGAACGATGTGCAAAGGAGACGATGTCACGTATTTGGGCTACTTGACTCCGCATCAATGCACATGTCTATACTTCTGAAAACGCTGTTCAATATTAGTTATCGATTAAGTGGTCTATAGAGTTCTGCAGGCGGTTATTGGGATGGTACTTATATATATGATATAATTAAATAATTAGGTATAGAAAAAGACATTGAGATAGATAGATAATAGATAGATAGATAGATAGATAGATAGATAGATAGATAGATAGATAGATTAGATAGATAGATAGATAGATAGATAGATAGATAGATAGATAGATAGATAGATAGATAGATAGATAGATAGATAGATAGATAGATAGATAGATAGATACTGTAGTCAAACGTTTTTTGTGCTCCATTGCAGACCCGCAGGCCGCGAGATCGAATTCCTTCCGTGGTGGCCGCACTTTCGATGAAGAAGAAAAGGCTTGAAGCCCATGTGCTCAGATTTGGGTGCACGTTAAAGAACCCCGGGATGTCGAAATTTCCGCAGCCCTCCTCTACGGCGTCTCTCATATATATAATCATATATGGTGTTTTTGGAACGTTAGACCCCAACAATTATGTATTATTATACAGAAATGCAATTACATTAGCTTCTGCGCATGCGAATTCACGGCGAGTATCGCCACGAGTAAGCCCCTTGGTGTCACTTAAGCCTTGTTGTCGTCCGCGTCCGTCATGCTCTATAAAAGTGCAACCGAAATTGAACAACCACACAACGAAAAACTATAGAACATGTATGGAAAAAAGTGACTTTGTGCGTGTACATCAATTGAGTTAATGACGGCACAACACATGCTGACGACAAAATACATGGATGGACGAACAGAAGGCCGGAAGGACGTTAGAATATTCGTGTATTGATTTCTCATATATGTCTATAGACTATGGAAGGAGCACTGCATCGACGTCAACGGCTCGCAATGGCGAACTTGTGTCCAATCTGTCTATATGCAGGCACGGGGAACTTTAGCGACAGATAATTTATCTTCAGTGGCAGGGTAGAGGGGAGGGGGGGGGGCGTAAATCTGCAGATGAGCGAGCATCGCACTTGCTGAGTGGTGATTGGTTGCTCTGTGAGAGTCGTTATCGCTTGTTGGCCTGTGAGCGTGTGTGTATCGCAGGACCGGCCATCCCCATCTATCTACAAACATGAGACGACCTCGCTCACTTCAAAACCCACTGGTCACTCGGCCCCGCGCGCTGCTGTGAAAAACTTTGCGTCGTAATACCAAGCCGTAGTAACATAGACAAGGAGGGGGTTGGGGGGGCGCAAACCTTCCCAATTTTTTCGCAGTTTTGCTTGCGTGTTTTATATACACGTACACATATGAACGCGCGCTCGAACATACATAAAGCATAATTAAACACCCCCCCCCTTCTCCCCGAAAAAAAAAATATTATGGCTTCAGTGCTTTATCGCAAAACTATGCAGTGAATATATTTTCAATGCACCTGG
>NC_051169.1:20267280-20297280 GCF_013339725.1 Rhipicephalus microplus | reverse complement strand
ACTCTGCTCGGCGAAGAGTTCCCTGCACAGATTAGTCCCAAGTGCTCTTACAACCACCTTGAATATGTGCATCATCTACTTTTCGAGTGCATATGAAGAACATATGAAGTAAAGAGCAAGACAGATAGAAAATAAGGGGGGGAAACAGAAATGAGAAGCGACAGGTGAAAAAGTAAGATAAAAAGAAATGAAGCAAGAAAGTTAGAAATGCATAAAAAAGACAGGAATAAACACGAAAATGTGATAAAAGAAACAGAGCAAGACCAAAAAAAAAAGAAGCAGAGAGAGAAAAACAAAGAAAGGGAAGAAAGCAAAAGAAAGCGAGGAAGTGCGAGAACGAAAGGAACACAAATAAGCTAGACAGGTACAAAAACACTGAGAAAGACAAAGAAATAGAAAAAAGAAGGGAGACAAGGAAGGCCACCTATCTTCGCTCTTCCTCCTCCAAGCTTTGCACCACTAGAGCGAAGCTAGTGTATTTTTTCCCGTTAAACTTCGTTAATATACTCAGTGGCGTGGAAGACAAAGGAAGCGCATTCCAGTAGAACAATATCCGTGAAAAAAAAAACTTTTCCTTTAAGCCTTGCAAAAGTTGTTTTAGAGCATGTTAATGTACATACGTCCTGTTCTTCGTACAACTGTGCTGCTGCTCATGATCCTGCGCGGAGCTGGCTCCTAGACTCTGTAGACGTGTCTATGACCATCAGCATTTGTGCGCACTGTTCAGTCGACGGCGGTTTAGATAACATCCGCTGTAGTGCTGAATTCCAGCGTGCCTATACCGTTCTGGTGACGACGGCACTAAGTTTGACCAATCCGAGCACTTCCGAGCCGGAACGTATTCATTGTGTTTGCGCCTTCGTAATTCTCCGTGTACTTTCCCGATCAATCTTGGAGGTGACGTTGGTACTGCTAGCCAATCCGGGCGTTCATTCGTGTGCCCCTGGAATGCTTCCGTTATATGTCCATCTTCGCACGTGAAAACTCGGAGCACAAGCTCGTGACAAGGGCGAGGAAAGAACTATAGCACATCTTCAGTGCGTCGTTTGTCGCCCAGTACACTTGGAGTTACACGCAGAGGATGTTGTTAACAAAGAAAGAAAAAGCAATGCCGCAAGTTTTTACGTCACTTGCGACCTCGAGTGCTATATGTCGTTCGGAAACTTGCGTTTATTGTCACAAAGCGAAATAAATAAAACAATATAAATCACGCACATTATTGCACATCATAACGATCGACGCTTCAGCACTAGTCACATGGTACCTATATACTTCAGGAATTGCAGAAAAAAAAAGAGGGCAAACAAAAATGAACCAGAACAATCCGCTGCCCGAAAGCTCAAAACGGTTAAAAAATCTACGATCACAGCTTTTTTTGACTTGAGAAAAACCTGTTTACTGGGAGCAATCGCAGGTATATATAACAGATTAAATCTGCGCGTATGAATAAATTTGATAGACGCATTTGTTGGCGTCGAGAAGTTTTTTTTTTTGTATTAAGTCAGACCACTATATATGAAGAAGCACCTTTGACATAAGAAACAATTGCAGAGATTATATTTACTTCCGTATCACAGATTAAGCGGGTACTGAAATTGAAGGCTAATTAACTGGGGCTTTGGTATTCAGCTCAGGTTCCTGTCTGTCTCCATTTCAACAGCCACGGAATCGCATGAAAAGACCTTGACAAACATCTCGATGCACACTCCTTGCACAGCGCTTGCGATGAACACATGTACTTGGTATATTATTTCTTGTAGATGACGAACCCTCTTTAGATTTGGTGTTGCGTACCCGTCTTGGGTGTTCTAGAACAATATCACTCCGAGATTACGGCACGCCACTGTTTTCACAGGTGATGCAGGGTAACCTCAGTCGCACGAACGCTGTTTCATATAGATAACTCAGTGTTGTCCCATGCTTGATTGAAGGACGGTAAAATATTGAGGGTCGTTGATGGAGCAACTAAAGTGGGTTTCATTTCAAGAAAGTGGAAATAACCAATTCGTACTATAAAACTAAGCTCCGTTGTTTTTTATATGCTTTGTACATACATAGGCACTCATTTACGTGTGAGCCCGTCCGTGCGCTAGCTAGGAATTTCAGGGCGTTCTTCTAGTGGCTGCAACAGCACGCATAACAGCAACAAACGAAAAACAGTTCCCTATAAGAAAATAAAGTGTGTACTCTGAAAACATGTGATGGTAGCAGCACAACAAAATTTAGATCGCTTGCGTATAAAGTGTCTGAAAGCACTTCCCAGCCGAGTATTCTCTAGAAGAGGTAACCTCGACCTAGATAACTATTTCTCGTCTCTAAGAGGCGAATTTCGTCTTGATAAGAGCGCGATAGTTAAGCGGCGTGACGGCGTCCAAACTTATGTTTCCCTGGCAGCTTCACGGCGAAAATACACCCGGTAATTTGTGAAAAGTGCGCTCGATAGATCCGCCGTCAGTGTTAATCAGAGACCTTAATCTGATGCCTTAGCGGATCGACATATCAGTCTCGCTTGTTGACGAGATGCGATGTTATAGAGATCAACAACCACGGAATGTTCAATGAGGGAAACAGAATCGCTAGGATGGAATGACAAAGGGTGGTGAAGTCCAGTGCTAGCGAGAGCGTACAGAGGACGGAGGACGCCTAGGCGACCTTGTCTTCCGGCCTGCGGACCCTCTGGAGCAGGCCCCGGGCGTCCGGAACGTAGCGCGATTTCCAGGTCATGGCGACCGCAGCGTCGGAGACCATGCTCGGGAGATTGAAGAGCAGCAGCGCCAGGAGCCAGCCGGCGGTGCCGTCGCAGCGGTAGTAGCGCCGGGGCCGTGTCCTGGTGAGCGCGTGCGTCATGGCGTGCACGACCTCGGTCAGCTCGCCCCGAGACACCCTGGACAGAAAGCGCACCATGGCCCGGCAGCGGTCGCGAGCGTAGTCCTCGCCGTACGCGGCGCGCACGTGGTCGGGCACGGCGGCGAAGCGCTTCAGCAGGTCCTGCTCGGCTCGCGGGTTGATTTCGGTCCTGCGAAAAGCAAGAACAAATGTGTGACACTATAAGACACATTAAGGCGAGATGTATCATCAAGCACGAAAAGCTACCGTATGTGTCGTCATCGGCGGCGTCAACATGTGTTGCAAAGAGAGAAACATATAAAGATGCAAGGAAAGGCAGGGAGGTTAACCAGACGCACATCCGGTTTGCTACCCTGCACTGGGGCAGAGATGAAGGGGAGAAAAGAGGTTGCAAATTAACAACCAATATGGCGTCACTTTATGACGTCATCATGGCTTCACAGGTGGCAGCATTTTGTGACGTCATGATGACGTTATCACATTGCATCGTTGCTTGGTCGAAGGTGGACCGATCGCGGGCTGATTGATATGTGGGGTTTAACGTCCCAAAACCACCATATGAATGTGAGAGACGCCGTAGTGGAGGGCTCCGGGAATTTTGACCACCTGGGGTTCTTTAACGTGTACCCAAATCTGAGCACACGGGCCTACAACATTTCCGCCTCCATCGGAAACTCAGCCGCCGCAGCCGGGAGTTGATCCCGCATCCTGCGGGTCGGCAGCCGAATACCTTAGCCACTAAACCACCGCGGCGGGGCAGGACCGATCGCGGAGGAACTGCAAAACCATGCGAAGTGCAGGAAGCTACCGATTTGGTAGGCAGTTGCAAAAGTTGCGTGCGTAAGGCGTTGGGGCGAGATCAATGCAATCGGCGAAGAACAAAATGAAGATTGCTTTCGCCTTCGTGTCGCCTTAAAGAAATGTGTAAGGAACCGCGGTACTTTTGAAGATAATACGGCTCTGTTAACATGAGTTCTCGCAGTATGTATGGTTGCCACCTGTCCGTTTCTAGATTAGCCCGGTGGTTTCTCACAGGTATTGTGCTGCTTGCCAATCGCGAATTGCAGTTTTTTTTCTGTCGTGACGCCGCAATCGTTTATTTTCGTGTTTTATAAGCGTCAATTAACCAGCTACGACATAAACTTTTATCGTCAATCACCAAAACACCTATACCATTAGTCATCCTCTTTTGAAGGTCCCCCCAAGTACATCGATAACTAGGATTGAGCATGTTATTGCGATTGCATTTATGCACGATTGCCTGATATTTTTGTGGCATATGAACGTTATCCATTTCAATGCAACGAAGGCACGGACGGGCCCAGTGTGCCACCCCCTTGGTACGCCCTTGCACATGCATGACTGATCGTGTTGACTAAATATTACCATGATTGTACTAGGGATGGCAGAGAGACACAGTTGTGATCGAAAGTGGCCTAACGTTAGTGATGTGGTGGGAGATGATCACTGGAATGAGCTTTTGTTTTAACCACTAAATTATCTTCAATATCAACGTGATGACAGATGTCTGCGATTTTTTTCTTTATAACGTTTTCTTTATAGCTCAGGGATACGTAATTTCGTCTATTTGCGCAGCTACCTTACATATACTCACACATAATAAGTTGGCTCAATAGTAGACACTCCAACGCCCCACTGGGCAAGTTCTCGCCTGAGCCCGTCGGCAAGCGCGATCACGGCGGCTTTGGTCATGGCGTACGGCACGATCCACATGGGAGCCACGCGTCCTGCATGGGAGAAAAATGTGCGAGGCGAGCATTTCACACTTTGATAATGATTGACTGATATGTGGGGTTAAATGTCCCCAAAAAACCATCTGATTATGAGAAAGACGCCGTAGTGGAGGTCCCCGTAAACTTCGACCAACCTGGGGCTCTTTAACATTCACGCAATGCTGAGCACACGACCACAGGATTTTTCCTTCCATCGAAAACGCAGCCGCCGCAGCCGGGATTCGATCTCGTGACCTATGTATGGGTCAGCAACCGAATACCTTAGCCACTACAGCTCCACGGCAGACCCATTTCACACTTTGGACGTGACGAGAATATAACTGCAGCACGCTCAAATAGCCCATCCGAAACATACAAGTATATGGATGCTTAGCGCGTACGGAACTCTAATATAAAGATAAGCCCCAGCCGTTGATTTGAACAATAAAATCAATGAATATATTTTTTAGAATTCTACGTGGCTAAACCACAATTTCGACGATCTGGTGTCCTTTCACGCAGTACACATGGGCCAAGCGTTTCGCCTTCATCGAAGAGCGACTGGCACGGCCGGGATTGAACTTGCGGCCTTCGGGTCAGCAGCTCGACCACGGTAACCGCACAGCGGTGGACAATCACACAATGCAGTTCGTCATCCGTACCCCGTTGTATCAAGCACAGCCTTAACTTTAAAGCACATCTTCAGACAGTAGAGTTATGCTTCAAGGCGGCTCCTCGCCTCGAATACATTTCTCGCCATTTGAATCTAAGAAGTGGTGGCTCGGGACGCTTCTCCATAGATACGTACTACTCTAACTGGGAACGATTCTGCCTTCAGGAACACATCCAAACATATACGAGAGTGCGTAGAATGTTTTATTTTACATCTATAAGCACATAATGAGTTAGTGTCAGCCAATAAACCTAAAAAAAATCTTCACAAGCTACTACAACAAGAACTGAGATCGGATGTAAATAACCGCGAAGAAAGAAAACAAAATTTAGGAACACTAACAAGCGAAGGCATTCGGTAAAGCAAAATTAGTTGAAATAAGCAAAAATATATGGTATCTTGATGTGCTACATGAGAATGAATCTACTGCAACAAAGAACGTCGCACTTTACTAGACAGGCACTTATGATAACAGCAGAATCTTGTTTACGTGATGTATCCGAACTCGCGAGTCTCTTCCAAGAAACAGGCCCACGGAAGACACAGCGTGTGTAAACAGAGCGAGAAGAGAAAAGCGCTCACGCGAGTTGCCTTTTTCCGCATCTGCTCACCTTCTTTCTGTTTCAAACCGTGCGTGACCGTTCGTAGCGTGATTGCAGGGCCGGCTTTGTGGCCTTCAAGCAACCGCGGCCAGCAATGGGAACAAAACACACACACTAACCGGCGTCCTCAATGTCTGTTTCGGCCACAGCTTAATTCACTTGCCGACTGAAAGGGTTCGCAGTCGCTCACTAATAGCATGTTCCCGGCATTTCTTTTCTTCGTCTGACATTGAGTTGAAATAGGCCTGCGGAAGTTTTACCAGTGCGCAAATAATGAACGTGATTTAGCAACTTCTTCAACTGTGAGCTCACTCACTACGGCAGCAAGAGGTTGCCATTTAGAGCGAGCACTACAGTGGTATCGGTTTGATTCATTAGCTGTCTTTTTCTTCTAATTACCGAAATCCCTGATGCACAAACATAGTATTGCTTGCAAGAGTGAACAGCTTATCAGAGACCGTATAGGTTTCTTGACCGTATGTTGCACGAGCTGTTCTGTTTTATAACTGGCTTGCTGTGGAAAGGCCGAGGTGTATATTACCTCGTGCACTCCATTAATGTAAGTTCTGTGGCGAAAAAAAACTAAAATTAGTTACCTCAAATAAAAATGAACAACAAAGAAAACACGTATAGGACGTTGAAGCAAGTTTTCTTGTATAACATGAACCGGGACACCATGTAAGACAGGCCCCGCCGTGGTAGTCTAGTGGCTTAGGTACTTGGCTGCCGACCCGCAGGTCGCAGGATCAAATCACGGCTGCGGCGGCTGCATTTTCGTTGAAGGCGAAAATGCTCTAGCCCCTTGTGCTCAGGCTTGGGTACACGTTAAAGAACCCCAGGTGGTCTAAATTTCCGGAGCCCTCCACAACGGTGTCACTCTCATAATCAGATGGGGGTTTTGGGACGTTAAACCTCACATATCAATCAAATCAACTGTGTAGACAGCCACGACCACATTCACAAACAAAGCTGTCCGCGGAAATTCATCTTCGTTCGATGAAGTGTTCTTCGTTGTCGCCTCCGCGCGAAAAAGTGGGCACTTCCTTAGTCGCATATTTATTACATTGCATGTACTTGTTCCAGCAGATTCAATGCACATTGGCGGAAATTCACCAGGCCTTATTTTTTTCTGGCGTATACCTGCGTAGCTGGCGACGAAAACAAGCCTTCCCCGGAGCGGCGCAGCAGAGGCAAGAGGGCCCGGGTGACCCGCACTGTTCCGTGCACGTTGACGTCGAACATCCAGCTGACCTCCCGCTGACTCGTCCACTCGAACTCGCTGAAGATGTTCACGCCAGCGTTGCACACCAAGCCCCACAGTTCTGCGAGGAAAATGTATAGCGAGGTGCGCAAAAGTCCTAGAATGATTCATCATTTTCACTGGTATAGCGCACCACGACAAGGACACACACAAAGGAGAGATGCACACAGACACATAGCGCTGTGTGTGTGTGCATCTCTCCTTTGTGTGTGTCCTTGTCGTGGTGCGCTATACCAGTGAAAATGATGAATCTCAACCAACTAGCCCGGCAACGTGCCTTAACCTAGAATGATTGTTCTCTTTATTTGCATTCCTGAGATGATATGTATGACAGCAAGTGCAGTGGTTATCGCAGGCGTGCGTGAGGTCGCCCATGAAAGGGGGAGGGGGTGCAAGTGTGCATTTCCTTTGTCGTTGTCCTTAGCTTGTCCTACCATCAACTATTACGAGATTGCAATTACTCGGCGCGTACTGATGAACGCATATTAAAGCGCGATACATGCGAAACTGCAAACCACGCTGTTGCATTACTATAGATGTAGCTCAGCAAAATGTTGAACTTGGGCTTGTTAGGAGGATATTTTAGTGTAGTTGCACTGAGTGACAGCCACGATAGGCTAAGGACAACTTCTCCTGTTCTCTATGTCTGTAGTCCTTTCGCTCAGGTGCAACTACATACATTACACATTTCTCCATCTTTAACGGTTGCTTAAATTAGGACTTCGAAATGCATCGGTGTTTGTAATCCGTCTGCTGAGCGATAGCACGTTCCAATTTCATGTATATATGATACGCAGCGGGCATTCTCATTCTTTATTTTCTGGTAGGATTTCAATTTATAATAGATGTTCAATGTTGAATAGAGCAAGCTGCAAGTACTAGTCATCTTGCTAGTAGTTAGTCAGCATCCACGCGTTAAAGGCCAAATTCAATGGTCGTTCTGCATGCGTGCTATTTAAAGGACAACATATCCTGGCAACAACAAGAGAAATTCACCGTGCAACTTCGGTGGCACTTACCTTACAGGCCACTAAATCTTATCGAGCCCTGTAGCGTTAACATCCATAGCAGGAGGCGCATTTATATCACTGTTGGCTGCTGTTTTTGGTGTACCCGTGTGAATTACAACACGTACTGCTTCTGAAACAAAGACTGTGATGTTTGAAATCTCCGAGACAAGTGTCTTCAAAATTCACGAAGAACCAACTAAAATATTACGCATTTATATTGATACATCGCCTAATTCTTTATTACGACATGCAAATAGTGCTGCTGTAGCCTTCGTCTTAACTTAGAATAAACTTATTGTAGAAAATAGTAAATACAGCATAAGTAATAATGTATGATGCTCGTATTTATAGCTGTACAAAACAGTTCTGGTACAAAACAATGTGTGCACGCTGTTGCCGCATTCAACGTGAACGTCGCCTCAATTAAATGCTATCCGCCTGATCACATCGCAATTTACCCGGGCAGCTTTCCAGCAGTTAATTCGATAAAATAAGACTATAGGGACGTTAAGACATACATGTAAGTGCGCTAAGTGCTTAGTGGCAATGCAATGAACAGTACTTCCTTTAGGGCTCGCTTTGGTTTATGTGTTTTCAGGGTGACACTTGGGCAGCCACATTTGCGGCCACGTGTCGACACTATAGACGCATACTTCACGCATACTATACCCATACAGGTCAGCATCGGACGCAATATCTGAGGTTTTTTAGCTTCGGTTCCTACCGGTGACAAATTGTCTTCCCGTCCACTTTAATTTTTGTACAGCTCCTGTCCTAATTACTGCGCTACAGTTAAAAGACTACAAATGACATGCTCTGCACCTTCCTTAATTGGCTTCATTGTCTATCGATTTTTTTTGAGCTTATCTCTAAAAGAAAATGAGCCCTCGCTCCACTCAGGGGCGGATTCAGCCACTCATTTTGGTTTATGGGCAGTACCAGCGCACAAAGTCACGGGACGAAGAGAACAGACACAAACAAGCGCTTGTTTGTGTCTCTTTTCTTCGTCCCGTGAGTTTGTGCGCTGGTACTGCCCATAATGTATCATTAACTAGCCCAACTATCAGTCCTGACTCATTTTAAGTGGTAGGAGGGCGGTCACCTGAAGTAATATCAAAGAGAGGCGCGTGGTCGTGACTTTATTTGTTCTCACTAGCAGAAAAAAAAAACCTTCATAATGTGTGCTCACAATGGTTTCACTCATTGAAGGTGGACTACAAGCACTGTAGTGAGGGGGCGGGGGGGAGGTTGCTGACGCAGATTTTTTAAGGGTAGAGGGGCGATCACCACTGACGATCCACCCCTCCCCCTTTGGATCCGCCTCTGGCACCACTGCCCTTATTACGCATACTTTCACTATACCCAAACCTCCACTGAATTATTGTTGGAGAAGCAAGCTCACGCTGCTGTCCGGCCAGCTCTCGCTCGACCAGGGTCACGGCTTCGGCCACCTGCTTGTCGTCGGTGACGTCCAGCGGCACCACCCGCAGACCCGAGCAGCTGCCTTCTTCCAGCTCCGGGCGGCTCTGCTCCGGGAAGAGGCAGCCGGCGAACACCTTGTAGCCCTGCCTATCCAGCCGCTTCGCGAGCAGCTGGCCGAAGCCACGGTCGCAGCCTGTGGCCAAGCCAAACATGCGTAATAATAAATGTTGTGGTTTGGCTCCAAGGAGAGAGAGAGAGAGAGAGAGAGAGAGAGATAGAGAGAGAAAGATGCAAGGAAAGGCAGGGAGGTTAACCAGACACACATCCGGGTTGCTACCCTGCACTGGAGAAGGGATGAAGGGAAGAAAAGAGGTTGCAGAGAGATAAAAAAGGTACACACGATCAAGAGCACACTCTGGGAGCACACACAGTCTACAGGTGGTCGCTCAGGTTTGTTGTCTTCAAGTAATGTAGGAGCGCTTTAGTCGCCTTCTGCGCAACTGAGGCAGACGCCCAAGGACCCAGAATTTTCTGCAAAACCACGATATGACTGTAAGGGACGCCGAGAGTCCGGAAATATTTTCCATCCGATGTTCTTTCACGTGCACCCAAATTTAAGCACGTGGATCTCCAGCATTTTACGTGCATCGAAATGCGGCCGTCGCACCGGAATTCGATACCGCAATCTTCGGGTGAGCAGTTGAGCATCGTAACCGCAAGAGTCTGTAGCGGTTACGGTTCTCATCTGGTGCGTTGGCGGCTAGACCACCACAGCAGGTAGCCGAAGGCACATGTCGGCTTCTGAATACTCAGTGGGATCACTCGTCACACCGACTTACGCATTGATAAAATTGTCTTTTATGTCTTAATATCTGTAGTTTAACGTTCCTGAACTACGATACGGTTATGAGAGACGCCGTAGTGAAGGGCTCCGGAAATTTCGACCATCTGGTGTCCTTTAACGTGCACCGACTTCGCAGCGGCCTCAACCATTTCGCCTCCAGTGAAGTGTGACCGCCGCGACTGGTATCGAACCGGCGACCTTCGGATCACCAGCAGAGCACCGTAGCCACAGATCCGGCGCGGCGCACTGTGTTTAATGTCTTGGACAGACAC
Source organism: Rhipicephalus microplus (assembly GCF_013339725.1). Taxonomy (NCBI): domain Eukaryota; kingdom Metazoa; phylum Arthropoda; class Arachnida; order Ixodida; family Ixodidae; genus Rhipicephalus; species Rhipicephalus microplus. Next base: position 20,286,616 of record NC_051169.1, on the reverse strand, counting down.
ATAGTTTGAGAGAATCTCTCCGCATGAGAGTTTTTGCCCTCCGTTGCCGTTGTATGTGGCCGCTATGATAGACAGTCCAAACCACAGTCTCGTGTGTCACACCGTTAATGTTTACTGTGAAGCTATCTCGCGCGGCAGCTAGATTTATTTATTTATTTATTTATTTTTATTTATCAATAGTGTTGGCCGAATGCCGTAACAGGGTGGTTGCGTTACAAGATATACAATAATAAAAAGGGAAAAAATGCAGTCGCAATCGAGGACAGACTAAAGGTACAGTACACGCAATAGACAACGCAGTAGTACACGTTATACAATGATAGAAAAGGTACAATGCAAGCAAGAAGAGCTATAGACACTAGTAAATTGTGGTACCATCAATATTTTCGCGGTCGCTGAAGGAATCAGCTCTTATACAACAAGAAACGACAGTTTTCTTTAGGTAAATTGAATCCGCATGGTATAGGCTATGTGTCTGCAGTCGAAGTGAAAAGTTTAGTCATCCCAGTTTCAAATTCGCTTACATTGTCTGCTGTCAGTAGTTCATGTGGCAGTGAGTTCCGCTCCTCGATTGGTCTGGGGAAAAACGAGTATTTATGTGAATCTATTCGTGCTGGAATTGGCAGAATATGTTCTTGGTGGCTGCTTCTGACTGTGGGTTTGTGTCTTCGCTTGGGCCTACATGCGTGAATAAGCACTTTTCATTTCAGCTTGCGTGATGGTCCAAGACGTTGACGCGTGAATTCGTCGCATTCACAGAGATCTTTGGATCTCGCTGAATCTAATAAAGCCTCACTTTACTTTACCCGGCCGTACGGCGAATAACAGTACAAGCCAATTTCCGAGCATAGCAGACAGCGCGCAAGTCCAACAATTGTCGCGCGAGTTTAGGGGCGCGCAAATCCCAGTCTGGTTAATTCTGGACCCGCGTTTAATCGCGTGCACGCTTCGCGCGAACGGTCTTTGCACTCATACAAAGTAAGCTAACTTGTCAGTCGAGCAACTCTGCGAAACAGTTTACCGACACATGCATATTGCATATATGAAAGGAGGAGATAAATATTAGCGGAAGCATACAGAATATCGATCATAAAACGGCGGTGACAATTTGCTGTTACTCTCATTATGCAAGGGCAATTTGCGGTCGTATTGGGTGATGGTACTGGAAGAAAAGATATTCATAAATTGCGTGAACAAAGTCATTGTATCACATCCTGCTGTCACTTTCGCGACAATTAAAGAGGAAGAATAAAACTAATGTCCACCATTTTAAGTGACTGAAAACGTTCGTTCATAATTTGTTGTGCGCTCTTAATTTCAAGACGTTTTCCACGTGTCAAAGGGAAGCGTACATTGCGTACCACTTATTCTACCAGTATGTACTGCTTTTATTTGTCATTTCTATGCTGTTTTCCCTGTCGAAACCAGCAGCGTCTTTTCGAAGACCTAAATTGTGCCTAATGAAGCGCGTCAATGCATTCGTTCGGCTCACGCTGTCCCAGATGCCGGAAAAAAAAGACAAAAGATGCCAGGACAATTGCAGCGCAATCGTCGCTACTTTCTGGACCGCATAACAGCCCGCCATGCAACGGCTACTTATCGCTGTGTGCCGATATTCGGAGGCCATGTGTGTCATCTCCAACTGAAAATTTCTGTTTGAAAGCAACGCAATATGAGTTCGAATTCTGGGTGTTTGTCTTTTCTAGAAAACGCTGCAATTATCACGAAAACACGATGAACAGCGCGCAGAAAGTCATTTATCCATTTAATTAAGATTAAGAACATGAATATTAATAAGGTAATAGCCTTGTTATAAAAAAATGAGATCGCGTTCACTGTTTTCTTATAAATGCACGACTGCCTACACGTCATCCACGGGTCTCTCCCCGTAATCAGTCTTTATATTTTCAAAATAAAATTTCAAATTGTTAGACTCGCACTCGTCTACCCAGTTTTTTTTATTCACGCTAATGAATAAACTGATTATGATTATCTTCGTAGACTGGTCATGTACAGCCACTTCGTTGCTCTTCGCACATGCTGTTTGCTCTTTGTTTCGTACGAACGCAGCCGTACAAAGTCTTTGAGAACCTCCAAAGTGAAGCCAGTGAAAGATGACGCGAAACCTCACGTTACGGTTTCACTTGAAAAGAGAGAGAGAAAGAGAGAGATAGCACAACTAACGCTTCACTAGGCTCGTGGTAAGAGTGCATTCGATCAGAACGGCACTCACACGCGTCACAGCGTTAACTCATAAAGCTAAACAGTAAAAGTACAAACAGCGTATTTCGGCAGACGTGTACTGGAAAACGAAAGTTAGGTTCTCATGATGATCATTCCCACCATGACCAACGTGACTACTCCCGCTGCTGGGCAAAACCCTTCCTGTGTTTTTCCGATCAACTTAATCATCTGCTTGTTGCAGCCACGCTATACCCGCAAACTTCAGTCTCTCATCTACCCACCCAACTTTTTACCTTCAACACCACGAGCTTGTATTCTCTTTGTATGTATGTAAATATATGAAACTTATGCCATAAATGCGCCGTCGTTTCCCCTTTAGCCTAATGTAGCACCCGAATCTCCATGTGATTCTACCTATGCTCCTATGTGACAGTCCTTTTTCAATTTTCAACAATGCCTTGCTGTTGATGAGATGAATCGATTTCCTCGCCACAATCCCAGCCCATACCGATTTCTTCTTAATATTGATTAAGATGTCCTTGAAACGCGCCTGTTTCCTTGTCGACTCTGCTTCATAATTTCACCTATCATACCAAACTCTGATTCGTTTCTGTTCAAGTGTTTTTTTTTCCTCCCAAAGCCTGGCTCACCTGTGATGAGCACGGCCTTGCCCTTGGGACTTAGCTTGGCGTTCGGAAGCAGAAAAGCGTCGAGCGCCCAGCCGAGCAGCAGCGTGAGCGCCAGCAGCGTCAACAGGGCGCCCAGCCACCACACCGCGTACGGCCAGCCGCACTCGTGGTCCCCGGGAAGCCATCGCCACAGCGCCACCAAACAGGCAGCCGCGAACAGGTGCACGGCGGCGTCACGGCGGACCTGCAGCTGATGTTTGTAAAGGCGTCATATCAGTATACTGGCCAACTGTCCCGTGCACTGCATAACACTTTGTTAGGTTTCAAGGGCCAAAACTAAGAAATGACTATGAGACACAACCAAATGAATCTGGCAGACAGTTAGGTAAAAGAGAAAAGCTTAGGGCACAACTTTCATTAATTTTGTTTAAGATTTTAGGGCCTAGGTATTGCTCCAATAAATGCTCTTCTTTTGCATAATTTGCATCATAAAGTGATCAGTAACAATAAAGTAATACAACATTCACGCACAAAAATGTCCATTCACACAGGCGGTGTTCACACGTCATAAACAATGTTCACGCTAAACAACATTTATTGTTATTTTGAATTGTAGCGTAGGGTTTAGAACATATATTGAAATGAGTTAAAGTGAATGAAAGGTCACCCTTTATGTCGATGGGATCGGAACACACCGACGAAAAGGGTTATATTTTATAGAGTTTAATTTATTTCAATTTGCGTCCTAATTACTACTGTGCATATATAGACAATTATAATTCCTATCCTTGCGTTGGCCTAATTGCCTGTTATCTATTTGGTTGTGTCTAACAAAAGAACAAGCTGCTCGAAAGAAAATTGAAACTTGCATGAAGCCGCGCGATGCACAGCGAAACTGGACGATTTATGAAGACTAATCTGGTTGCTTCCTTGATGCTTCTGGGCCATTTCTAGGGCTTTATAGTTGACGCTAGGTAGTTTGTGGTTGTTTTCTATCGCAGAGGTGTCAGAGTTCAAGCACAGTCCGTCGCAGTCACGACGCGGGCACGTCGTCTTAACTGCAGGCCTTCCATTACTTCGGGGTCTTGCTTGGACACAAATTGGGCCATTTGTTGGGCCCACTGCTGCCTCCTTCATTTTCAGTGGAACAGTGGCAAGTGGGAGATTTACCCCATTTCTGTGACGCGTGCCAGCTTATGTCGATGATGGTTCTTGTTACGCGTGATGAACATGGAACGATTTGCTAAACAGCATCACTGTTACACACACAAAAAAAAACTTTCTCTTCTTTCGTTCTGATTATTGACGCACGCCGTAGTGGAGGGCTCCAGAAATTGTGGACACACGATGTCCTTTGACGTGCGCTGATATGGCACAGCTTACGGACCTCTATAGAAAGAAGTTTCCATCGAAATTGAGTTTCAATTGAAACGAGATTTTCGGGTCAGCAGACGAGCAAGGTAACAGCTACTTGACCGTCGTATAAGCCTGACACGCGACTCAATCATAGAATATATATTGAACGAAGACAGAATCGCTGCTGTAAGAGCAGATAGCCAAGAGTATATCAATATTACCCAGCATATATACCACATTAGCCAAAGCTGAATAAGGACTTGAAAGCTTCACAGTTTATTTTGTGAGCTTATAAAGTTGTAGCGCCGAACTTGAACCATCACCACAACGAAATGCTATTCCTCGTGAACAAAACATGCGCACATCCGGGCGGTGATTTCCGAAGTGAATAGCTACGTCCGTTTGCTCTGTAAAGAAAGAGAGTTTGTCGCGCTACCTCGAGTTCCCAGAATATGCAGTCTCTCCGTTACTTCTTTTACGGGATTACGGGGGATACACGAAATAGCCAACTTCTCGCTTCGACGGCGAATGATTAATCAGTGTGCGACTCGCGAATGAACCCACTTGAAGGGAAGCTGTAAAGGAAAGCATTTCCTTCGCGTCCCTGAAAATGCTTTTACGAAACAGGAAGCAAGTTCAGTGGGCAGCTTCCTTTTAACGAGGATGTCACTTCAAGGTTCTTGACGCGAGAATGTGTACGCTTTTTTTTATCTGGATTTCTGCCCTTGGTTGTTTGTTTACTCTTATTTGTAAGCAGACAATGTTATTTATACATTTGCGTCCCGAAAAAGGCAAACGAATTCACTTGTGAAGGAGAGAGCTAAGTGAAGCGTATTCATAGTTTTCACGCTACATGTTAAATGAGCACGAAACGGACATGTCAACGTCACACGTCACCGAATGGTGCGAACTTCGATTAACTCGGATGACTAAACGACTACACCGAAACGTCACCGGCGCCGAAACGATACCAAAACACCACCGCAGCTCGTTTCGCGCCTCTCGAGCTAAAGAAGGCAACGTGAACTAGTTGGTTTCAAGGAAGCCGCGTGCTGCGTTTCTTTCTTCACGCTTACACGGTTGACCAAGAAGGAGAAAAACACTTTAAGCGGCTGCGAGAAGCTCATCCTCTCACGACAGAAGCGTGAAACAATGAGCCGGAGCAGAACGGTCCTTTTCCAAACAAGGCCAGCGCTTGCGTCAGTTTTCCCTCATAAACGCGAAGCGTTGAACCGAGAACGTAGCGAGTATCCGACATGGCCGGTGGGAGGGGGCGGGGGTTGTTAAATAGGAAAAAGGAAATAAAAAGTGATCCCCGCAGCTTTTCGCAATAGTTGACGCCGCTCATATAGTGATGTTGCATGTCACAGAGTACACAGACGGTCTTGAGTGCGTAGGTCGCACTGCTCATGTGAGACTTGAGCTTTCGACTTGCATAAACATAAATGCACACGCTAAGGTGGCTGCCCGCCGCTGTGGTGTATCCGGCATGGTGCTCGGCTGCTGAACCAAAAGGTCGCAGGTTTAATCCTGGCCACATTTTGAGGCCAGTGTACTGTTTGATGTCAGGGCGCGTTAAAAAACAAGATGGTGAAATTTCTGGAGCCCTTCAATACGATGTCTCTCATAATCGCGTTGTGGTTGTTGGACGTAAATTCAAAGTTATTATTAACATCATTATAACACTAAGGGCGTCTCTGCATTTAACGTCACGAAGAAAAAAAAAGCTGTACAAAAACAAACCTTGCCCCGCCACGGTGGTCTAGTGGCTAAGGTACTCGGCTGCTGACCCGCAGGTCGAGGGCTCAAATTCCGGCTGTGGCGGCTGCATTTCCGATGGAGGCGGAAATGTTGTAGGCCCATGTGCTCAGATTTGGGTGCACGTTAAAGAACTCCAGGTGGTCGAAAATTCCGGAGCCCTCCACTATGGCGTCTCTCATAATCGTATAGTGGTTTTGGGACGTTAAATCCCACAAATCAATCAATCAAAAACGAACCTTTCCAGAACCGCACATGCGGCACTTCGAGGCAAACACGAACACGCCACTGCTGCTGTGTCATGATAAGTATCTTATCAGTGTTGCGATATTTTTATCGCGCTATAGTCGCATGACCGAGTATATTTCTCGTACCGCATTCAATACACTCACGTGGTTCCCCGCCTTCTGTCCTGAGCTTTTAATTTTTATTAAAGCAGGCTTGCAAGAGGATCGAAGAAAAGCTTCTCATGCTTGTGGTACATTTTTAGGCGTGTAAAAAACCACGCAGAGTGGCACACAGGTTTGTTTGTGCTGCCGTGAACCGAGCACGCTCACACTCCTTTTCTGTCACTCATGAAGGTTTAGCCGTTTTTTACAAACATAGCCACGCCACATACACATCACCCGTAATGTATACGGAAGCAGGCTGTCGCCCTTTAGTTATTTCTCTTTTGCCGACGCAAGCAACTTCACGGAAGCCGCGAGACGCCGATAACAAAGGTTGCGTCACTAATGAAAGCGTACTACGTGGGAGATAAAAAAAATAGGAAGAGGCGTATGGCTGGAATCCTGCACGGAAGGGCGGCCGCACTTCTCGTTTCACCAAGCTCATTCGAGGTGCAATGAAAACGTCATTAAGTGCCGAGGTGTACACTGGTAACTGCTGAGAGAAGCGTCCTCTCTCGGGATTCACCCGTTCCGCGCTTCGAAGTAACGCCCACTTGCCCGCCGCGGTGGTCTAGTGGCTAAGGTACTCGGCTGCTGACCCGCAGGGCGCGGGTTCGAATCCCGGCTGCGGCGGCTGCATTTCCGATGGAGGCGGAAATGTTGTAGGCCCGTGTGCTCAGATTTGGGTGCATGTTAAAGAACCCCAGGTGGTCTAAATTTCCGGAGCCCTCCACTACGGCGTCTCTCATAATCATATAGTGGTTTTGGGACGTTAAACCCCACATATCAATCAATCAATCAATCAGTAACGCCCACTAAGCGCGCCACTCAAGTCTTACGCTCTCGTGCGTATACACATACAAAAGCGCAGCTGCGGAAAAATTCCCGGCAAGAGTTTCGCTTCTGTGGCAAATCTCTCTGCCCCCGTCTCATCCGAAGGAAACTGCCGATCTTTTGTTAACGCTCATTCAGATTACGCTGGGCCCACTGATTTATTTCAGAAATATCCAGTTCGTCATATATCCAACGTACCTGAAAATAGGCGTATCTAGAGTGTCGCGTATTGGAATGGAAGGAAATCGTGCTGCTCATTTACAAACATATTCAATTTTACTTGCTCCTTAACCGTTTTACGGGCTTGTTTTATTTCACATGTGTGAAATAGGAATCTTCGAGAAGCTTGGTGTTCTTACGTGCTTTTACATCAAATAATTACACATAACATGGTAGTTAAGGCACATGACACATTGGAAATCTGTACACACAAATCAGTAGTGTTATTGACCCTTACTATGAAATTATGTTATATACAGGAATAGATAATTACGTATGTTGAGTCTGTTGTGTAAGTGGCGTGTATATCATTTCTAAGAAAGAATACGCTCGGCCGCAGAAAGCTTTACTTGCCGTGTTACACTTTAGCTGCACTGACTGCAATATTTTCTTCGATGACGTGACACACACATCAACTCGATAATCTTGAAGCGGCGTCCTCCAGTATTATATTTTAACCTGTGCTTTGATGGCTGCATCGAAAGTCTGCGGCAGAATATTTGCCTAGATTTCTTTAATGTCTAACCGTCGTTCAATGGCCGATACTTGAATGACAAATTACGACGCGTGCATTATCATCTTCTCGCAATCACCGAGAATTTTATGCCCTAAATAGTGTAATAGCGTAAGCGCGCGTTATTGACCTCGTTAAACGTAAGCTAGGAAGGTTGCGACACTCACGAAAGCGAACTATCAGAGCATATCACCGAGTTCATCAGGATATCGCACAATTTGCGTTTACTGTGTAGCTACTGATGTCGTAGGACACGCTGCGCTCATACTGATGCGATATCAGTGAATGCGGAATCCTTCGTGGCTACGCAAGAATAGATAAAAAAATAGCTTCGCTGTAGGCACACAGTCAGCAGGCCGTATTCCAAGTGGCGACTGAAAATAGCGCAAAAAGCATGGCTTCGACAAGCAAACACGCTGGACATAGCGTGTCCCGGGCGTTTTCTTGTATCCATGCTTTTTTGAGCTCTGTCTTCAGCATAAATGGCCAACTAGCCTGGTCAGCAACTTAAGTAAGCTATATATTTGAGTAGCACGGCTTTCAGTACATCCAAGTCACGTGGTAGTGTGATTCAGCGTTCAGTGTCAAGCGGGGCTCACTTACTTTGGCGAATGTATCTTCCAGTTTTAAAATAGTAGCGATTATTGTGGCCGATGGAAAGTTTTTGTGTACGTTTCGGCTACAAAGTTATTTTTGTAATGTTGTGATGGCTGACGCTACAGAAACATGACCAAGTAGACGTTGAGAGGCCACTTAAAGGCACACAAAAGTCCAGTGACAGCAAATCCACTCGAAAAGTAGAAAATCATTGTATTGAGTGGCAAACTATATACCAAGGCACAGTTTCATATATGACCCGAAAAAATGTTAAAAAAATGCAACACTGTGGTGAAATGGACTTCAAACTTCAAGTTAGTGACAATAACTTAACCGAAAACACACGAGATTCCTTTGTATAAAGCTCAAGTTTCAGGAAGCCTAGCACGTTCACAAAATTCGACTAAAAATTGCGCTGTTTTAATAATACGTACAAAGAAAAAAAACAAGCTGAGGTCCAGCTGGACGCAGCTACGTTGATACGAAACTTGCAGTGCCACGCTACGTGCTTTCGAAAGACGTTACCGTTTTGACAGCAAACACTGACTACGCATTATTATGAAACTCCTACCGAGGGCTATACAGACAATCGTATAAGTGCCAGTAATAATTTTTAGCAATATTGGGGGGGTTTACGTTCGAAAATGCGAGGTGATTATGAGGCTCACTGTTTTTCAGAGGTACGAATTAATTTTCATTACCTTGGGCATTTTCACCTGCGTCCGAACTGAGTACTGCACAGATGTTACTGCTTTTCGCCCTTATTAGAGTGTAGTAATTAAACCTACGACCAATATGTAAGTACATATATATTTTTTAGACAAGAAGAATGGCAGTATGGACTTGCGAGTGCCTCACTTTTATGTTTATAATTGAATGTCTCTAAGGCTAAACTGTGGCAATAAAGGTCAAGGTGATTTTGCTCACCTGTTGTTCTTTAAATAGACTCAAATCTGTATACAATCGTTCACATATACAAATGTATCTGGCAGACTTAGGATTCAGCATTAAGGGTGTCGCCCTCACTGAACCGCAGTGGTGGGCGTTTCTGCTATCGCAACCTCGCCGCTTAATGTGGGTCTCGTTGTATTTATGAATTAATGGAACAGCGCGCAATCGCGGAAATCTTCGCTGCAGCTATTCCATCGGAAACAAACAAACAAACAAACAAGGGCCCGCAAGCAACGATCGCAAGGCAGATACGTAGGGATGCTGCAGACATACCAGGCCGCCGATGAATCTTTCCGCGGACAGAGAAGCGAACATGGGCGCTGTAGATTCTTCGTCCCCGGTGCCTCATGGGAGGAGATGCAGGCCTCTTGCAACGCGGGGGCTCTTGGGACTCGCTAGAGCATGCGTGTGAGCATAGTACAGCAGCAGCCGCAGCGGCGTCGGGCGGCAATGTGGCGCAACACAGAGCAGCCCTGTTTCCGCGGCGGCCACTTCGAGGTCAGGGCTGTCGTCTTCTCGCCGGCCGGGCTCCTCCTTGCCGCTCCGGCGGCTTGGCTGCGGCGTCCAAGTCGTCGTCCGTTGAGATACCGGCTCTCTCGCCGTGCATGCATGTCCAACTTCGGTCGGTGACGGGAGGGGGCTGCGATGCAGCGTCCCAGAAAACGCCCCGCGCTCGCAGCTTACAAGCGCGCGCTCGTGTTGTGCAAGTCAGCACGCGCGAAGCCGTCACGCAATCGCCACGTTGTGTGCAGCGCGGTAATCGCCGTCTGTTGCGCGTGGATTCTGACCATGCATACCTAGTGCCCCACATAAAGCGGTGCTGCCAATGTTTACTCGGTTTAAGAAGCAAAACTGGCACCTCGATCAAACCGGCCAAAGAAGAGATGGCGAGAGGAAGTGTAGTAGGAGGAGGAGGAATACATCACTGTCGCGAGATGACGTCATGAGTCGTCAAAGGTGGGCAGCATTACTAGTCCTGGCTTGAGGTGACAGCTAGGCCATGTTCGCCAGACGTGGGTGGTCTTGAAATAACGTAATTAAGGATAGCCGCAGGCCAAATTGAAACTTTCATCCGTATCTCTTTCATTTCCCTGGAACTAAAGCGAATATTCGCACTTCGACGATCACTCCAGTGCCCTACAAGCTGCAAGCTCAGTATGCTGAGCCTGAAGCAAGCCGCCCCCTTGCAGATTTTCGCATGTCTTGACTGGACGTCCACCGTGGTGGTACAATGCTCGACTGCTGGCCCGAAGGTCGAAGGTTCGAACCCAGCTGTAGCGGGTGCATTTCGATGCAGGTGAAGGGCTACAGGACTATGGACGTCAGTGCGCGTTAACCAGTTGGTGTAAATTTCCGGAGCCCTCCACTGCGACGTGCCTCGTAATCACATTGTAGTTTAGCCCCACAGTACCTCAATTATTATTTATTGATGTTTTCCTTCTCTCTTCTTCCCCTGCTGGCTACTTCGGATCAGCCCGAGCTCTGACTTCTTGAGTAACAGGCTTTCCACGCCACATATACCGTTCAGGAAAACCATTATACACGTTTCATCTTACTTGTCCCGTCGTTGTCCGTAAAGGCGTTCGAGCACCCGCAGGTCGCGGGATCGAATCCCGGCCCTGGCGGCCACGTAAATTTTGGGTGGAGGCGAAAATTTACTCAGATGTAGGTGCACGTTAAAGAACCCCAGCTGGTCGAAATTTCCGGAGTTCTCCACTACGGTGGCTCTCATAATCATGTCGTGGTTTTGGGAGGTTAAATCTCAACAACAACAACAACAAACAACAACGACAGCAACAACAACAACTATTATTATTATTATTATTATTATTATTATTATTATTATTATTATTATTATTATTATTATTATTATTATTATTATTATTATTATTATTATTGTTGTGAGGAGGTTTATTAGCCGTTAAAGACAGCGACGAGACAGCGCCAAGAACCGTCCAGCGATCGGCACAGCAACGAACCGAAGCACGAGCCGAGAGAGCCAGGCGTTGGCGATGCTGCTCGCTGCAGGCACATCTTCTTCTTCACAATCGCCCCCGCTGAAAAAGGAGCCATCCTGGCGACTTAAGAAGTTTCAGGCAAAGGCTCATGGTACGGTTTCAGTCGGGAAACATGGACGATGTCACGTGCACGCCGGCGCATGTCGTCCGATCGGGAAAATGGTTCAATTAGGAAATTAACCGGAGAGGTTTTCTCCAAAACGGTGTAAGGCCCCTCGTACCGCGGGACAAGTTTCGAGGAGAGTCCCGGTGTTTGGTATGGGATGGCAAGCCACACAAGAGACCCTGGGACATAGCTGGGATCCGGAAGAGAGGTGCTACGGTTTTCTTTCTGGCGTTGTTGCTCTTCCGAGGTGAACGCACGGGCGAGCTGGCGGCACTCTTCGGCTTGTCTAGCAGCATCGGAGATAGGTGGACACTCGGAAGCATCAGGACGATAAGGAAGTAGGGTATCAATTGTATGGGAAGGCTCACGTCCGTAAAGAAGAAAGAAAGGTGAGAATCCCGTGGTGGATTGTATTGCGGTGTTATATGCGAACGTGACGTATGGGAGAACACGGTCCCAGTTGCTGTGATCAGATGCCACGTACATTGAGAGCATATCACCTAGCGTGCGGTTGAACCGTTCCGTTAGTCCGTTAGTCTGCGGGTGGTATGCTGTCGTTTTCCGATGAATGACGTGGCATTCCGAAAGCAGAGTTTTGACGACCTCGGAAAGAAAAGCGCGGCCTCTGTCACTAAGGAGCTCTCGAGGTGCACCATGTCGAAGGATAAAGCGTTGCAAAATGAAAGAGGCGACATCCTGAGCTGTAGCGCTCGGCAAAGCGGCTGTTTCGGCGTAGCGTGTCAGGTGGTCGACCGCCACTATAATCCACCGATTACCATCTGGTGTCAATGGAAGGGGACCGTAGAGGTCAACGCCGACGCGATCAAATGGCTTGGCAGGGCATGGAAGTGGCTGCAATGCGCCAGTCGCACGTGGCAGTGTTGATTTACGTCGCTGGCAGTCAGGACAGCACTGCACGAATTTACGTACAAAATTGTACATGCCGCGCCAGTAATCGCGATGGCGAAGGCGTTCATATGTTTTGAACACTCCGGCGTGGCCACATTGCGGATCGTCGTGAAGGGAGGCGCATACTTGCGATCGTAAAGTGCGTGGAATGACCAGCAACCACCGGCGGCCATCGGGAGCGTAGTTGCGTCGATGAAGAAGTTGATCGCGGATGGCGAAATGGAGAGCTTGACGTCGGAGGGATCGAGATACTGGAAGGTTGGGCGTGCCAGATAAATATTCGATAAGAGAGGCGATCCACGGGTCACGACGTTGTTCGGTGGCAATTGATTCAAGATTTAACGATGACAAGTACTGGAGGCACGTGTTTCCGCACGTCGGATCTGGTGGCAAAGGTGAGCGGGACAGGGCATCAGCGTCAGAGTGTTTGCGTCCGCAGCGGTATACGACGCGAATGTCGTACTCCTGGATGCGGAGTGCCCATCGCGCAAGGCGGCCAGAAGGGTCTTTCAGTGTGGAAAGCCAGCAAAGCGCGTGGTGATCAGTTACTAGATCGAACGGGCGGCCGTATAAGTACGGCCGAAACTTTCCAAGCGCCCACACCAGAGCCAAACACTCTTTTTCTGTCACGCTGTAATTAGTTTCGGCTTTCGTCAGAGTGCGGCTAGCGTAGGCTACAACGTATTCTGAATAGCCGGGCTTTCGTTGAGCGAGGACCGCGCCTAGCCCGACGCCGCTGGCGTCAGTGTGCACTTCGGTAGGAGCCGTCGGGTCGAAGTGGCGAAGAATAGGTGGGGAAGTAAGCAGACGGCGCAGAGTAGCGAAGGCAACGTCACATGCAGGGGACCAGGAGGTGAGGTTCACGTCACCGCGAAGAAGCTGCGTTAACGGTGACATGATAGATGCAAAATTGCGAACAAAGCGCCGGAAATAGGAGCATAGGCCTACAAAACTGCGAAGTTCTTCATGGTCGTCGGCTTGGGAAATTCTGCGACTGCTCGAAGTTTTGCTGGGTCTGGTAATACGCCGTGCTTGGACACAATGTGGCCTAGGATGACGAGCTCGCGTGCAGCGAAGCGGCATTTTTTTAGGTTAAGCTGCAGACCAGCGTTGGTCAGACAACTCAAAACGTGCCTGAGGCGAAGGAGGTGCGTAGGAAAGTCATGGGAGAAAACAACGACATCGTCGAGGTAACACAGGCACATATTCCATTTGAGGCCACGTAGCGTATTATCCATAAGACGTTCAAACGTGGCAGGCGCGTTACAAAGCCCAAAGGGCATGACGTTAAATTCATATAGTCCGTCTGGTGTAATAAATGCCGTTTTTTGGCGATCGGCTTCTGCCATTGGGACCTGCCAGTAGCCAGACCGCAAATCTAGGGACGAGAAAAATTCCGCTCCGTGAAGGGTGTCAATGGCGTCATCAATGCGCGGCAAAGGATAGACGTCCTTGCGAGCTATCTTATTCAAACGACGATAGTCCACGCAAAATCGGATAGATCCGTCTTTCTTACGCACCAGGACGACGGGAGACGCCCAGGGACTGTGAGATGGTCGAATGACGTCCCTACGAAGCATATCTTCGACTTGATCGTTGATGACGCGGCGCTCTTCAGCGGAGACACGGTATGGTCTTTGACGCAGTGGCTGGTGTAGGCCGGTGTCAACATGATGTTTGACTTGTGATGTGCGGCCCAGTTGAGGTTGCGACACATCGAACGAACTCCTGAACTCATGGAGAAGATCCAGCAGGTCGGCATGTTCGGTGGGAGTGAGAGTGTCAGCGATGGCGCTGGAAAACGTATCATTGGACGACTCCCCAAGTGCTGACAGTGCTTTTGGGTGGTCGCAGTAGTCGTCCGGGACATCAAACAAAAACGAAGGGTCGAGATCCTGCACGCGGCCGAGACATTCCCCCGCAAGCAATGTGACAGGTGTGGAAAGCGGATTGCTTACGAACATGTTGCTTCTTCCGGCGGCAAGGTCAATTGTTGCGAAAGGCAGCGGCAGAGATCGACGACTCTTGAAGATATCGGAAGGCATAAAAAGGCATGTAGCGTCAGTGTAGGCGTTGCATGAAACGGGAACAAGGGCAAAATTTTCTGGTGGAATATCGGTATCTTCAAGAACGAGCAACTTCGGCGGCTGATGAGGAGCGTCCAGTAATGGGACATCACACAAGGGCGAAAACTCAACCTCGGCGCGTGCGCAGTCAATGACGGCATTATGGTGGGATAGGAAGTCCCACCCGAGGATGACGTCATGCGAACAGACAGGAAGAACAATAAACTCCACGATGTAAAGAATGCCTTCGATGGAGACTCTTGCAGTGCAGGCTGCGAGAGGCGTTACTTGCTGTGCGCTTGCGGTGTGAAGCGACAGTCCCGAAAGCGGCGTCGTTACTTTGCGTAATAAACGGCAGAGATTAGCGGCAATAACAGAAACAGCGGCGCCAGTGTCCACAAGGGCGAAAGTACAATAACCTTCAACAGTTACTGCGACCACGTTAGCAGGAGAGGAGCGAGGGCTTAGACAGTTCGAAAACGGCGCAGTTCTTGCCTCTTGAACTGCGTTGCTTAGTTTTCCTGGTCGGAGGGTCCGGGCCGGCGACGCATGGGGGAGGGCGATCGCCGACGAGGAGAGGGTGCGCGTTGCGGCTGAAAGTCTAGGTGGTCAGTAGGCGCATAGCGAGGTGGCGAGACCGGCCCGTATTGGACGAAGGGTTGGCTGCCGGGATGCGACGACCGGGCATAGTTGCCGAACGTCTGAGGTCGACGGCGGCAGTAGCGAGCAACGTGTCCGGGAGTGAAGCAAGCGTAGCAAATCGGTCGGTTATCGGGCGTCCTCCAGGGATTGGCGACTGGTGCTGCCGCCCAAGGTGCAGTATAAGCAGCCGGGTGTGCGGGCTGTGAGCGCGTGGTGTAGGGTGGTTGCGGGAGCCTACGTACAGCGTCTGCATATGTGAGCGGCGCGGCTACGGGCTGCATCTCTTGTGAAAAGGCGACAGGCGGAGCCACAGGCTGCGTTGCATAGGTTAGGGGCGCCGCCACAGGCTGAACGGCTGGCGGATAGGCGACAGGAGGGCCTACCGGCTGTGCGACACCCGGGCAGTGACCACGGCTTGATAGAGGTGGCTCGTAGTGCGCACGAGGAACAGCTTGTGCAACCTCTTCCGATATAGCCGTGCGAAGCGGGGCAGGTAGACGGGTGGTGGTCTCGTGAGTAAAGGGCACTAGGGAAAGTTGGCGGGCGACTTCCTCACGGACGAAGACTCGGACTTGCTGAAGCAATGGTGAATTGTCGGGCATGGAGTCGAAGCTGGACAGCGACTCACCACCAGGCTGAGGCTGCCTAGTCAGAGTGCGTTGCTTTTTCAACTCGTCGTAGCTCTGACACAAGCTGACGACTTCAGAAACTGTGCTTGGATTCCTTGCCAAAAGCATTTGAAATGCGACGTCGTCGATGCCCTTCAGGATGTTTTTGACCTTGTCGGATTCGGGCATGGTGTCATTCACACGTCGACAAAGGTCGACGACGTCCTCAATATAACTGGTAAAGGTCTCGCCAGTCTGCTGAGAGCGGACGCGCAAGCGCTGTTCTGCCCTCTGCTTGCGGACAGCCGGCCGACCGAACACTTCAGCACATGACGTCTTGAAGACGCTCCATGTGGGGATGTTGTGTTTGTGGTTATTAAACCACAATTCGGCGACGCCAGTGAGATAAAATATCACGTGGCCCAGCTTGTCGGCTTCATCCCACTTATTGTTGGCGCTCACCAGTTCATAGTGCTCGAGCCAGTCTTCGACGTCGGTCCCATCCGCACCGCTGAAGACCTTCGGCTCCCGTAGTTTAGGATGGCCAGGGCAGTTGAACTGGAGCGAAGGCGTCGATGTAGTGGCGTTGGCAGTCATGACAGGTGGTAGCGTGCGGCTTCGCAGCTCCAGGGTGTAGCAACGGGGATTAACAGCACCTTCCACCAAATGTGAGGAGGTTTATTAGCCGTTAAAGACAGCGACGAGACAGCGTCAAGAACCGTCCAGCGATCGGCACAGCAACGAACCCAAGCACGAGCCGAGAGAGCCAGGCGTTGGCGATGCTGCTCGCTGCAGGCACATCTTCTTCTTCACATTATTATTATTATTATTATTATTATATTATTATTATTATTATTATTATTATTATTATTATTATTATTATTACGAAGGCGTTAGTGCTGTGAACGAAGCGGCTGCGTTCTAGCTACCGCAATCGACGCAGACTACGCTGCCCTTGTTTTCGCAATCAAGCTGCAGTTTTCTCATGGTAGCATCGTTACATTCGAAGAACAGCGTACGCACGTGGTGCTGTTTGTCCAAAAACAAACTATTTCTATTGCGCATTGTTAGGACAAAAGCCCAAATGCCTCGTCTCTTTTCTTGTTTTGGAGACACGGCAGCTCGCTTCCACGCAGAAAAAAAAAGATAAAAAGGGAACATGCATGGTTCCCGCGTCCTGTACAGTATCGCGATACAATCGATAAAGCGTAGAAGTATTTCAATACTGAGACACAAGTACTCTTTTTTCGAATCATAAGATGAACAGTGGAAGTGCCTCAGACTGGCTGGCCGGCGTTTCGATGGGAGGACCTATCTTTTTCAAAGGCGCCGTGTCATCCTTGGCATGTTAGATTCGAAGGGGTTAGTGGTGACGTCATTCCATGGTGGTGGCGCGTGTCCCTGTTGATGATCGCCATCTGAAAAGCAAAATACCATAAAGCAGAAGAGTGCAGTCCTGCTATAGTATTTTGCTATAGGTTCTCCCATCGAAACGTCAGCCAGCCAGTCTGAGGCACTTCCACTGTTCATCTTATGATTATCCCACTACGTTGTTTCCATCTGTCGGCTCCCATCAAGATTTTGTTTTTCTTTTTCAAATGTATTTCGATACAAAACACAGATACTCAAAAGTATTCGTAAGATACTACGGCAACGCTCTAGTATTGCGGTACTGCTCCGCCCTGATTCAGTCATGCTTCCAAGGCACGTACTACTTGTTCTGGCTAAAAATGGGCCCACATGCACTCGGTGGCACTGCATTATACCTAGTCATCCAAATCATCTGCTTGGCTAGAGAAGCCACCTGTAGCGCTCGTAAAGGGAAAGGGCTGTGCGTGAGAGGGAATTGCAGCGACGATTCCTTCAGCAAATGGCGCAAGCGCATTGTAAGTTTGCGAGAAGATGTAAAAGAAGCTTGATGTTCAGAATAGGTGATTATGAGGATGAGCCCCGCCGCGGTGGTCTAGTGGCTAAGGTACTCGGCTGCTGACCCGCAGGTCGCGGGTTCGATTCCCGGCTGCGGAGGCTGCATTTACGATGGAGGCGGAAATGGTGTAGGCCCGTGTGCTCAGATTTGGGTGCACGTTAAAGAACCCCAGGTGGTCGAAATTTCCGGAGCCCTCCACTACGGCGTTTCTCATAATCATATGGTGGTTTTGGGACGTTAAACCCCACATATCAATCAATTATGAGGATGACAGTGCACAACACTGTCATCCCCATCATCTTGAATTGGGTTGTTGGTTAGGGTCATGGTTGCGTGGCTTTACCCACTACGGGGTATAAGTCACAAACCAAGGGTGGAGCTAAAGATGAAGAAAGAACTACTAACACGGGATTGTGCAAATAATATGTAGATGATGATGAAGAAGAAGACGACGATGCCTTAAATATGGCTCATACCCACTAATGGGGATCGGCCAAGAACTGATTACATGAGTTAGACATTTTAAATATTGAACGTTTATAAGAAAAATAATGTACGTAAAACTAAAACAGTGCAATAAGTGTTGTTTTCCCGATATGACCAGACAAAATAGTCATTATCTCCGCTACAACTGAACATACCTAAAAATAATTCATACTAATACTCATCACAGTAAAAAAATGATTTTTTTGTGTCAAATGGTGATAATAAAATAGGCTGATCTTCGGTGACTTTGTAGCAAATGTTAAGATTTATGTTAAGCATACGCACGTGTATACAAGTATGTCTTGTTTTTATGAGAACTAAATAGAAGGCGCATGGATGCAGATATTAAGACTAATGACTCACACCAGTCCCAGAGAAATTAGTAAGGAATCTGGTACGTAATACAACGAGAGTGGCCCATATTGTACGTCGTGTCTATTTCGTGACGCCCCAGCCCGTGATAAGAATGTGGAACACTTTTGAACAAGCCTGAAATTAAGCTATCTTCACCATGTCTGTGCAGCAGGCCTCAGGCCCGGCAGACCTCCCGACCTCGACCACTGGATTGATGAACTGTATCACAGTCCGCTGTTAGACATCATAAATGAAGAACAGTGGCATGTGCACTTTTGATACCGCGAATGGCAATGCCTAAGGACGGGCTTTGGAAATAACAAATTTTTGTGGAATCGAAGCTTTTCGTCGTCTTCTTTCGACTGCACGTTGTTGTGCCCGACCAAGGCGCGCGCAGTGACAGTGGCGCAGTGAGGGGGCGGCCGCCGGAATCGCGAGCGCCGCTTCGAAACCCCAGCGAGCCTCGCTGAGCCTGCCGCGCATGTAGCCCACGGTGAGGACCACGGTCACCTAGGTGCTGCCCGCGCGGATTCACTCAGACCTGCAGCGAGAGACTCGCCGCCGCCATGTCCACTCTGACCACAGAGCGGCGCACCACAACCACGAGCGCTACCTTCCTCGGCCCGACAGCACCCTCGGACATGGTAAGGGCGGCGGAGATCGCACTTCTGAATCGCCGTATGGGTGTCCGTCTAGGAGCCGAAAAGTCTCGAGCTTGCCTGAGAGCATCTCCAGAAACGGTGGGGGGAGCACGTTGCCGTTACAGCTTCCCGGGATGAACTCGATGTT